>CM076581.1:548488829-548736970 GCA_034641835.2 Pinus albicaulis | reverse complement strand
TTGGACAGATCAATTTTGTTAAAATATTTATTCCTGATTTTTCTTTTATTGTTTTACCTATGCAAAATATGATCAAGAAGAATTCAATATTCAAATGGACGCATAAAGAAAAAGAAGCTTTTGAGGCAATCAAACAAGCGATCATTAATGCACCAGCATTGAATACCCCAGATTTTTCTAAAGATTTTACTTTGTATACTCTGGCCACTGAAACATCCTATGCAGCCATTTTAACACAACTCAATGATCAAGAAATCGAAGCATCAATTTATTTCTTTAGCTCAAATATGCAAGGAGCTGAGCTTAATTATTCTGATGTTGAAAAACAAGCCTTTGCTGTGTTTAAAACAATCAAACATTTCAGACCTTTTCTCTTGAAAACACATACAAAAATCATTGTCCCATTCTCTGCAGTGAGACAATTATTAATTCAAAAAGTAGGAGAAAAGAGAGCTAACTGGGTAACAGCCTTGCAAGAATATGATATTGATATTAAACCAGCTAAGATTGTTAAAGGACAAGATTTTTGCAGATTATTGGCAGGAGCTCATAACATACCAAAAAATCAAGATTCAAATCAAGATATTCAAGTAAGTCAGATAAATGTTACAGATTCCGGATCTCAGTATGCTGATCTTATCTATTACTTGAAAAATGGGTATGCTCCTTCTAATCTCAGCTATAAGAGTAAACGCGCTTTAAGGTTAAAGGCTATTAAATATGAGATCATTGATAATGTGTTATTTATAAAAAATTATGATTCAATTTTATTAAGATGTCTTGAAAAGACTGAAGCTGAAAAGGTTTTGCAGGAATTGCATGATGGACTAGCAGGAGGTCATTTTGGAGGTGATACCACAAATCACAAAATAATTCGTGCTGGGTATTATTGGCCTACCCTTTTTAAAGATACGCATGATTGCGTAAGAAAGTGCCAAATTTGTCAAACTGCAAGTGGAAGACAAAGGAAACCAGCTTTTCCTTTGCAACCAGTGACTATTGAGCAACCATTCGAACAATGGGGACTTGACATTATTGGTGAGATAGTACCTCATTCTTCCAAACAGCACAAGTACATCCTTACTGCAACTGATTACTTTACAAAATGGGTAGAGGCAATCCCGTTGAAGGTAGCCAATTCTGATGCAATTATTGATTTCATAGATAAATTCATCATAACCAGGTTTGGTGTACCTCAAGCTCTTGTCTTTGATAATGCATCTTACTTCTCTGGAAATAGTTTAATAGAATTTGCAGTCAAAAGAGGTTTTAAATTAAAATATTCAGTAAATTATTATCCACAAGGTAATGGTTTGGTTGAATCCACTAATAAAAACCTTATCAAAATCATTAAAAGGACCGTTGATCAAAATCAAAAGAATTGGCACAAATCTTTAATCTTTGCGTTATGGGCTGATCGTATCACTGAAAAAGCTTCAATAGGGACTTCACCTTTCAATCTGGTTTATGGAAAAGAAGCTGTGATACCATCAAATTTAACTCTTCCATCATTAGCCCTAGTGTAATTTATTGAAGAAAATCCTTCTTCATCCATTCAACTGAGATATGATCAAATCCTTAAATTAGAAGAAGATAGGGATAAAGCAAAAATTACGCATGAAAAACATCAACAACTTGTAAAATCTTCTTTTGATGCAAGTTCTACCGGCTCAAATTTTTTTTCAATTGGTGATCTTGTTCTGAAATGGGATAAAGCACACGAAGAAAAAGGTAAACATACCAAATTTCAGAAAATGTGGCTTGGACCATTTCAGATCGTTGAGAAGATAGGCTCAAATACATTCATACTCCAAGATCTAACGGGTAAGAGAGAATCTCTTCCTGTAAATGGGCTTATCTTGAAGAAATTCTTTTCATAAGGAGGCAACCTCTTCTTAACCGTACATATTCCTTTCTGCAGAATTTTGATTGTTTTTTGTTTTTGCAAATAAAGGTTGTTAATAAGTCTCTGATTGACTGTTTACTATTTAAGAAAATTTCTTCGGAAAATTATTATAAATATTTATTTTGTGTAAATAAGAATTTTTAAAAGTAATGATCACATTTTTTGAATAGTTTAAAATAATATGTTAAACTTTGAAAGATTATTTCATTCATTTACATGATCTTTTGAAAACTTGAGAAGAATGTAAATCATCATAAGTTTATTAAGCAGAGAAAGGTTATCTATCAAAGTAAGGATTTTTTCAAAGTTTTGGAACTTAAAAAACTCTGAAAATTGTCATCCATTGATTCTTAAGGATAAAACTATTTCACCCCATCCATTTAAGTTGTGATTTTTTAGAATGTAATTCTAAGAAATTTGGAAATTTAAAGAGATAAGAGGTCTAATTATGAGCCGACTTACCATGTTCATAAGGAGTAATAAAACTGACATTACCAATACTGCATACCAAAACAGGGTAATGGCTTATAAATGTAAGACAAGGGGTCTCATCACGAGCCAACTTGTTCAGTTTAATTATAACTAGTGAATGGCATTGTTATTAACTGGCTACCAAACCAGAACAATGGCTCTTAAAACAAAAAATAAGTAAAAGACAAAAACATGAGATAATAGGTCTTATGAATTTATCTTTTAAAAAGTCATACTTTTAGTTGGATGGGACAATGAATGGTTAATGGTTTAAAGGTAACCCTGTCGAGACTATGAACGTTTGCTGGCAGCAGAGGTAATACCTATGACAATAGAGTATATTATAAAACCAAAACTTGGAGAGAACCACTTACTTCATTATTAACACCAATCAAAGCTTGAGATAACCCAAAATGTTTTTATTCTTAAGGAATTAGAAAGAAATTATGAAATGATTTTTATTTCTTTTTTTCATAGTTACATTTTATTTGAATTATCCTAAGATAGTTTTCATTATCTTTAAAAAATCTTTACTTACTAAAGATATAGTGTTCATTTTATTTTTTCAGAGATAACTATTTCTTTCAGTGAATCGCCAATTGTTGTGACCAGCAACAACTCCCCTTTTTATTTAATATTAGTAATAATACTAAATAAATGGGGACCCTTAGTTAAAAAATCCAAAAAATTAATTAGGATTTGTTTGCTTTTTCAAATAAAACTTTCTATCATAAACTTATAGAAATCCATTAGAAATAACATTAAGAAACACTTAAGTTTATGATAGATTACAATAAAATTGTTCTTTAAACAAAATAGCGCATCCATAGCAAAATGATATATATCTTTTATAAAACTGAAAATGCAATTTTGCGCTTTTGCGATAATGCGACCCCAAAAGCCTATACAATAAAAGTATTGGTTGCAGATTGCATAGCGTAGAAAATAGAAGTGATTAATGAATACCTCTTGCGCTATTTCAAATTTTTCGCTTTTGCGAGATTTGCGATGTGCGCTTTTGCGCTATTGCGCAATTTCTGCTTTTGTGCTATTTTACATAACTGTGATGGCTTCATTTTGTGATATTGCGATATTGCGACATTGCGACATTGCGATATTGCGCAGCAAATCACAGATTGCAATGTCGCAGATTCATATAGGCGCGTTGTCCAAAGGAAATCTTCCCATATATCAAATCTGTTATGCGCTTTAATGATTAGATTAAACGATTGGATTGACAATTAATGGTAAATGAGATTGTTTTTGGATTGAAAGTCGTTTCACGATTAAAATATTATATTTCATCCGCTTTCACATTTAAAACAGTCTCATCAGCTTTCTTATGCCATTACTCTCATTTACTCGTAAAACGCAAGCATGAAGGAGAAAACGTCTATACAAAGCTTTCAAGAAACACTATGGCTAAGAAGGAGAAGAGCTCGAGTTCTGAAAACAGAGAAATGGCTTCGCTGTATGCAGACACTGCTTGTAATAAGGATGCCGGTATATCCACTTGGGAAGGAATGTATATTTTTTTAGAGGAAAAAAATCCTGTGGTGATGAATGTTGTAGCTACAACAGGTTCCAGTAATACGTCTGAGGCAACCCTTAGAGAACTGGCTTGCTCATTTCTGCATAGAATAGCTGCAAGGCCAAGGATTCTCCCATATACAGACATGGTAAGATGGGTGTTGGACAACACTGATATTTCAGACAGACAATTCAGAACTCCAACTCAAGAGCTAATCGGGTCATTCAGCACGGAAGATCTGAGATTAATGTATAAGTTGCTAGAACCTCATGCGCCTTATAATAAGCAATTTATGGAAGAATTTGCCAGAGAACATGCGAATTTATCAGAATGCACATAGGAATGGACCAAAAGATATGAACCATTGAAAAAAATCAAACATGAGTGGACAGTACCAAAAAAGGATGTTTTAGACGCTGTTCACAAGTTCAAATATCCAAGTGGGAAAATTGACACAGTTTCTACCACAAGATAAGGTATGTAAGTTTGCCAAAATTAGCCTCTATAGAGATTTTAGAAGTTACTAAAGAAGCTATTGGAGGTTAGGAAGTCTCAGAGAAACATAAAGCTCTTCTTGAAAAAAGTCGGGAGTCGAAGAGACTTGAAATAACTATAAGAAAAAATGAGGAAACATATAACAAATTCAAGGCACTTAATGCTGAGCAAGGAAAAAGATGTGGAGTGTGTTCGGTGCAAAGAAAAACTACTGCGAAAGGAAAAATCGATAAAAAGAAACTACTTTGGCTAAAAAGTATGATATGAGAAAATGGTGAAGCAAAATCAAGATGAAATTGCAAAATTGATAACAGAGCAAAAGGCATAAAAGGCAGCAGAGGAGGCGGCTACAGCGGCAAACATTCTTACTGATTGTGTAAACGAAAATTTACACAAAGCTAATTTGATTCATGAAACTGTTCCAGGATATCTCCCACAGGAAAATCAACTGCAAACAGAATGGAGGCAAAAGGCAGAAGAAAGAGCAAAATCTATCCAAGGGCTGAGAAGATTGAATTGGGACTCACATTGGATGTACTTGGTGAAGCCACACAGTCAGCACAGTGTGCTTAATTGTATCATGAATGCTACACAAAAGATTGATCCTACGCTTGCCGACTCTGTCTTTTCAGGACAGTTGAATTCTGAAGTCGGTCAACCGCATCTTCTCAAAACTATGCTAGATGCCTGCAAGTTTAAAGAACAAGTTCATAGATAGTTAGATTTAGTTTTAATTTTACTATATTTTAGCCTAGGAAAAGGACAGTCATTGAACCGAATCCTTAATTTTTGTAATAAGACTATTTTTAGATTTAGTTAAGTAGTATTTAAACCCTTCTCATGCATTTAGAGAAGGGTCCTGGATCTTAATATTTTTTACTTGGAGATTGCATTTCTGTACTCCATTGTCTTATATATTTTTAAAAAGGATCACATCTGGTGATTTTCATGCGGAATTATCTTTGAAGTGTTGCATTTCTGTACCTTGGAATTTGATTTTGCATCAGAGTTACTGTATTAGAGTATCACATTACATTTGAAAGTCTTCAAGATGGATGAGGTATTTCTATCCTTTCACTGTTGATTTCTTTTGTCTTATGATATTCGCTTTAAAATTGCTATCATTTATATGTATTTGTTTTCACAACGCTTCCTTTTATACATCATTTCCGAGTATAATTGAAACATTATCTTTCATAAGTGTATATAGATGGTATACAATGATGAATGCAATATGTTAATACAACTCTGTTTAATTTCTTAAACAGAGTTATCTTTATTTGTTTCTGCACATTTCAATTTAAATAATAATACATTTTCATGGTTATTGTTAAATTGGAAGAATCTTAAGTTGTATTCACATATAATTACCCGGGTTAGTGTTAGAATTTCTTTACCAGTATTTAGTTTAAATTAGATAGTTTTATTTCAGTTAATTTAGTCCCATTTCCACTCATCCAAACCAATCCATTTAGTTATAAGGAAACTGGTCCTTTAAATCCAGTCGGAGCCACCATACCAAACGGAAAAGGAGCTGTCTTAAGGTCCCGACTGGGTGGTTTTCCCCGATGTTTGAAGCAGAGATTTTCTACGCTTCAACATGTTCCTGCTTTCCTATTGAACAAATACGCTCCACTGGCCTTACCACAAGTGCTGAATGATATGCCACAGGATTATTTGAAGATTTTTCCTAGATTCAATGGTGAAAATGAAATTGATGTTCAGAGACATACTGAGACTTTCTGCTCCTTTGAAGAGAACCTTAATGTTGAACATTTAGATGTGGTCTTAAGATTATTTGTGCAATCTTTGGATGGTGAAGCCAGAAAATGGTTTAAGACCTTGGGAAACCGTTCAGTAACCACCTGGGATGACATGGAGAATACTTTTCTCAGGAAATGGGGAGAAAAGAAAGATCATGGACAGTGTCTCACTGAGTTAAATATACTCAAGAAGAGACATAATGAAGGGGTGTCGGAGTTTATTAAGAGATTTAATAAGCTATATCTAAATCTCCCTGCAGATATGAAGCCTCATCAGAACGCTGCAAAAGTTGTTTTCATTTCAGCCTTTGACTCAGATTTCGGTTTCTCCCTCAGGGAGAGAAAGCTTGCCACCCTAGATGATGCTCAGTCAGATGCTCTTTAATTGGAAGCGAACTATGCTTCCTCTGGAAAATTAAAAGGGAAGGCTGAACAAGATGTTAGAAGGAGGGGAAAAGAAGAATTTTCCACTTCCAACCAGGATAAGGATTCAGATAAAATGGAGGAAATAAGCAAAATGATAAAGAAGATGGTCAAGCTTGAATTAGAGGCAAAGAACCCAGCTCTCAAGAATTTTTATAATGCTCCAAATAGAGGGTACAATCCTCAATATAGAAAGCCACCTCTGCAGATATTGCCAAGAGAAGCAGAAGAGCAACGAGATCGGGTACCACACCCACTATACCTGGAAGGTCCAACAAATGACTCCACTGAAGATGCTGCTTATGAACTAGAAGATTCAAATCTTGCTTTCTCAAACAATGATGAAATGGAATGCTCGTTGCAAGAAGAAGAAGAAGAAGCAGAGATTGATCATTATTTTAAACAATTTGCTGATTTCATGCAAGCGAAATTCAATGTAAAATATGATCTTAGATCTTCAAGGAAGAGGACCAGGACTCAAGATGAAGAACATGAGCCATTTCAAAAGGAGATACCTTCTCAGAAGGAATCAGCAACAAAGAGAAACACATAAAAAGGTAAGAGTCTTCTAGATACTCCCTTGCAGCCTAATGACCAGATTCCTTCTTCTTCAAAAGTAGTCAGTCCTCCCAATGTTGATTCTGTGTCCAAAGAAGTTAAATCCTCAGCTGAAAATAACGATTCAAAAGATGGTGTAATAGAAAATCCCCCTCCTGCTTTTAGTTTGCAAAAAGATCTTGAGAAAATTAAAATTCCAGTCCCCTTGACCGAGCTTCTAAAACAACCTGCATATCAGTCTCAAGTTACCTATTTTATGCTCCCTCCTGAAATATCAATTGTGCCTGATAGTTTAAACCTTCAAGAAGAAATACCCATGGTAGTCTTTGGCCCACATGTTGAGGAAGTAGATCCTTCTACTCCTCCTTTTTATGTGACTCTATTTATTCATGACCTGCTGCTACACAATTTTATGTTAGATTCTGGGGCTTCCCATAATCTTATGCCTCTATCCGTCATGGAACAACTAGGACTACAAATCACACGCTCATAGAAAGACCTATATTCATTTGATTCTAAAAGGGTTAAATGCTTGGGGATGATTAAATATTTAGTGGTCAATTTGGCCCAAATCCCAGCAAAAAGTGTGGTCATGGACATTGTGGTGGCTGATATCCCAGCTAGCTTCGGCATGTTGCTGTCAAGGTCCTGGGGCACAAAATTTGGTGGGTCAATCAAGTTGGATTTAACATATGCTAGTGTTCCAGTCTTTGGAGGCTAGGAGAGGAGGTTATACAAGGAGACTAGATTTGTTAAAATGGCGACTAAGTCTGACTGCTCAGAAAATTCCCCAGTTTACAACAAAGAAGGAGATTTCTCATGTTTGATGTTAGAGGAAGACCAAAATTATGCCCATGAGCCCTCCTTCTATCAAATCCAAACTGAGCAGCCTTCAGGAGATCAGGAGGCAAAAATCTGGACAATGCATTTTGATGGAGCAAATTCGAGAGAAGGTAACGGGGCTGGAGTATTATTAATCTCTCCCACAGGAAAATGGGTGCCATTGTATTTCAAATTAAAGTATGAGGCTACTAATAATGTAGCTGAATATGAAGCACTTTTGTTGGGATTACAGTCATCCAAAAATATGGGCATACAAAGTTTAAAAGTCATGGGAGACTCTGAGCTGGTGATAAGACAGGTTTGAAATCAATGCCAAACTAAACACCCTCGGCTGAGAGCATATAGAAATGAAGTATCGGAAATGGTGGAGAATTTCTTCTCAGCCTTTAATATACAGTTCATGCCTCAGGAAAATAACAAAATAGTAGATTCTCTTACTGTAGCTGCCAGTACATTTCGTCCTCCACAGAATCCTCTTTTGAGTTATGAAATTGAAGTACGATACAGACCATCAATCCCAGATAATATTAAGCACTGGTAGGTATTCAAAGATGAAGAACAAATGAAGAGATTCTTGGAGACAATGGGAGAATTCTCCAATATGGAGATTGATGATAATGAAGAAGAGGAAGATGAAAATGTTGTAGAAAACAAATGGGAAGAAAAAATAGCAAGCAATAAAGTGTTGTAGCTAAAAGGAAATATCATACCTAGAGGGCTAGTGCCTCTAGAAAGATTGTTTGACAAAAACGATGTTCCATTGCAACATAATAAAATAGTAGAAGAAAATCAAGTAGAAGACTTGAATTTGGGCACTGATGCTGAACCCAAAATTGTAAGATTATATAAGAAGGTTTCAGAGGAATACAAAAGAAAATATTTGAAACTATTTCAGTCATACAAGGATGTATTTTCATGGTCTTATCAGGACCTAAAAACTTTTGATATTAATATAATGCAGCATAAAATTCCCCTGAGGGAAGATGCAAAGCCATATAAGCAGAAGCTCAGACAAATAAACCCATTGTTGCTTCCCTCTATTGAAAAAGAAATCAAGAAGCTGCTAAAGGCTAAAATAATTGTGCCACTGAGATACTCCGAATGGGATGCAAACCTTGTTCCTGTTCGAAAGAAAAATGGAGAAATAAGGTTGTGTGTAGATTTCAGAAACTTAAATCGAGCATCTTTAAAATATACTTATCCATTGCCCAAGATGGACCACATTCTACAGAAAGTGGTCGGAGCCTCCAGAATGTCAATGATGGATGGGTTTTCCATCAGGTGGTTGTTTTCCCAGAAGATCAGAAGAAAACTTCATTTACAACACCATGGGGTACATTTATGTATGCCAGGATGCCATTTGGGCTCATTAATGCAGGAGCTACCTTTCAGAGGGCAATGGACATAGCCTTTGTTGGAGAGCAGGACAAGTTTCTGGTGGTATATCTGGATGATATCACAGTATTTTGAAAGGATGATACTGAACACATTCAGCACTTGCAGAGAACCTTTGAAAAATGCCAAAGGTATGGTCTTTCCCTCAATCCTCAAAAATATTTATTTGCATTAGATGAGGGAAAACTCTTAGGGCACATTGTAACTAAATATGGTGTGAAAATAGACCCTAAGAGAGCTGAAGTTATAAACAGTATTCCTTTACCCAGGAATAAGAAAGAAGTACAAGTGTTTTTAGGCCGAATTAATTTTTTGAGAAGGTTTATTCATAGCTATGCTGAGATAGTTAGGCAAATTAAAGACGTGATTAAAAAGAATAACGAACTAAAATGGTCTCAGGAACCTAGAGATGCATTTACAAGGATAAAAGAGGCATTTACTGAAGCTCCTGTGCTAGCTGGGCCAGATTATACAAAGCCATTTAAAATATTTTCATTTGCTTCACCCCATACGGTAGCAGGAGTCTTATTACAGAAAAATGTAGATGGATATGAGCATCCCATAGCCTTTTTCAGTTAGGTATTACATGATGCAGAATTGAAATACAATATATTGGAGAAGCAGGCATATGCCCTAGTGAAATCCCTCAAGGCTTTTAGAATGTATGTTTTGCAGTCTCACATCACTGCCTATGTCCCTACAACAACTATCAAAGATATCCTCATTCAAGGAGATAGTGAAGGCAAAAGAGGAAGATGGATTGCAAAAATTCAAGAGTATGATTTGGACATAAGGCCCACTAAGTTGGTTAAAGGGCAGGGACTAGCCAAAATTTTGTCTGAATCAAATCATCAGGCTCTAGGCATAAATTTGTCCATGATAGCGAATGAAGAGTCTGAGAAAGAAGAAGAGTAGCACGAACTAGAGATGGCCACTCAAAAGATACACATAAAATATCTCACTAGCCCTTGGTACAAGGAAATAGCTGAATATCTTTTAACACTCAGCTGTCCCCCAAGTTGTGATAAGGTAAAATACAGAGCTGTAAGAATGAAATCAAAGAAATACATAATTGCTAATGGGTAGCTATATTGGAGAGATCCTTCAGGAATATTACTATTGTGTCTCACAGAAAATGAGGTGGAGGATATAATGACAAAATTTCATGAAGGAATCAGTGGAGGAAATTACAGCTGGAGAGCTACAGCTCATAAAGTCCTGAAGGATGGTTTCTATTGGACAAAATTATTTGGAGATGTTTTTAGTTGGGTTAGAGCATGTGATAAATGTAAAAAATTTGCTGAGAGACAAAAGCTGCCCACTCTGCCCCTAATTTGTGTATCTGGGTATCAGCCTCATGCTAACTAGTATCTTCTTCATGTTTCTTCATTGCATCCACTTTCTGATATTTGATTTCTGTGGCATATTATTTGAACTGGCCCTCTTTGCAGTAAGTTGTCTCTTAACTATCTGATGCTTTTGTATTGGGGTTTTTGCATGCTGTTCCTACATTATTCTTATCTTTGTATCAACTTCTGAGAGAGTTTGGTTCCATTTAAACTAATTTCCTTGTTTTGTAAGAGATAGTAAGAGAGCTTTTGGATTGACAACCCAAGCTATATTATGAGCTCCTTTCTATGTTAAGATGTCCTAGGCACTGGTCTATAGCAACTCTAGGTTGTCTTTAGGAGTGACAAAATTGTCGACAACACTATTCATGAATTGTGGCATAAAATACAAGTTGCACATAGTTTGATCATTACATCAGAGTAAAAAGTAGTGGCATTTAAACTTGCACACTTTCCTTGGCCTTTCTTTTGGTGGGGTTCATTTTCTTTTACTTTTTTGGCCATTTTTATTCTTTTCACCCTTTGATTTTTCTTTTAGGGTATACCCTCTTTACATTTTTTAAATTTTTTGATTTTTTGAGAATATGGAAAACCTTTGCAACAAGAAAAGGGATGAACATATTACATAGACCATCAAGTCAATCATGAAATATGACACCTATTGGTATAGGAGTCTAACACTATCAGCGGGTTGGGACCGCCGACAGTCCCCCCCCGCTCCGCGTATGCATATATTGTAAACAATAAATAGCGTTGGCACCTTTTAGGGTTAAGATTCACAGTATAGCGGAGTTGGTGGAGAGTCATGCGGGCGCGCCAGAGGTTGCGGGGTCAAACCCCCTGGACCTCAATAATATTTTGTAACATTGTACAAGGGACACGTGGAAACATTAAGGCTGGCCACGTGTCACCCATCCATTGGATGAAAAGACAACGTACCATCCATGTCAGCGAATCAAAATTCACCACTTGGTGAAATATCATTGGCTTGGAAAAGGAAATATTCCCATTTTTGCTGACTGTACCTCTACATGCTGACTGGGAATCCTAGTCAAACCTGTCGCAATTTTAGCCATTTGGAAAGCGATCAGAATGCCATATCTCCCTCATACGATATTGGTTTTTAAAACCATTCACGGCACCATAATAAGAATGACGAGATATACCCAGTTGCTTAGGTTTGGTACAGTTTCAAGCACTTTCAATTTTGAGGAAGATTCATGAACTCCTGATCAGTAACTCCCCATTAAGTAATAAATATGAGCATGAGCCACCATCCTAATATATATAGTATGAAACTGGGGTGGTTCGATCTTGCCTCCAACATCTTGCTTCGGGGTTATCAAAGCATACAGTTGTTCAGTCTTTCTCGAGACAGACTGCACCAAGGTATCTAATGCAATCAACCTGCTCTCTACATTGCCTACACCATCCTAGGAAACCAAGGTGTTTTCTCTGCCCAAAACCATATCTTCTTGTTGCTTTGCGGTAACATAAGGTCTGTCCATGGGCTTATTGGCTACCTCAATCAACTTCGTTGCCGATATTCTTGACAGCCGCCCTAACTTCATTCTGGTAACCACAAGCACACTACAAGTATTGGTCTCATTTGTGAACATCAAATAGTTCATATGGGGCATGGGAACTGCTTTGGCATATATATATTAAATTTATTTTTATTTTTTATTTTTTTAATCAATTTTGAAAAAAAATCGTTTAATTAAGATGTGTTCTTTTCAAATTAATTGATATATGTGGGTGTGTGTGTGTGTGTGTGTGTGGAAGATGAAATCAAAGAGTATATTTGTAAATGTTTTTGGACGAAGGGCAACAATTACATCATCTAAAGTTGCAGCTGGATGGATTATGGATACTACTGAACATACCCAAATTGAGAAACGTCATAAAAGTCAAGAAAGTGACCCCTTAAGTAAATTCAAGACTATTTCAGAATGGAATAACGCATGAGAAATAAACAAAACACGTTTTAAATGAAATGTTAAAGATAATGAAATTGATGATGGTGTACATATTTATATATATTATGGAATGATTGACTTTGGTGAACCATATGAGGTGATGGGAAGAGTATGAGACATATTGTGTTTGGTGTCGAATGCAAATATTTTTTATGTTCTTGCAAGAATAGATAATACACTTGAAAATGTTAGATATCATCTCTCAAAGGTCAAGTATGACAAATATGAAGAATCTACACATATGTGCGAAGGAATCGCAAGAAACATTGCAAATAACATTGTAAATATGCTTATTTTTATATTTATTTAGCGAAGAAGAGGAAAAATAAAATAAAATTGTAGGATTTTTAGGAGAAAATTAAGAAAAAATATATTTTCGCGGTTGGTGGGTTTCTCCATGAAAAAAAGAGGAAGAAAAAATTTCCATTAAAAAAAATAGTTACAGTTTTCTTTTCAAAAAATGGAAAAAAATGTTAAACAAAAAAAAAAAATAATAAGACACACACACACACACACACACACACACATATAATTGGGCGTTGGATCCCGATGGGCAGGCCTTCCTAGGGCTATCCATCAGGCCACAACTGATGCATCCACCAGCCTCCTACCCCAAGCTAGGATGAGGGATTGATTCACCCAAAGGCCTGCCCACCAGCCTCCAGCCCCCAAATTTAAAAAAGAAAAAAAGAAAAAAAATTATATATAATAATTTATATTTATTTATTTTATTAAATATAAGTAATTTATATATTATTATTATTATTATTATTATTATTATTTTAAATTTCAATTTACATTATTTAAAAAAAAATTATGCTATTAAATTAAAAGAAAATTTGTTTAATTAATATGTGTTTTTTTAATTAACTGATATATATATATATATATATATATATATATATATAAAGGGAAGAAATTAATGTTTCCAGATTAAGAGAAGCAATTACATCATCTAAAGTTGCAACTGCAAGCACTATGGATACTGCTGAACATACTCGAACTCAGAAACATCATAAAATTCAAACAAATGGCCCATCAGGTGAGAAATAAATAAAACAAGTTTCAGGTGAGATGTTAAAGATAATGAAACTGGTGATAGTGTACATATCTATCTATATTGTGGTATGATTAACTTTTGTGAACCATATGATGTGATGGGAAGAGCACGAGACAAATATTTGGTGTCGAATGCTAACACTGTTTATGTTCTTGAAATATTGTAAAATACACACGAAAATGTTAGATATCATCTCTTAAAGGTCAAGTATGACACATATGAAGAATCTAGATAGTTCTGTGAAGAAACCGCAAGCAACATTGAAAATAACATTGAAACTATGTTTATTTTTATATTTTTATAGCAAAGAAGATGAAAAAAATCCAATTTGTACGATTTTTGGGAGAAAAATAAGAAAAATTATATTTTTTAGCATTGCTCGGTTCCTCCACAAAACATAAAAACAAAAACAAAAAAACATTCTCATTAAAAAAAAAAAGTTAGATTTATTTTATTTTATTTTCAGAAATGGAAAAAAATGTAAAAAAAAAAAAAAATTGATATAAAGATCGTTGTGAATGTTTATGGAAAAAGGGAAACAATTACATCATCTAAAGTTGTAGCTGAATGCACTATGGATACTGTTGAGTATACCTGAACTGAGAAACATCATAAAAGTCAATCAAGTGGTCCATTGAGTACATTTAAGGTTATTTCTGAATAGAATAATGCATGGTAAATAATAAAACAAGTTTTAGATGGCATGTTAAATATAATGAAATCGATGATCGTGTACATATCTATCTATGTTGTGGTATGATTAACTTTGGTGAACCATATGAGGTGATGGGAAAAGTACGAGACATTTTTGGTGCCGAATGCAGACATTGTTTCTATTCTTGCAAGATTGGAAAATGCATGTGAAAATATTAGACATCGTCTCTCAAAGGTAAAGTATGACACATATGAACAATCTACATAGTTGTGTGAAGAAATCACAAGAAAAATTGTGAACAACATTGTAAGTATGCTTATTTATATTTATGTGTTATGCATTATTGTAAGGATCATTAAATTGATTATAAATTATTTATCATTGACATATTCTATTTTTTTTCATAGGATTTTGCTGAGAGTTTCAATCATGTTGGAGATATTTATTACCTAGAGCTAGATATTATGACTGTGATTAGTAGTTTCCACATAGAGAAAGAAGAACAATGGAGAAGGAACCATGGAACAATAACTCGTGACACTGCAATAGTGCATATATGGGATCAACAAAAAATCACTAAGGTGGGTCAATCTAGTAAAGCTAAACATGTTTCTTTTAAAGAAGTGGAATTTGAAGCTGAAAATATGTTACCATTAGTGAGGAAGATATTAGAAATGTTATTGAAAAGGAGAAAAGAAATAAAACACTAAAAATATTAATGGCCACAGATAAATCTCTTCGAGTTGATGATGAGGATATTTTTTATCTAGAAGAGTATATGTTAACTGATAAGAAGATGAAATTAAAAGTTTGTGAACTTGTAAAAATCATGGGCAACAATGAGGATAAAAATGAAAGCTTTAAAGGAAATAAAGAAATCGTAACATCAGGTGCTGAGTTAGAGGATGGAATTCTTAAAACAAAACAAAATGTCATTAAAGATCACTTGAGGAAGAATAAATCAATTAATGGTAGACAAACATTTCAACTTCATGTCACCCAATTCTATAGGCCAAATGAAGAACAATCTCAATATCAACTTAGAAAGGCACATCACCTATATTTCCATAATTTGAAAACATTGTTTAGGTTCAATCCATATGTGCATGTGGTGGATTATATGGTTCTTTTTTATCCAAATAAAGTTCCTAAAAAATAGGAATTTGGGAGGAGACGATATTTTGAAAAAAAATATTATATAATGTGAGGGAACCATTCAGGAGAGGTTAACAGAAAATTGATAAAGGAATATCCCAATAACTCCCTTTTTGAAATAGTGAGATGAATCATTTATGTTGGTTTAATAGAAACAAAAGAAAATTTATTGGAGTGGGATCATAATGTCTATAGTGAGTGTATAATGTCTATGCCTTTTATACAAATGGGTAGATCCATTCATAATGAATTTGTAGAAAAATGTGGTGGGGATAAGAAAAATGTTAGTCTAAGCTTTTGAAAGTAATTTTTAGTGGAAAAAAATTATCAAATTGAGGACAAAATTAATTAAAAAGGTGACAAATCAAATTCACATTTATTCACAAGCATGGATAACATTTTCTAGATGGCATTTAAAACTAGGGAGATATGGGAATTGATTGATGATATTTTCGACCCGTGGTAGAATATTTCCATAAAAAATCAGAAGGTTAAAAAGTGTAAATCCATAATATGTACCAACAATAAGACAAATCCTGAAATGGAACAACTTTCATATGATATGACTTTCACACCTTGGAGAGCAATACAAGGAGTGAAGGATGGAAAACTAGTCAAATCAATACTATGTCATGTGAAGTCAAGTGAATTATCAATGGACGAAATTTGCTCAAATTTTCAAAAGTAAGTTTGTGGAATTATTTTTACTTTTTCTTGGATTATAATATTATTTTAAATAAAACATATTGTTGTGTATAGTATTTTTTGTACATATCACTATATTAACATTTTTAACTTTATTTATTCAACCATAACGTTTATAAGAAAATACAAGAACATATGGTTAAAATGTTGATAGAATAGGGTTGGGATGATGTTCTATGCAAGTACTTAGAATCACATTCTACAACAACACTTTAATATATTTACCTTGCATTAAATAAGGTATGCTGATTTATACATTCATTTTATTCATATGTAAACTATTTTTAATTCATTACTTATATATTTTTTATTTCATTAAATATGTCAAAGAAGGATGCAAATGGAGTACCAAATATCTTCAAAATATTTATTGAAAAAATTAAGTTGAAAAGGCTGAGAAATCAAAGTCTTAGGAATGTTTAAATTTATCATACTCTTACTCATTTCATTTAGAATGGGCTCGATACTATCCAAAATCAAATAATACAAGGTGATTGTGAAGAAATTTCTAAATTCATACCTAAAATGAAATATGCCCTAGTTATTGCAGATATTCCTCATGGTTTGAATTTCTGAGACATTGACTATCATAGCGAATATTATACTTATCAAGATTTTAATAAAGTGGTTACAAGATTTCAAGAAGTTACAACATCACAACTTTTGATATTTGTGACTTTTCATTCAAACATACAATTTGCAATGTTATTAGCAAGCTTCAAGGGAAAAACAAACTCAAGGATGCAGCTTACATGGTAAGACATTGAAATTGTATGTTTGATTAATGTTAAAAAAAAATTGTATACAAGTAAATTAAATTTTATTGTGTCATGTTATACGCAAAAGTCAAATATTCGTTTTCTAAAGACCAACCAATTATATATGATTGTGATTTCATTCACATTCAATGCTATGAAAAATCTCATAGCTATAATATTGTTTTGCTAAATCGAGTAGATGGAAAGAGGCATAACCAAGTACTGGTTCATGATGTTTTCGTAATAAAACTAACACACGAGGATAAATAAGTGAAAGGATAGATGTTTAACATTTATAAAAACCGCAAGAATTGATTAACTATCTTATATATTTATGTTCAAATGAAGGAGATTGGGTTTTGTATTTCTTCTCAGGCTCAGATCAGTTTTAATATCTAAAAATGAATTTTAATATTTTTTTTTTTTGTTTATACTAATTTACTTAATTATTTCTTTCGTTTTTGATGATTAGGAACAACACTAGCATACTAGCTACAAAAAGGAAAAAATAGCATTGCCATTGAAAAACACTCACTACAATGCAATTTTATTCAACAAATAATTAATGCTCTTCAATTTCTTCTTGATGTATTACAAAATTTGGTTTGAGGAAAAGGGATTTTAATGAATCACGTATGGAAAAAAAAGAAAAGGAACCTCAACCACTGTATATGAAATGATTGAAAAATTACACTTTGGAAGATTTGCAGACATCAGAGATCCATTAGAAGAGGAAAATAACCAAACTTAAGAAAAACATATTGTGGAACAAGACATTAATGAAGCTCTAGAAGATATTGAACACGGATTATATGATATTATTTATTGACTTTAAGTTATGCGTACAAATAAATCTAAATTTTGAGAGTAATTCATTAGTTTTACTTGTAATGTTTTGATTTTGAGATTTTATGAGAAGAAGGAGTATTTTATTATTGTTGTTATATGTTTAATATTTGTATTATTTGATTTTCAATTTAATTTTTATGTGAATCATAATTTTTTGTAAATAAATTGTGATTACTATTAATTTCTGACATAAACTTCATAAAAATGTTATTTTTAAAAGTTTTTTGTTATGTTTTTCCCATAAAAATTGTTTATTTGACATTTCATTTTTAAGAAAATTTCTAAAAATGTGTATTTTTGTTGTCAAATACTTAAAATTATTTCCTTTTTAGCAAAAATTATTTAATGTGCATTGAAATTGACCCTTTTTTAATTTTTTAAACATGCGAAAAAATGAACATTTCATTACAAAAAAAATTGAAATGAAATATTAAAAAATGCAAGCACATAAATACACTTAAAAATAAATATCCGAGGGAAGAAGAAGACATTAGAAAATGTAAAGTGTCAAAAATAAGCCCTCTAAAAAAGGGGAGGTGATGTTGCATTAACACTTTTCAAAATGAACATGAAAAAAACTCACATCTAAAATAAAATGTTCATAAGAAAATTTAAAGTGGCAAAAATGTGCTCCAAAAAGAAAAGGTGTGTTTTTAATAACCACTTTTTAAAATCGGGTGATTTTTTTGCTAACTTAAAAAAATGGGTAATCGGTAATTTTCTCGTTTAATTGATAACTATGTTCATTTACCATTGATGGAAACCCCCAACATTTGAAATCTACTATTGAATTATAAAAGGGCTCCACCTATTTGCAATTTCTCCCTCTTTTACATCAATACGAAATTTTATACGTACTAAGAATTAAACTTCCCCTATCTATACATATTATGAAATAGACCCTTCAATATTCAACTCTTGTTCAATAAAAGGCTTTTTCAATGAGGTGCACTTTACTTGAAACTGGTATGAAACTCCCCCAACGATTTGAGAGAAATTATTTGTTGTCTGCAATTTGTCCACTATTTGACATTCTTCATTTTGTATGCAAGTATTCATTTATCTATAACTCCTTTGATTACAACTTGATTTCCCCTATGAGAAATTTAACCAACTCTTCTTCTATGTGTAACCTATCTTAGTAACTTCAATTACTCCCCTTATTTTTTATCTCTCCAATTTCAGCATATTATTTTATGACTATCTGCAACTTCTCTTAGTAACTGCAATGACTCGCTTTATTTGTTATCTCTCCAATGCTTGCATATTTTTTTTACTTATTCCTAAAATTACTTCCTCTGATATGTCAACAACTAAAAAACTACTTCCTTTTATTTGTTACTTTTTCTTTCTCTACAAATAGAATCCCATTCTGAATACTATATCTATCTATCCCTAAATTCAACATTTCCTTTCGTACAACTCTACTCTTAAGATTTCTCCCCTTGTACTTAAAATTTATTTTACTTATTATTTTTATTTTTTGGGGAATAATCCCCTTGGGACCATGCTTCTGTTTGTCTACAAATTAAATCCTTGACTACAAAGGTATTTTATGTGTGTAAATGGATGTTCCCCCTAAACTGGTGCTTCTCCTTATTTTCAACTTTCATTCATTTTGGAACTTTTCATAGTGTATATGCCTACTTTATTTCCCGTAAAGGATGCACCCTGTAAAATCATGCTTCTCGCTATTTATAACTCTCCTTATTTTTATAATATAACATTAACACAGAGATGTTCCCCTTGAGCTTAAGATTCAATACTTGGTATAGTCAGTTCTCCCCTTTTATTAACCAACCTATTCATCCTTCTTAGGTATTCAATGTTTGAAATTATTCCTGTTGTTTGAGATACTATCTCGTTTTGATATCAAGTTCAAGGTACTACTCCCCTAAAATTATGGAATAATTTTTTTTGAAATAATTTATTTTATTCACTTTCTTCATAGATCATTTGTTTTCCACATCGTGCAAACTTTCCATTTCATGATTCGTCTCTTGCATCTCATTCTCTAAAGTTCTAATATTACTAATGTGTTGAAAAATTCTTGCTTCCTTTTATATTAATCCCATAGAGAATTTTTTCTTTATTTTAATCTCATTTAGGAAATATAAATTTTTTTGAAAACCTTATTGCATTTTCTATAGATCCTCTTGAATCCCATTTTCTTATTTCCCATCCTTTAGAATGGAATGTGAGACCATACCCTTGATCAAAATTTTGGCTTACACTTAGTAGTTTTTGTTTTAACCCATCAACAACTAGAACATTCTTATTTTTATCATTCTATCATTAAGAATAACTGTGACTTTTCCAATTATCATTCTTGAATCATTATTTCCAAGGGCGATAGTGACTGCATTTATTTCCTGTAGAAAGAGAAATTTTGATTTATCTCCTACCATATGACTTGAAAATCCATTGTCTATACAACATTTGAATTCCTTCATTAAACACATATAGGTAGAGAACATTCTTCCTACTTATCTTAGTTCCTTCTCCATAACTTTATTCTTTTATTTTGATTTCTTAATGTATCTTATTATTTGATTTGATTTAGATTCATTGATGTATTATTTCTACAATTATGAGCTTTGTGCCCAAAATTATTGCACGTGAAACATTCAACATGATATCATACGGGGGTAAATGAATTGTAATTTTTGATAGCATTCTCATTAAAAACTTCTTCTCCTTTGAGTGTTGCTCCACCTAAAATGCACTTCTCTATGCTTAGTTTCTCCTATGATTGTGGTGTTGTTGTTATTATTTCTTGTTGTTGCTCTTTATATTGTTTTATCACAACCACCTATTTGTGCTTTTTTTTAATAACCAAGTACCTATCCCCATTTGACGTCAATGGAAAAGACACCAACATGCTCCCCTTGTTGCCATACTCCCATCTTCCTCTCTCATGGTGATCTCATGAGCCTCACAACTTCATCTTGATATGTTGAATATATACCAGCTTCATCTCTTCCTTTTGAAGGAATAACTAGTGGAGGGAGGAAAAAGGAACAAATCCCAAACTCTGCTTCGATTACTCAAAATTTTCACTAGGAATATATTTGGTGAATATTTCAAGAACCTGTTCTTTTATACTGACATACACAAGCTTCACAATATGGTTTGAAACTTTCTCTCTCAAGAAATGATACTTGATTGAAATATGTTTTGTATTGGAGTGAAAAAAGTATTCTTGGACATGTTTATTGCACTTGCGTTGTCTCAAATAATAGGTATAGGATGATCATAAAACACTTGTACATCATGCAAGTTCTGCTTCATCCACAATAGTTGAGTGCAATAAGAAGTTTTTGTAATATATTCTACTTCATCCTTAGATAAGGAAATGGAATCTTGCTTCTTCCTCAACCATGAAATGAGACATTCTCTAAGGAATAAAGCACCACCACCAGTGCTCTTTCGATTATCAACATAACCTACCCAATTAACATCAATATAAATACTAAATAGTGACATATTTACCTCTAGGATGCCATAATCCATAATCCATTGTTTCTTTGAGATATCTAAGAATCCATTGTAGATGACTCTATATGGGGCCTACTTGGAATGTTCCAACTATACCAATTGCCCGCATAATATTTGCTATTGCAGCATAGGTGTGCTCACTAAAGAGAATTATTCCATGCCAAATTTCTTCAACACTTATCCAAGATATTTTCTTTGTGAAATGAAAATCCCTTTGGGAGCCTACACACTTTTCAATCCAAGGAAGTAAGAAAGCTCTCTAAGAATTGAAATCACGAACTCAAGCTTCATATCAACTACAAATTGACCTATTAGAAAATATAAATCACTGGAAAAAATATTTTCATAAACATATACAACCACCACTATAATTTTTCGATCCTTTCATTTGACATATAATTTGATGTTAGTTTCACCCCCTTGAAATACACACTTGAGTAGGTAGTTGTGTAGCTTGGAATACAAAGTTCTAGTGGCTTGTTTGAGACCATACAAGGCCTTCTCAAGCTTTAAAACATAATATGGCTTCTTTTTTAAGATGAAAACATTTTTGTTTCTCTATATAAACTTATTCCTATAATTCTCCATTGAGAAAGGTAGAGTTGATATCCATTTGATAAATTTTGAATTTCTTGAAATAGGAAAATGGAAAAAACATTCTTATTGCATATAATATAAAAATAGGAGAGATAATTTCATCAAAATCCATATCTTTTATTTGAGCATAACCTTTGCATACCAATATATTCTTGTTTCTGACCACTTCCCCACAATCGTTTAATTTATTCCTAAAAGTGCACTTCATTCTAATGAAATTCTTATTAGTAGGTCTTGGAAGAAGTTCCCATGTCTATTTTTTCTCTATTTGGTCCAATTATTCATGCACATATTTAAACCATTTTTTATCGTAATTGGCTTGGGAAAAATTCTGTAGTTCCTCCATAGATAACACAACTACATGTGCTTACACAAGGGGATTAATCAAATTCTTTCTTGTCGACACACCAGGAGTTTAATTCATCAAAAATATGACCAAATAGGTGATTATTTTTTTGCATAGCTTGAAGGATATTTGGCTTGAGCACTAGAGGGCTCTTCAACATCTTCTTCTACAGGTGTCTCAATATACTACTCATCATTGCTAACTGGTTGATTAGCGCTGGTTTTCATTGGTTGTTTCTCTTCATGTTCAACATATTCATCCACTTTGACATCAATGCATTCAATAACACTCTTGGTGGTCTTGTTATAAAATCTATATCATTTTATTTTATGTGAATATCCAAGAAAAAGTCCTTCATCTACTCTTCCATTGAACTTACCCAACTTATCATCATTCGTTTTGATGTAGAATCTACTACCAAAACCTATGAAGTGTTTGACTGTTGCATGTTTTCCATGCCAATGTTTATAGGAAGTTTTGTCACTATTTGTAATCAAATGAGATTTGTTAAGAATAAACACTATTTTATGAATTGCATCTGTGAAAAATCTCTACTCTAAATTCCTCTCGTCTGTGATGGCTTTAGCTAATTGTTGCACCAATATATTTTCTCTTTTTTCTACACAATTGTATTGTGGGCTATTTGTTATTGTGAACTTCTTTTTGATGCCATTCTTCTTTACAAATTCATCAAATTATTTTTAAGTGAACTCACCCCCATTGCCACATGTTATGTTGGTTTTTAAGTTAGTTTCGTTCTTAGCCATGGCTTTGAACTCTTTGAACTTCTCAAAAGATTTAGATTACTATCTAAGGAGGGAAACCAACATCATTATGCTAAAATAATCAATTATTAGCATAAAATATAATTAATCTATGGGTTAATGCATTTTGGATGGTCCACATAGTTGCATGTGTACCATATGTAATGGCTTTGATGATGAGTTCCATTTTTCCTTGAATGGAACTCGAGTTTGCTTGGCGATTTGACAAGATTTACCATTTATATTCTCTAAATTTGATAACATGGGAAAATCCTTGAAAAAGTTCTTCTTTCTTAGCTTGACTATCTGAACAAATTTCAGATGTCCAATATCTTGTGCCACAACTAGATCTCATCAATATTTGATAAGAATCACATCTCTCTCTTCTCTTTGATAAAATAGACATTATTATCTATTCTCATATCTTAAACAACTATCTCACTTGTGCCTGTAGCATTTATTTGACAATTTTTAGATTTGAAAATGACATCATAACCTTAATCACACATTTGTGACACATTAAGTAGGTTATGCTTCAACCCATCAACATATAGGAAACTCTTGGCATTACCTTTGCCATTTGATAGACTGATCACTCATTTTGCAATAATTTTTCATGGAGCATTGTTTCCAAAAGTCATATTAAATTTGTTAACTGGCTTCCATGTCAATAACTTGCTTATGTCTCCTGACATGTGCCTAGAACACACATTGTCCACATATCAATGACTCCCTTCATTCTAACCATACAATGGAATATCACATTTCTCTATCTTCTTCTTTTCTTTTAGGACCTTGGGATTTTATTCATTCGGATCAATAATTGGTTTTGTTTTCTCCTTTAGTCTACAATTTACTATTATATGCCCAAAATATTGACATTTAAAACATTGCACCAGATAGTTTAGAGGAGAGAAATAATTTTTATACCTGAGTATGATTTTCCTCTATTGAAAGCTTCTTCTGAATGTGAGCTTCGTATAGGAACGATTTTCTCTGCAATTTCCTCCTATATGGCCATATTTTAGGCACGTTAAAAAATATCCTTGAAATATATTATTATACCTAGAAGGTGGTCTTTTACACAGGTCTGAAGTTTGGGCATTTTGATTTTCCTGGAAAATATTTTTCTTTTATTGTTACTGATATTTCTTTGACTGTATATTCACCTTTTTATATTTTTCACACCCATCTTTAGTTGTTGGAACAAAATTGATGTATTTCTTCCCTTTCATTTCCACTATTACGCTGTAATTAACCTCAAAGCATAGATCAGTTCAATATCAGGAGACACATTGTGCTTCCAATATATCATTCAAATTTTGAGTCCCTTTACCAAAATTCTAACTCAATCTTAATTGTGTCTTAGCCTTCTCAAACTCCTTGTTTAGCAACATGATTTCTCCTTCCAACCTTTCAACTGATTGAATATTTTTATTCAACTATTACTTTAGGGATTCCTGAATCTTCTTACCTTCTTATACTTGTAAGAGGAAAGGCTCAACAACTTCAACTTTTCCTTTTCACAACAACTCCTTTTGGGATTTATTTTTATTCCTTAGCCTCTCTATTTCTTCAAGTGCACCTAGAATTTCTCCTTCAATATCTACTTTTTCCTCTTCATCATAAAAAATAATAGCTTCAAATTACATATTTTCTATGGCCATCAACATGAATTCTCTTGGGTTTTCAACATCGTTTTTCTCATCCGAGGAGTGGTTGGATTCAATTTTCGTGGAGCTCTCTTCTTGAACATAGAAAACCATCTTATTAGCCTTCTTTATATATTTTTTTCACTTTCTTGAATCTTTCTTTAGGATAATAATCAATATTCTTCCCTTTTAGGACATTTTGATGCATAGAGAGTGATTTTTCCACAATTAAAACACTTGAAAGGTATCTTACCTTTATATTTACCTGATTCCCACTTGAGCTTCCTCATAAATTTGGATTCTTCTTCATCCAACTCATACCAAGAGTCAAAATTCTCTTCTTTGCACTTGTTTTCTAGTTTAAAGGTTGATCCTTTGCTGCACACTTTCCAATACAAATTCTCATCTCATAGGTCATAAGTATACCAAGAAAAGTATATAGAGTGAGAGTATTTAGATTAAACATCTCTCCGATGGCTGAGATTTTAGGATTCAACCATTCAAGAAGTGACCTTAACACCTTTTGAACTACCACAACTTCATTTAGCTTCTCATCAAGCCCTCTTGTTGTGCTCACATGTTCATCAACTCTTAAAAAGTACTTTGCAATATCTTCATCATCGCACATAATTAAAGACTCAAATTTCATCCCATAACCTTGAAATTTAGATTTATTTACCTTGTTGTCACCTTCATAGCAGCTACTCATTTTGTCCCATATAGTTCTGGCAGATGTACACTCCATCACATTGACAATATCAGATTCAAGTAGGCCAAGAAGTAGGGAATTGATGGGTTTAGAATTGTATATGAACTCCATATTTTGATATTTAGTAATCACTATTGTAGAATTTTGATATTATTCTTCCAAAACATCCCAAACATCAAATCCAAGTGATTGAATGTAGGTATTCATCCTCACTTTCCAAAACATATAGTTTGTTATGTTGAAAAATGGTGCTCTATTGGTAAATCCTCCTTTTTGATTTTGCATGGTCCTTGATCTTTATTGCAATTGTTAAAATGATATAAATTAACTTGTATTTGATACCAACTATTGGAAACAAGGAAAATAATGAGAGGGGTTTGAATCAATATTGTAATAATTTTACCACTTTACAAACATTCATTTAATTTTGTAAGAACACTAGGAAACCATTAATTACTTCCACAATCATTTTAAATAATCATGACATAAAACAATTTTAATAACACACAAGGAACAAAAAATGTATTCAAAAAAATATTTTCAATTCATTCACAAGGAAAGCTACAACTTGTTGTTAGTGTTATATGGCCAAAACTAGTAGGAAGTTACAACTCCTTGATTTTTAAGCTACAAGTAAAATGAGCACTAACCCCTAAATATTTACTACCACCCATTGGAAGGAGAAAAAACCCTTGATCTACAAGTTACAACTTACATAACACATAGTAATTCATCTTTCATCAATTTCCACCACGAATGCCTCCCCTGCTTTCAAAATTAAAACAATTTATTCCTTAATCACCAATACCTTTAGAAATCTTTGATTACTGAATACAACAACAACATCTCCTCATGCAAAATTTTGCACACAAAAAATCTTTATGTCAGCATGATTTTCTCAAGCCTTCTTATAAATAATTTTGACTTGATATTTTTGGCTTCAATGATTTTTCTTGTATTATTACATGAATCTCTAATTTTTTCCTTTGTTTGGTTTATATTAGTCTTATATATATTTTTACCAACTTATCAGACCTTGAAAAACTATTCTTGCAAGTTAAACTAATTTTTTTTTGCTTATTTTATAATTTCTGGAATTTAACAGGATTTAGCAAGGGGTATTCTATAATTAGCAAGTTATTAACTTTAGGTTATCTACCAAAAAAACCACTAAACTGTCTATTATGTTGAAATTATCTTTTGTCCCTTTTCGTGTTAGCACTTAGCCTCTTATCTGCCATAAGACCAGGAATTTAGACCTTTGGCTAGGCCTTTAGGTGTTAAATCTCTCTGTAAGCCTTCGTAGAATTGTTTCCATTTATAAACATCCATACCTTTGGTTTTGTTTGTTGTACATAGAACCAAATATTTGAAACTTTAATCTTGATTTATTTTATTTGCGCCCTGTTGAAGCCTCGAAAATCATTGCTTCAAACATCGGGGGATAACCACCTGATCGGGACCTTAGGACAGCTCCTTTTCCGTTTGGTGTGGTGGCTCCGACTCGATTTATAGGACCAATTTCCTAATAATGTAAATGGGTTGGTAATGTAATGATTGGATGGGGGAAAATGGGACTAAATGACTGAAATAAAACTATCTAATCTAACTTAAATATAGATGAAATAGCTCTAAAACTAACCCCGACATCAAATGTGAATACAACTTTAAATTGTTTCAATTAACCAATAACCATGAAAATGTATTACATTTTGATTGAAATGTGTAGTAAAAAATAAAGATAACTCTGTTTAAGAAATTAAACATAGTTATAATAACATATTGCATTCATCATAATATATCGCTTGCATATACTATAAAAGATAAATATTTCTAACACACAGAAATGATATGTATAAAGAAATATTGTGAAACAAGTACACATAAACGATAGCAATTTAAAAGAGAATATCACATACCAAAATAAACTAACAGTGAATAGATAGAAATACCATATCCATCTCGATATTTCCCAATGAAATCCGATATTCAAATCTGGCAACTTCACTGTAAAATCAACTCCAAGATACATAAATGCAATTCCTAAAGATAATTTCGCAGAGAATCACTAGATGTGATCCTTTATAAAAATATAGGAGTCAATGGAGTACAGAAATGTAATCTCCAAGTCAAAATATTACAAATTCATGACCCCATTGTAAATGCATGAAAGGGGTTTAAATAGGTACTTAACAACAAAAATAACTAAAGATATTCCTACAATCTATCTAAATTAAAAAATATCTTAAACAGAAATGCGAGCTTGATGAAAAACGACTCATTTATCATCAGTTGAGGTGGATGTACGAAGGTGGAAAATTTTGAGCATCTCCTTTACTTCTTCAGGATGACTAAGCTTTGAATGTAACTGCCTTCTATATGTGGCATCAGAGAACTCGGGAGTGATGCAATCAATATCATTTGAGAGAAATTTAATTGATGTTTTTTGACTATGTGGCTTGATGAGATTAGTCCACATTGAATCCCATGATATTCCTTGTAATTGGCCAATTTTCTGATTTTTATTAATGATCTCTTATTTCCATCTAAGATCAGTTTCTTTTACTCTGGGTAATTGGCACGGGACTACAATCTAAAATTAAATTGATTACATATAAATTATCATTTACCATCTGTGTTACATTTTTCATTATTCCCTTAGCTATGGACGTAGCCGTTTCTACTTTGATCAAGCGATGTTCCCATTCTGTAAAAACAATTTCTTTATGTCTCTCCATAATTATGGGAAGATCTGCTTTTCTCCCTGATTCTGAGTCTTGCCATAAAAGAAAATCAAAGATATTTTCTTTAGCTTCATCAAATTCAATCTTAAGAGTGATTCCTTCATGTATCAAGGAAGATGTTAGCTCACATAGAGACTCTGCTTCTGCAATCTTTAGACAAAACTCATTTAATTGTTGAGACAATAATTTTTTTGTCTCCAAAGCTTCATTTTTAAATTGATCCAGAGTGGGATAATTCTTGAATTTGTCCAATTTAGATTGAAACATCTTTTCTTGTTCAATCTTTAGAGTCTTCTCATTTTGTAGAAGAGTTTGTAATTTTGCAATCTCTTGATTAAGCTGTTGTTGCTTTTCTAGGGTCTGCTGATCAATATTCTCTTTTTCAACAGCCAGCTGCTCTTCCAATTGTTTAGTCTTGAGATCTTTATCCTGTAATCGTTGTTCCAACTGAATGATATTTTGTTTATTTTCTGCAACTTGTTCTTCAAAAATGGTGATTTATGCATCCTTTTGTTTCATCAACTATGTAACTTCAGAGGCTTTATCTATAGTGGCAGCACTATAGGTACTTGCATACTGAGACAATTTGGTGAGATCCTCAGATGGATCCACCTCAGCATTTTTATAAAAAATATTAATAAATTACCCCTGTGATGCTAAAAGTGCATCTTGATCAGTTCTCCTCCTTTTCCTTTGTTTTCTCACCACACCCATATGTTTGGGACTGTAAAATATATCTAAAGGAGGAATTTCTTCTATCTTTAACATAATATCACCAGTGGGGTTTTCAGGGATGATTTCTACATCCTAATCTTTTGGATCAGCAACTTGGGAAATGTTTTGTTGTCCTATTTTCTGGGCAAATTGTTCATATTGGCTCAGCAAATGAGGAGAAACAATAAGTTCAGTAGCTTCTTGTCCTCCAAGTTGAGAACTTGCATTATTGTTTATATCAAATTTAGGTGCTTGTTCAGTGTTTTTACTCTCTGTGCTTCCTTTCTCAATATGCACATGGGCATCAGTACCTATGCTCTCTTTTCCTATTTGAGCCGAAGACTGTTGTACATCAATTTTAGTAGTAGTTTCTGATTTTCCAGTGTCAGCTTTGCTACTATCATCTTTCTTCTCCAAAAAATGATTAGCTCCTGTTACTTCTTTACCAGAAGTACTTCATGTATTTTTCTGTTCTGGTTCACATCCCTATGTAGAAATCCTCAATTGATCCAAAGGAACTCTGAGTAGGCTCTGAATTCTAAATAATAAAAATTTATTCATCTCCTCGGGCTGAAATTTGGACTTGGCCAAATAAAAAATTTGAGACATATTATCTACAGAAACAAATAAATCATTAAATACATCTGGTTCATGTTCGAACCGAGAAATTCAAACAGAGGTAGTAAAATCATACGCCACCTTCCTGGGATCATATTTCCTTCTAGGAATTGTTGAAAGTTTAAGATCAGTTAACTTAACAACTTATTTCTCAGCATGGACAAAATTGTTGAGAGTATAGTCACCACATTTGAAAGGAAAAGTAGGCCACATGAGCTTTTTGTTGTTCTTTAAAGTCCTAGACATACCTTCTACTGTCAGCTGACAAGAAATTTCCTGTGCTAACATCTTGTCTGGAACATATAAAGGAAGGATATGTGGTTCTACAATACTTCCAAAAATTCTGACATAAGTGAAATTTTCCTCCCCGAACCAGTCTCCAATAGAGGATAAATGAACTCGAGCTTTATCGGAAAGTCTAGGAGGGAATCGGGAAAAAATGATTTGGTAAATCAGAATAAGGAAACCATGGCAAACTCTGTAAACATGACTTTTGAAATACCGCCTCCATAAGAATGTATGATATATATGAATCGGGACAGGTTCTTTAGGAGTCCATTTCCATCCTAATAGGGGAAATTCTGAATTGAAACACAGGGCATCTAGGATGTAAGCACAAAAGTAAAAAGGAGTGGAATTTCTACAGTTTTTGTCTTTCTTGTACTCAAGGATTCTATTGGCTATCTTATCAGAAAAGATAACAGCCCAATCCATTATCTCAGAATTAAGAGTAGCATGAATCAACGGAACCATTCGAATGGAAAATCTGGCTGTATTATCATTACCCAAAAATCTACACATCATAGCTGTGGCATAACAATATGGAGGCAAGAGAGACTCCATGGAGTACATACCTGATGCCTCATGCCTGTGTTTTTTAGGAGCCCTCCTCCATTCTTTGATTGGTTCTGACTGATTTTCATTTTTTGCAGCGAATTCTTTGATAACCTCCTTGTTATAAATCTTTTGTGGGTCAGGAAGGTAGTACATTGCCTTGATATCCTCTAGTTTTAATGACCCAAAGATTGTTCCAGATGCAGAAAAAAAATTTCTGTCTTTGATAGACACATTTTCAATTACCCATCTAATAGCATCGTAATACAGGAAAATGTTTTCCTGAGCAGCAACTATGTGTAGAAATTAGTTTTCCAATGAACCAAGAGGACTTTCAGAATCAGAGTTTGAATCGGCTTCATCAGGAACTGTGGCTTTAGCTTCCACAACTCTAGGGTTTTCCTTTTCCAATAGATTATAAACATTTTCCCATGACATTTTCCCAAGTCCCTAGCAAGAGGTGTCTGTAACCAGCTTAAGTTTCGTTGGTTTCTCTTTAGGTGGCATTGTAATTACAGGGGCTTTTGCAGCAATGGTAGCTTTATATTTTTTGAATCGGTTAGAAATTTCAGTGTTTGGGAGTATTTCTCTTGCTCTGCGAACAGAACAATTTCATGTTCTATTGCTCTGCGACAAACAAAAACTTTTAGCGGGGTAAAATGTAATAATGAAAAAAAAACAGCTATAGAAAGGGTTTATTCATTGATTTGTATTTATTACTTCCGTGGTTTAAAACTTGAATGCCCTCTAGGGAGTCACCCTCATGCATTCAATAGAAAAACAAATCATTGTTATCGTTTGATACACGAGTTAATGTTATTTTACAGTCGGAGATTTGGCATATATCGAAATAAATATAGATATGTTTCCTTTTAAAACTATGAAATACGATGAATAATAATAAAAGAATATTTAATTCATAATCACATCTCAATTCGTTTAAAAGGAAATAAGACAAGACTTATACCAAATCCTTATTGCAAAGATCACATCGGAGATTTAAAATGAAATGAACCATTTAATATTTTCCCCGAAAATGTGATTGTGATAAGAGATGATCCGTCGCGTCAGAGTTTTAAAACAACATAATGTAATGTTTTAATTCTTCTGAAATGCAATTGCGATGGATCGCATCGCATCGGAAAATATATACAAGATATGCAACACTTTAAACTTATTTGAAATGCGATTACGATTGAGCGTTATCGCATCGGAACTTTACAAAGCAAAAAAAAACCCTTTAAAGAACTCTCCGAGTTTCTGATTGCGATTACTATTCATTTCTTAATTATTATTTAAGTATAAAGTCTTTATAATATGTTTGATATGTTTAAAAGGCTTTATAACTCATCGGATCGGAAAGTTATTAAAGGTTGTACATTTTGAATAAAACTGTGGTATGCATCCTTTTATCAATGAGTATTTTATTTCTATTTAGGAATAAATATATATAAAAAGGGGATCTATTTTTAAATGAGATTTATTCTAAAATGGGTAGAAGCCAAAAATGTTGAAGCCTCAAAAATCGCTGCTTCAAACATCACGGGATAACCACCCGGTTAGGACCTTAGGATAACTCCTTTTCCGTTTGGTGTGGTGGCTCCGACAGGATTTATAGGACCAGTTTCCTACTAATGTAAATGGGTTGGTAATGGAATGATTGGATGGGGGAAAATGGGACTAAATGACTGAAATAAAATTATCTAATCTAACTTAAATATAGATGAAATAACTCTAAAACTAACCCGGGCATCAAATGTGAATACAACTTTAAATTGTTTCAATTAACCAATAACAATGAAAATGTATTACAGTTTGATTGAAATGTGTAGTAACAAATAAATATAACTCTGTTTAAGAAATTAGACAGAGTTATAATAACATTTTGCATTCATCATAATATATCGCTTGCATATACTATAAAAGATAAATATTTCTAACACACTCAGAAATGATATGTATAAAGAAATATTGTGAAACAAGTAGACATAAATGATAGAAATTTAGAAGAGAATATCACATAACAAAAGAAAATAACAGTGAATAGATAGAAATACCATATGCATCTCGATATTTACGAATGCAATCGGATATTCAAATCCAGCAACTTCAATGTAAAATCAACTCCAAGATACAGAAATGTAATTCTTAAAGATAATTTCGTAGAGAATCACTAGATGTGATCCTTTATAAAAATATAGGAGTCAATGGAGTACAGAAATGTAATCTCCAAGTCAAAATATTACAAATTCAGGACCCCTTTGTAAATGCATGAAAGGTGTTTAAATAGGTACTTAACAACAAAAATAACTAAAACTATTCCTACAATCTATCTAAATTAAAAAATATTTGAAACAGAAATGTGAGCTTGATGAAAACCGACTAATTGATCATCAGTTGAGGTGGATCTGTGAAGGTGGAAAATTTTGAGCATCTCCTTTACTTCTTCAGGATGACTAAGCTTTGAATGTAACCACCCTGTATATGTGGCATTGGAGAACTCAGGAATGATACAACAAATAGCATTTGAGAGAAATTTAATTGTTGTTTGTTGACTATGTGGCTTGATGAGATAAGTCCACATTGAATCCCATGATATTCCCTGTAATTGGCCAATTTGCTGATTTTTATTAATGATCTATTGTTTCCATCTAAGATCAGTTTCTTTTACTCTGGGTAATTGGCCAGGACTACAATCTCCAATTAAATTTATTTCATATAAATTATCATTTACCATCTGTGTTACATTGTTCATTATTCCCTTAGCTCTGGACGTGGCCCTTTCTACTTTAATCAAGCGATGTTCCCATTCTGAAAAAACAATTTCTTTATGTCTTTCCATAATTTTGGGAAGATCTGCTTTTCTCCCTGATTCTGAGTCTTTCCATAAAAGAAAATCGGAGATATTTTCTTCAACTTCATCAAATTCAATCTTAAGAGTGATTCCTTCATCTATCAAGGAAGATGTTAGCTCACATAGAGACTCTGCTTCTGTAATCTTTAGACAAAACTCATTTAATTGTTGAGACAATAATTTTTTTGTCTCCAAAGCTTCATTTTTAAATTGATCCAAAGTGGGATAATTCTTTAATTTGTCCAATTTAGATTGAAACATATTTTCTTGTTCAATCTTCAGAGTGTGCTCATTTTGCAGAAGAGTTTGTAATTTTGAAATCTCTTGATTAAGCTGTTGTTGCTTTTCTAGGGTCCGCTGATCAATCTTCTCTTTTTCAACAGCCAGCTGCTCTTCTAATTGTTTAGTCTTGAGCTCTTCATCCTGTAATCGTTGTTCCAAATGAATGATATTTTGTTGGTTTTTTGCAACTTGTTCTTCAAAAACAGCAATTTGTACATCCTTTTGTTTCATCAACTTAGTAACTTCGGAGGCTTTATCTATAGTGGCAACACTATAGGCACCTGCATACTGAGACAATTTGGTGAGATCCTCAGATGGATCCACCTCAACATTTTTATAAACAATATTCATAAATTCCCCCTGTGATGCTAAAAGTGTATCTTGATCTGTTCTCCTCCTTTTCCTTTGTTTTCTCACAACAACCCTATGTTTGGGACTGTAAAATATATCTAAAGGAGGAATTTCTTCTATCTTTAACATAATTTCACTAGTGGGGTTTTCAGGGATGATTTCTACATCCTGATATTTTGGATCATCAACTTGGGAAATGTTTTGTTGTCCTATTTGCTGGGAAAATTGTTCATATTGGCTCAGCAAATGAGGAGAAATAATAAGTTCAATAGCTTCTTGTCCTCAAAGTTTAGAACCTGCATTATTGTTTATATCATCTTTAGGTTCTTGTTCAGTGTTTTTACTCTTTGTGCTTCCTTTCTCAATATGCACATGGGCATCAGTACCTGTGCTCTCTTTTCCTGTTTGAGCCGAAGACTGCTGTACATCAATTTTAGCAGCAGTATCTGATTTTCTAGTGTCAGCTTTGCTACTATCATCTTTCTTCTCGAAAACAATATTAGCTCCTGTTACTTCTTTTCCAGAATTACTTCTTGTATTTTTCTGTTCTGGTTCACATCCCTGTGTAGAAATCCTCAATTGATCCAGAGGAACTCTGAGTAGCCTCTGAATTCTAAATAATAAAAATTTATTCATCTCGTCAGGATGAAATTTGGACTTGGCCAAATCAAAAATTTGAGACATATTATCTACAGAAACAAATAAATAATCAAAGACATATGGCTCATGTTCAAACCGAGCAATTGAAACAGAGGTAGTAAAATCATACGCCACCTTCCTGGGATCATATTGCCTTCCAGGAATTGTTGAAAGTTTAAGATCAATTAAATTAACAACTTCTTTCTCAACATGGACAAAATTGTTGAGAGTATAGTCACCACATTTGAAAGGAAAAGTAGGCCACGTGAGCTTTTTGTTGTTCTTTAAAGTCCTAGACATACCTTCTATTGTCAGCTTATAAGAAATTTCCTGTGCTAACAGCTTGTCTGGAACATATAAAGGAAGGATATGTGGTTCTACAATACTTCCAAAAATTCTGACATAAGTGAACTTTTCCTTCCCGAACTAGTCTCCAATAGAGGATAAATCAACTCTAGCTTTATCGGAAAGTCTAGGAGGGAATCGGCCAAAAATGATTTGGTAAATCGGAACAAGGAAACCATGGAAAACTCTGTAAACATGACTTCTGAAATACCCCTTCCATAAGAACTTATGATATATATGAATCGGGATAGGTTCTTTAGGAGTCCATTTCCATCCTAATAGGGGAAATTCTGAATTGAAACACAGGGCATCTAGGATGTAAGAAAAAAAGTAAAAAGGAGTGGAATTTCTAGAGTTTTTGTCTTTCCTATACTCAAGGATTCTATTGGCTATCTTATCAGACAAGATAACAGCCCAATCCATTATCTCAGAATTAAGAGTAGCATGAATCAACGAAACCATTTGAATGGAAAATCTAGCTGAATTATCATTACCAAAAAATCTACACATCATAGCTACGACATAACAATATGGAGCAAAGAGAGACTCCATGGAGTACATACCTGATGCCTCATTCCTGTGTTTTTCAGGAGCCCTCCTCCATTCTTTGATTGGTTCTGACTGATTTTCATTGTTTGCAGCGAATTCTTTGATAAACTCCTTGTTATAAATCTTTTGTGGGTCAGGAAGGTGGTAGATTGCCTTGGTATCCTTTGGTTTGAACGACCCAAAGATTGTTCCAGATGGAGAAACAAAAGTTCTGTTTTTGATAGACACAATGTCAATTACCCATCTAATAACATCGTAATATGGGAAAATGTTTTCCCGAGCAGCAACTCTGTGCCAATGAACCAATAGGACTTTCAGAATCAGAGTCTGAATTGGCTTCATCAGGAACTGTGGCTTTAGCTTCCACAACTCTAGGGTTTTCCTTTTCCAATAGATTGTAAACATTTTCCCATGACATCTTCCCATGTCCCTAGCAGGAGGTGTCTGTAACCAGCTTAAGTTTCGCTGGTTTCTCTTTAGGCGGCATTGTAATTACAGGGGCTTTTGCAGCAACTGTAGCTTTATATTTTCTTAATCACTTTGAAATTTTAGTGTCTGGGTGTATTTCTCTTACTCTGCGAATAGAAAAATTGGATGTTGTATTTCTCTGCAACAAACAGAAACTTTCAGCCGAGGTAAAACGTAATAATGAAAAAAAAAATAGCTATACAAAGGGTTTATTCATTGATTTGTATTTATTACTTCCATGGTTTAAAACTTAAATGCCCTCTAGGGAATCACCCTCATGCATTCAATAGAAAAAAAATCATTTTTATTGTTTGATTCACAAGTTAATGTTATTGTACAGTCGAAGATTTGGCATATATCAAAATAAATATAGATATGTTTCCTTTTAAAACTATGAAATACGATGAATAATAATAAAAGAATATTTAAGTCATAATCGCATCAAAATTTGTTTAAAAGGAAATAAGACAAGAGTTATATCAAATCCCGATTGCGAAGATTTTATCGAAAATTTAAAATGAAATGAACCATTTAATATTTTCCCCGAAAATGCGGTTGTGATGAGAGATGATCCATCACGTCGGAGTTTTAAAACAACAGAATGCAATGTTTTAATTCTTCCTAAATGTGATTGCGATGGATCACATCGCATCGGAAAATATATACAAGATATGCAACACTTTAAACTTATTCGAAATGCGATTGCGATTGAGCGCTATCGCATCGGAACTTTACAAAGCAAAAACAAACCTTTTAAAGAACTCTCCGAGTTTTCGATTGCGATTACTGTTCATTTCTTAATTATTATTTAAGTATAAAGTCTTTATAATATGTTTGATATGTTTAAAAGGCTTTATAACTCATCGGATCGGAAATTAATAAAAGGTTGTACATTTTGAATAAAAATGTGGTATGCATCCTTTTATCAATGAATCTTTTATTTCTATTTAGGAATAAAGATATATAAAAAGGGGACCTATTTTTAAATGAGATTTATTATAAAATTTAAAAATGGGGAGGGTTGTTTGTACAATACAACACGCCCTTAAAAAACATATAAGGTCTTGATTACAGTCTTATCTGTCCCACGAGGCCCTTCATGGACCTTTCTCAATGGATTTGACCACTATAGTGTTAGTGCCAACGTGTTTGTGCCTTGTCACCCCAGCACTGCGTTAATAAATTCCCTGGACTCCTTAAATTTTTCCTCTGAGTAGTGACACATGTCACCCATAAAATGGCCATTTAGTATACAAAGACACTCAATCATCCTTCCATGTGTCCACCTATGATTATAAAACATCATGTTGACATAATCAACCACCATCATCTCTGAGATATAATCATTTTTTTCCATTTTTCTTCTTGTCAAAGGAGGGAGAAAGGGTCCTAAACCTTTGTTTTTTTGCGAAAAAAAAATCTTTGCTAAAAAATATTCCAAGGGTCCTGCTTTTTTAACTATTTGTCCTCTTTCCGCTTTCCACGTTTCCCGGTACTTTGGAAAAATACTATTGGTCAACATCGCTAGTTATCGCCCATCTGGACAAATCTTACTAGTTGTTTGTGGTATTGAGAGGGGGGGTGTCAAGATGAACCTCCGTCATTGATCTCTAGATCACTGGTATGGGCATATCATCATATTGACACCCCTCTCCTCGTTAACACTTGAAGAATTTGACCTCACACTTTATTTTTTATATGACAATGGGATTATGTGTCACATAAAATATTGTTGTACTTTCCTGTGATTTAAAACTTTTCCTTGTGTCATCTCAATCCATTCTATGTGCATTCATTAAAAATCGTCGAGGTTATATCACCAGGAAAACTCCACAGGGATATGTTGGAAAGTGGAATCTACCTACAAAAAATGATCGCGCTTTGTATTGTTGTGTTGTTCATCCACATGTTCCCAACACACTCTATGGTGGATCTTCCATTTACTCTACTATGTTTGGCTACTTTTCCGAGCTTAACAAAGTGTCAAAAGAGTCTCTAACCTCCCTAGATCTGAAAATTTTTACTTAGGGGTCTTGGAAATTTGATGGCCTCTAACTCTCAATCCAGGATCCCATTTTCAAACATTTGCATACCATTGGAAAACTCTTTCAGAGCTCTTCCCATATAGGTAGGTTTCATTTGCATCTGAATTGATCTGCTACTCAAGGAATGGATGCAAATTATCTACACCATTCTCCATTAATGATGATCTTCAACCTTCTTCTTCTACCTGGACCTTGATCTTCTACGGCATCATTTGACACCTTTTCCATTTGTTCCCAACAATCACGACATATTTCAAAAACTTGGTGGAGCAACTCTTCTAATTCCATTCTTATGTTTTCATTGATTTTGACATCCTTAATGCTAATATATTTCTTTTGTGAATTTAATATACACTCTATTCTTGTGTCCTTTCCAGTGATATTTGTATTGATAGTAGGGTCATGTCTCTAATGATCCATGGATTGATGTTTGACTCCACTAGCCATTTTGTTGGATATTTTGAGCATTTTAGCATAAATTTCAAGTTCTTCTTTGCACTTATTTTTTCATTTCATTGAGATATATTCTCCTTTGGTAGTCTCATGATAATAAATACCTATTTTCATAAAATATCTATGGAAACTAAGAATTTCATATAATATTTAAGGGATTTTCCCAAAATTTGAACTAATTCATTCAATCATCAATTTTTTTTTTAATCCTTTCTCAACGAAACTCTCTTATCTTATATTTTCTTATAATTTCATTCATTTTCCTTGAGTTGGATTAGAAAACATTCTTCTCTTTTATTTTCCTATTATAGTTGTAACTTTATAAGAGAGCATTGATTCATCACGATCATGATTTTTTTATTTCTCATATTTTTGAAATTTCTCATTTTCTTTTTGTTCTTTCCTTTGAGCTTATTTACTAGTTATCCTTCAAGATTTACCTCACCCTAAACTTATTTCTCTGCATATGAATCTTTATTTTGGGGATCAAAATATTAACCACTCATGGATAATAGATCCTCTTCATTTAAATTTCCTTCATATTTTTCAAATGGACATCGAGAAGCAAAATGACCTAATTTACAACAATTGAACGAAAGTTTACCTTAGAATTTTCCACATTCTCTTTTTGGATTTATTATAAACTAAGCTTCTTATTTATCTAATTTAGAGCGAGGAAAATTGTAGGCTTTAATTTTTTTCTATATTGTTTGATGCTTTGAGTATTTCTTTCTTACTATACTGCTCCCTTATTCTCATTTCATATGTAGTATACATCTTCATATTCTCCTTGTATTTCATTCCTTTAATGAAACCTCCTTCAATGTTGTTTTGAAAATCACCTCTCATTTCTTTTCATGTTTCAAAATACATCACCTTAACAAGATATGAATATGATATAACACACATAATGGAATTCATGGCCTTTTAATGTCTTGAAAATACTTCATTCCATCCTGATCAGATGGATGAGTTTTTTGACCTTTATAACCATCCACGAAATAGTTCCAAATTTTCGCACCTAAAGACTTTAGACAAGTTCTCATTTTATCCCTCTAGAATGCATAATCTATTCAATTAAATAATATACAGCCTTATTGACTAGCCTTGGTCCCTTTAAGATTTATGTTTAAAAGATTAGAGTGCTTCGAAGGGAATTTCTCTAATACCAATTGTTGGATTCACAATTATATTGAGAAGGGGGAGGTTGAATCAATATAATGAAAAATTTACTTAGTTATAACCAGTCATAAAAAATCAATATATTTAAGTGAAAATGTAAGAAAATATATGTGTGGAAACCCTTAGGGGAGAAAACCACAAAAATTATTTATATCAAATATCTTTTAGGAACCAACATAATATTAAGTCAATTTGTAGGAATCAACTTGCAAGAAACACCAATCCCCTTTTTTTTGCAAGAAAAAAATTATAAACACATCAATGACAATTTATTTGTAGGAACCAACCTATAAGAGATACCAATCCCATTTTCCTTGCAATCACCAGCCTGTTGGAGAGACCAATCACCACTACTTTGTTGGAACCAACCAACACGAAACACCAATACCCTCTATTTATTTGTAGGAACCAACCTATAAGAGGAACTAATCCCATATGTCACTTTGTAGGAACCAACCATATGTAGAAAAAAACCCCCTGTATTTCTTTGTAGGAACTAACCCCCATTGTTGTTTGATTCACAATCTAATTTTATTTTATCCCATTTTTCTTGTATTTGGTTCGTTGTAGATACCTCATAAGAATTAGACTTGAATAAAACACTCCATTCCCTTCACTACATAGATTTATCTCTAATCATTACCACTTTCACACTTCACTGCATACCATTCTCACTCTACTCACCACTTTTCTACTTCACTGCAAACAATTTGTGTTCCTCTTGCAGTTCAAATACCTTGTCTACTAATAGTCATTATAGTGCACCTCTTGTTACCTATGTATACACAATCTTACATCATTCAATTTTCTCTCTCGTTTATTTCAAATTATATATTCTTTATTATTCAAATTTTATCACCTTGGAATTTTTTCCAATGAAAATAGGATCTACACCACTTCCCATGCATATGTGATTAACTTAAAAATCCCTTTTGTAAAACATCTTTCAAATTTTTTTCCAAATTATTATCCAATAAATTTTCCTATTTGGTTAAGCTCCATGTTGGGACCTTAGAATCATTTAATCACCAAATCTGAACTTTATTGATAATTTTGGAAATACTATGGCATTCACAGAATGCCTCAAAAACCTTCAACACTAATCAACATTGCAAAACCATGTTTCTTTGGGCCTATGATGAGAAACTTCTTCCTCTAGGATTTAACCATATTTTTATCCCATCACTCTATTCTATAGGACTATTAACTAATGGATATCTGACTATCAAACATTTGAGAGAAAAAATCAGCAGATATATTGTTCAACACCTAGGTGCTAAGTCAACATGTTCCTACAAACACATGTTGTGACCACGTGCTTCTCATATCAGGTTCTGGAGCTATCTAGAATATTCATCCATGATTTCATAAAGTATCACTCTAGTATTATAGAAGTCTCGAGGTATTAATCCCTCATGTGCTACATACAAACCTTTTGAAACCAAACCCTATGACCATAGGCTAATGTTATTGGGTGATTAAGAGTTACTTTGAGAAATTCCACTCTAGGATTCCAGGGATCTACAAGCCAAATGACACCAAAAATTTTGTCAATTTTTAGTTATTTATTTTGTTTCCCAAGCTTGTCAAATAATGGATCCCTGATTATCATGTAATCTCAAAGGAAACCACCACTTGAGGATTTTGGGGCTTCAAGGCCCACATAGCTTACCACCTCATTCTTCCAACATCCAATAACAGTCCAACAAATGGCCAATGGTGATATGTCATCTACCATGTGACTCTATCGACACATGTCACATGGCACTCAACTTTACATAGTTATGACATAAATTAGTTAATAGGGCAATGAAACACATAAAAAATATTGTGGAAACATAAACAAAGAAAAACATAAAACAAGAGATACATGGATATATGTGGTTCACCCAATTTGGTCTATGCCAACAGAGAAAGAACCAACCCTTCCTTTTATATTATCCAAAAAAATGAAGAGATACAATCTACAGTATATCCTCTATAATTTACTCTTCGCACTCACACAACCTCCTCTATATTTTTCACTCAGAATAATAATAGACAACCGCAATAAAATTCCCATATATAAACTGAGGTTTGAAGAAGATGTCCCATGTTGACTACGAAAGTACAATATTTTACAAGGCAATTCTTCATCTATTTTTAGCTTCAGGGGCACTTCCGTAAAACCCCCCAAAAAAAATCATACGGGCGAAATTTCCACCCCAATATGGACAAGGATCAAACATGGATGAATAAAAAAAACCTCTGAACGACCAGGAAGATAATCAAGCTTGAAACCCAACAATCTCCCATTTAGAGACTAATTATATAAACTCCACTTTTGGTTCACTTGCTCCACAATATTTTAGAGACAAATCCCACTACCTTGGAGCCTATTTTAATCCATACAAGATATTATTCAATTTGAAAACTAATTTCTCCTTCCCTTTGACCTCATACCCTTGTTTTTGTTGCATATATATTTCTTCCTCCAAATTCCCGTGGAGGGGAGAAAAGTTGTCTTTACATCGAATTGTTCAAGATGAAAATATTCTACTACCACTAGACTTAAAATAGTTCTGATTGAAATCATTTTAACAATAGGAAAACAAATTTCATCAAAGTCTATACCTTTCTTCTTCGAAAACCCCTTCACCACAAGGCTAGCCTTATACCTTTTTTTACCTCCATATTATTCCTTAAACCCGTAAATCAGTTTATTCTCCAATTGTGTTTTACCTGTAGGAAACTCGAATAAGTCCTAAGTCTATTTATGCATCAAGGAGTCCATCTCTTCGCCCATAGTTTTCTCCCACTTCTTCCTCATTTCTTCTTACATTTCTTCTTCATATCTTTCCAGTTCACCATAATCATTAAAAAATACATAATATAATGAATGATATTATCATTCAAGGGGTCTACCTATCTCGGTAGATCTTCTAACACCACTTTCATGTGTTTGAGCTTCTTGTTGTTGTTGTGTCTGTTGATCATTATGATTTTCAGTCACCTGTAATTTCTTTTGTGGTCTCATCAAGCATTGCGTATTCTTTATTTTCCTTTTCCTATTTCTTTTCATGCATTTGATCCTTATAATATACATATTTATTGAATATGACATCTCTTCTCCTAATTATTTTGCAATATTCGTAATCATATAAGTGATAACCAGAATCATTAACACCATATCCAATAAAGATACCCTTCTTTGATTTTTCCTCAAGATTTGTTCTATTTTCTTTATTATTGTGGGCAAATCCTTCGCAATCAAAATTCTTTGAAAATGAGTAGTTTACCTATTTACATGTCTAGGCCTCCTCTCCAATACCACCATCAAAGGAACTTGAAAAACCTCTATTTATTAGATAAACAAAAATATCTACATCCAAAAATTGTAAGGGCAATCCTGCATGCAATCTCATGCACCTTACACACTCCATTATTGTCATTTTCATCCGTTTTTACACACCATTTTCTTGTCTTGTTCCTAGAACTATATTCTCTCTACGAACTCCATGCTTTCAATAATAGTTATCAAAATATTTGATGAAATATTCACCTCATTTGTCTGATCTGAGACACTTCAAATTCTTTCATGTCTCATTCTAAACCAAAGTTTTTTGTTTCTTGAAAGTATCAAATAAATCATATTTATTTTGAATATAATAAATCCATGTTTCGTGAGTTACATCATCAATAAAAGTAACATAATAACTAGAGTCACTGATAAATGATACCTGAGCAGGTCCCCATACATTTTTATGCACAATATATATTTTTTCTCTCTTATTTTCCTTCCCAACTTTCAGAAATATGACTCAGGTTTTCCGTAAATACAATATTCACAGAAATCCAAATCTACATGTTTCAAACCTGGAAACAATTTTTTTGAGTGAATAATATGCATCCCCTTCTCACTCATGTGTCTGAGCCTATGATTCCAAATTTTTGTATCTTCTCTTGCGGAGGTTAAATAATTAATAGATTTAGAAATAACATTGCATAAATACAATTTACCAAACTTGTTATGTTTTCTATTATTGGGGCTCCTCTACTGACCTTCTAGGTTTTGTCTCTAAAAGTAGTTATACAACAACCACCTCCCAATTTCCCTATTGAAATTTTATTCTTCTTTAGATTTGGATCATTCCTTATTTTATTTAATATTCATTGGTTTCCATTATGTTGACTTATAAAAACCTTATCCATTCCAAATATTTTACAGGGTTTATCATCACCTAGACGATCCTGTCCAAAATCTCCTTGAACATAGTCATGAAATTGTTTCATATCAGGTGTGGCATGGAATGAGGAAATCTACCACACATGAATCAATAATATTCTCTAATGAAAGAATCAAAGCATATTGCAAAACATCACGTATAAAATTCGCTTAATGATTTTTCTCTTGTTGTCCATCTCCTTTTTTTCCCTTTCGATATTTGGAGTATTTCTTAATTAGGTGTTCTTTCTTCCTACGCTTCCAACACACTATCCTCAATATAAAATTCGATCTGCCTTTCCTTGACTTATTACGATGTCTTGTGCTCAGTCCTCTCTTTAATTTTATTCATCTAGTCTATGTAATAAAATAATTACCTGTTGTCTCACTTGAGCTTTTCCTCTGCATTTCCTCGCCAAGGATAGAACAAAAAAACATCATCAAACTTTAAAGTACTAGATCTATATAAAAATTTACTAATACGTTTGACTAAGATATTCCTAATTTTTCGAAATGATTATAGAAATAATAGAGCCCTAACTTTATCATAAAAATTTACCCCTACATAACTTAACTTACTTGTAACTACGTTAAATTCATTTAAATGATGAGAAACATATCCACCTTCTAACATCTTCATATTAAATAGATGCTTCATAAGAAATACCTTAATTCAGGCTAAGTTTTTTCCATATAGTTTGGAATTTTCATCATTAAACCTTCAGTTTTCATTTCCTTTGAAATTTTGAATTCCATGGATGATTCTAGACACAACCATATTATGTGTAATGCCTTTCTATCGAGAAAATCCCATTCTTCGTCTACAATACTCATCGACTTCTTTGATTTTCCACTCAATGGTAGGTACAAATATTTTTGATAAAGGTAATATTCCATAGACATATTCCATAGTTGGTACTTGTGGTTGTTAAATTTCTCAACCCCAAACCTACCATCTTTTGTCATTGCTCCCACTCAAACTAGGAACCCTACTCTCCTTTGATTTTATCAGCCAAATACATCTTCGACTCAGATACTAGTTGTTATAAATTATTTAATGGAGCAATGAAACACATAAAAATATTGTGGAAACACAAACAGAGAAATGCATAAAACAAGAGAGACACAAATATATCATAGATCACCTAATTTGGGCTATGCCCATGGAGAAACATCCACTCCTTCCTTTTATATTATCCAACAAAATGAAGAGGTAAAACCTACAACAGGTCCGTCGTAATTTCCTCTTCCCTCTCACATAGTATCATCTCTATTTTTCGCTCAAAATAATAATACAAAGTCACAATAAAATTCCCTCATATAAACTGAGTGTTATCTTCTAAGGGAAAAAACCCTAAATTAGCATAACTTCTACCATTAGATCATCTTCCTAATGAGTGAACCAAATTTACTATTAAATTACAATATTTTACAAGGAAAATTTTCATCTATTTTTAGCTTTGGGGACTGCCCCCAAAGCCCCACCTAGGGACTCATAAAATCATCGTTGCCCTCCTATGTACCCCCCTAATGGTGATCATATGGGTGGCGTTGCCACCCTGTTAGGAACAAAGATCCAACGCAGATAAAACAAAACAAAAAATGAACAATGAAGAAGATAATCAAGCTCCACATTAGGAAAACTTTTAGGGGCTAATATTTGCAGGTGGGATAATTTTCGATGTTTTTTCTAAAACTAAGATAATCAATTTCGATTTTTTTCTATAAGTTATTCACCCAAATTTTATAGTATAAAATTATTTTATCGAAAGTTAGCCAATTTTTTATATAGAATATTATAAAATTATTATGGATCTAATCATTTTTACAAAAAATACCCCCAAACATTTTGAAATTTTGTTATTAGGGACTAGTAAGATTCGTCAATGCTTCTAAACTTTAAAATAAGTTTCCATTGTTAAAATTTTCCATGCTCCACACCCAAAAATATGGACATCCAAAAACACAAAATCGAGGTGACATGTGTCCTCCACTAGCACATCACCTGCTCTAACTATCACACCATGTCATTAATGTTCTTAGGGCATGATGGGGATTTCATCCTAGGAATTATATCTAAGTTCTCTATGAACAAGATCTTAACCAAGGGACAATGATATCATATATAAGAGAAATTTATAATAATTTTTCTCATCTAATGTTGTGAGGTCATATGGACTCATATTCCTTCAGTGGTAATGACTAAGTGGTTTATGGAAAAGTGATTAGGTAGGGGATGATCATATCATATATTTAGGATTGAAAAAAAATTGATGTCTAAGTATCCAATAGACAAATCAACACTTGATGATAAAATTTATGTTCATTAACTAATAGTGGACATATCACATATGGCCACACTAGTGCCACATCACCCTCCTCTAGTTTCATATCACCTCAAGCGGTTTTGTGGGGGTTCAATGGTGGTTTTGTTAATGAGGGGGAGGTTTTTTTTTTTTGGGGGGGGGGGGGGTGTTTATGGGCTAATCCTTTCATCAAATTGCATATACTATTGAAATATTTACTATATTACAAAATTTCATACCTCCCCATAGTTAAGAGATAAGGCTGTAACTGGGGTCGTCAAAATGAATAAGGGTCATTGATCTCAGCCAAGATGCACTGATCCAGCGATTCAATGATCGTTGATTTGATGATTTTCCTTATGTATTCAAGCACATGCTCCCTATTATTGAAATCAGTGACAACATCATCATACATACTACCCCTAACATTGATTGACCCAACTTGTTCTGCATCAATCCAACTATGCTCCCCTAGCATTGGCATCAATGAAAACACATTTTCCAACAATCCATTTTTCATGAAACTTTATGCACATATAGAGTTGACTGTGTAGAATCTAAATATATAATTAAAAAAAAAAAAATCTACTATTTTTAATACATTTTTTTCTTAACATATATCAAACTATTAAAATACATCCCTCCTCTATTTTTTATATAAGTTTCGTGATCTTAACCATTTAGAAAAAAAATATATATGGTGAACTAAATGAGATTATGACCTACAATCCTAAAAAGGAGGAAATTTTGATCATTGTAAGACCCTTTTATGTTGCACTCACAGAAGGCCTTGGAATTTCATGGATAGAATGACACTTTTTTATTATTGTTTTCCTTTATGGAAATGAAATTAAAGATTGTATCATTTCTACATAAATCTAGAGAAAATGGATAACTTCCAAAAGCGCTTTATTAACTTATAATCCTAAAATCAAGAGTGACAATGAATATCTCTGTGTTCTATATGAGTTTTGGGTTTCCTCTATTGACATCAATGTTAGGGTTAGGCACCTAATTTACAAGCATAAGATATTTTTATAATTTAAAATTGTTGAGCATTAGTTTATTTTTCAAAATTATCTAAAATATTTTTAATTTTTATTTGAAATTTTGTAAAAAGAATCAAGTTAATAAAATTATGAAAACTAAATCTTCTATTTGGGAGACAATTTTTCTTTATCCATGGCTTATGGAGAATTGGAAATCTCTTGCATTCAAAATAAGCATTCGTTATATCTTACAACTAAATTTATGGACCTCTACAACTCCATATCAATCCTCTTTTCCCTTAACCTAAATTTTGGCCACCACTTTCGATGGGTTCATTAAGTTAAATTTTTATGGATCATCAAAAGGAAATCGAGGGGCTACTCAATTAGGTGGATTTTTGATGGATTCTTAGGAAAAGATAATATATCTCTACATTGTAATTTTCAGGCATAATGTTAACAATGTATCCAAGCTGTAATACCTATGATATGATCTCCTTTAGGAACAACATGACATATTTTCCAAACATTTTATTGAAGGGGATTCAAAACTAGTGATATGATTAATTAAGAGAATCATACATGACATATACCCTCAGAATATCTCACATAATTGGGAAATCAATAACTTTTTTTTTTGGATTGTTCTTTTCATTCCTAGCATCTGTGACATCTTGACCACTCCTCTCCAAAGGAAAGGAAATATATTAACATATTGACTAGCCACTAAAGGATTTTCAAGCATAATTTTGACTCTCAAAAACTTCTGGACATACCTGCAATCCTCTCAGTCAAAGGTTGACTACAAGATCTTGGTTGAAGAAGATATCTCCTCCCCGTATGGGTTGAATTGGGATGTGCTATGTTGGGAGGATGGCAAGGATGCTTCCAGCTCATTCAATAAGTTAGTTCGACATGCCTACCACCCTCATCACAATGCAATACTTGGTTTCAAACTCAATAAGGGGAATTGAGTGAAACATGTTGGCTATCACCCCCATTTCGCTAGGCCATATCTAATGCAGGATCTACATACAGTTTAGAGAGAGTTTCCATGTTTTTTGGTTCATATTAATTATGTTGATTGGCTCCTGCAATAAGTTTCCATTCATTTCCATTATTGAGGCCATTTTTTGGTTTACCTATGTTGTTCATTCAGTGAATTATTTTATTTCCTTCTATTTTGTCTATATGTTTACTTGTAGGCTTTTCTATGTCTCTTTTACTATGGCCTCCTAATTTCAAGCTACCTATATGCAAGCCCCCTATAGACTTTAAACACTCTGCACTAGGGCTCTCTCTTCTTCTCTAGTTTTCTCCCTATCCCTCTCATAAGACATATGGAATATCAACAAGCTTGCTGCAAGAGAGGAAGCAATGGGAAAGACTCATCAGGTGGAGCTCATGGTTAGGAATGGGTTGAATCTTCAGCTAGGTTCTTCTAGTGACAAATTCAATAGGACATTAAAGATGATTTGTAAGGGCCAATGTATGATGTGGTTGGTGAATGAAATTATATGTTCTTTTTTGAATTCACATCTATGATAGAGGCTTTGGTGCCAAACAATGGGCATACTTGTTGCCAAAAAATGAATATTTATATACAATAGATCTCTATTGGCATACAAAGTATCTTCTAGGCCATCTATTTCTTGGCATCAATTATGCCAAGGATGAAATTGTTATATTCATAGATGATATGATGTTGCAATTGAAAGAAATGAACAATGGGTAAAAACCAATATTTATGTACAATAGATCTATATTGGCATACAAATTCTCTTGTGGGCCATGTATTTCTTGACATCAATGATGTCAAGGATGAAATTGTTATATTATTACATGATATAGTGTTGCAATTGAAATAAATGAACAACGGGTTGATGCGGATAAAAGAAAGTGTGGCTCTAGACCAAGAACCCACAAACTTGTGTCCCTATAGAGGTTGATGCCTCTAAATCTTTTTAGATTTCATTATGTCTATTTCTTCTCTATGAGTTTTTGTTAATAATAAACCTCATAAAACTAGGATGTGATCTCTAGATAACTGTTATGTAGTAATGTGGAAAAAATAATATATTAGTCATTTATGATATATTTTTAAAAAATAAAAGATATTGTTTTCCAAAGGGTAAATTATTGATAAAGAGTAATAATATGTGTAACTTTCTCTTAATAATAAAAAAACTTTAACTTCACAATTTAATACTATTAAAAATAAAAATAATGATTTACTGATTTAAAATTATAATTTTGAGAATTCAAATATTATGGAATTTTTCAACCTAAAACATCTATTGCACACTTTTTACCTCCACCATAATCGATATAACAATGTTCATATGGTCTACATCACCTTACAACTTTGAAATTACTTTTATAGTTGAGATTATTGGAGTGTGTGTAATTATTATCATTGGGTGTTTTTTTGAGCAACATCTTTCAACATTTTAATTCCTTTAATAGGCGAGATGATCTGATGGATGTGTATTATCGTCAATCATCTACTTATTTTGGATGTTTCTTAATATCATTGAATATGTGTAAACTATTCAAACCTGATATTATCATTCCTTTCAAAAATTATGCAAAACAACCATTTATGGAATAATGGAAGGGGCTGATATATGAATGTAAGAAAAGTGACTGGGTTGTCATGTAGACATGCACACAAGTGATAATATTTTAGGAAAAGCTAAATTTTATAAATATCACAATCACATTTACCAATGTGATTGATATACGTCGATAGGCTTATATGAAATAGATTAACAACCACATTCACCAATGTGGTTGATATACGCCGATAGGCCTATATCCACTACCCAACACATATATTTTAGCAAAGTAAATATTATATATTTATGATTAAAATCACCAAAATATTTTATATATTTACTTATAATATATTAATAATATTAACTATATACATGCTATATAATAACTTGAAATATATATATATATATATATATATATATATATATATATATATATATAAGAATATTAAATACTAGAATATATAATATCATATTATTCAATAGTAAAATATATAATAAAAATATATTATTAAATTATTTCAATACATTAATAGTTTTAACTCAAACTATAATATAATTCTATTATAATATAATAATAATATTTTATTAATATTATAATAAGTTTATATCTCTTACCAATATCTCAAGGGAATATTAATATTTTACACCAAAAGAAGTAATAAACCCAAGGGTTTAATATTATAAACCAAAGTAATTGGTGATGCAAAGGATAAATATTAATATTACATAAGGGGTCAATATTATAAACACAAGAGATTAATAAACCCTAAGAATTGATATTTTAAACTAAAACACCTAATAAATTAATAAACCATAAGAATCAATATTTTAAACATAAGATATTAATAAACCAACAAGATTATTATCATTATAAACCAAAAGAACTAATAAACCCAAGGGTTTAATATTATAAACCGAAGGAATCAGCGAACCCAAGGGATAAATATTACAAACCTAACAGATGAATATTAAAAACAACAGAGATTAATAAACCCTAAGAATTAATATTTTAAACTGAAAAATATAAGAAATTAATAAAGCCTAATCATTAATATTTAAACTCAAGAGAGTAATAAACCCAATGTGTGATTAACATTATAAACCAAAAGAACTAATAAGTCCAATGGTTTAATATTATAAACGAAAGGAATCAGTGAACCCAAGGGATAAATATTAAAAACCTAAGGGATCAATAAGACAAAGGGAAATATTAAAAACAATAGAGATCAATAAAACCTAATAATTAATATTTTAAAATAAAAAACCTAAGAAATAAAAAAGGCTATGAAATAATATTTTAAACTTAATAGATTAATAAACCCAAGGGATTATTCATATTATAAACCAAAATAACTAATAAACCCAAGTGTTTAATATTATAAACCAAAGGAATTGTTGAACCCAAGGGAATTGATTTAAACATTAAGACAATTGTTGTCACAATGCGACTTTGGACCAACTATAACCATGGCTAGCCATAGATGATTTTCATATTGAAACAATATTTGTCAGAATGTGAGATTTGATCATGGATGACATTGATCGAATATGGCTAAAGAAATTAATAAACACTAATAATTAACCCAACGTACCATTCATATTATAAAACAAAAGAACTAATAACCCAAGGGTTTAATATTAGAAACCAAAGGAATTGGTGAACCGAAGGGAAAAATATTAATAACCTAAGGGACCAATAAGGCAAAGGATCAATAAAATTAATCAAAAAATACTCAAGTTGAAGAAATGAATAAACACTAATAATTTACCCAAGGGATTATTCATATTCTAAACCAAAAGAACTAATAAACCCAAGGTTTTAATATTATAAACCAAAGGAATTGTTGAACCCAAGGGAATTGTTTTAAACATTGAGACAATTGTTGTCACTCTGCGACGTTGGACCAACTATGACCATGGTTGGCCATGGGTGATTTTCATATTGAGACAATATTTTTCAGAATGTGACATTTGATCATGGATGACATTGATCGATTATGCATATTACAAACCAAAAGAACTAATAAACCCAAGGGTTTAAAATTATAAACCAAAGGAATTGGTGAACCCAAGGGAATTGATTTAAACATTGAGACGATTGTTGTCACAATGCGACGTTGGACCAACTATGACCATGGTTGGCCATGGGTGATTTTCATATTGAGACAATATTTGTCAGAATGTGACATTTGATCATGGATGACATTGATCGATTATTCATATTATAAACCAAGAGAACTAATAAACCCAAGGGTTTAATATTATAAACCACAGGAATTGATGAGCCCAAGGGAATTGATTTAAACGTTGAGACGATTGTTGTCACAATGCGACGTTGGACCAACTATGACCGTGGTTGGCCATGTGTGATTTTCATATTGAGACAATATTTGTCAGAATGTGACATTTGATCATGGATGACATTGATCGATTATTCATATTATAAACCAAAAGAACTAATAAACCCAAGCATTTAATATTATAAACCAAAGGAATTGGTGAACCCAAGGGAATTGATTTAAACGTTGAGACGATTGTTGTCACAATGCGACGTTGGACCAACAATTACCATGGTTGGCCATGGGTGATTTTCATATTGAGGCAATATTTGTTAGAATGTGACATTTGATCATGGATGACATTGATCGATTATTCATATTGCAAACCAAAAGAACTAATAAACCCAAGGGTTTAATATTATAAACCAAAGGAATTGGTGAACCCAAGGGAATTGATTTAAACATTGAGACAAGTGTTGTCACAATGCGACGTTTGACCAAATATGACCATGGTTGGCCATGGGTGATTTTCATATTGAGACAATATTTGTCAGAATGTGTCATTTGATCATGGATGACATTGATCGATTATTCATATTATAAACCAAAAGAACTAATAAACCCAAGGGTTTAATATTATAAACCAAAGGAATTGGTGAACCCAAGGGAATTGATTTAAACATTGAGACGATTGTTGTCATAATGTGACGTTGGACCAACTATGACCATGGTTGGCCATGGGTGATTTTCATATTGAGATAATATTTGTCAGAATGTGACATTTGATCATGGATGACATTGATCTATTATTCATATTACAAACCAAAAGAACTAATAAGCCCAAGGTTTTAATATTATAAACCAAAGGAATTGGTGAACCCAAGGTAATTGATTTAAACATTCTGACAATTGCTGTCACAATGTGATGTTGGACCAACTATGACAATGGTTGGCCATGGCTGATTTTCATATTGAGACAACATTTTTCAGAATGTGACATTTGATCATGGATGACATTGAACAATTATTCATATTATAAACCAAAAGAACTAATAAACCCAAGGGTTCAATATTATAAACCAAAGGAATTTGTGAACCCAAGGGGAAAATATTAATAACCTAAGGGACCAATAAGGCGAAGGATCAATAAAATTAATAAAAAATATACTCAAGTTGAAGATATTAATAAACATTAATAATTAACCCAAGGGATTATTCATATTATAAACCAAAAGAACTAATAAATCCAAGGGTTTAATATTGTAAACCAAAGGAATATGGTGAACCCAAGGGAATTTATTTAAACATGGAGACAATTGTTGTCATAATGCGACGTTGGACAAACTATGACCATGGTTGGCCATGGGTGATTTTCATATTGAGACAATATTTGTGAGAATTTGACATTTGATCATGGATGAAATTGGTCGATTATTCATATTATAAACCAAAAGAACTAATAAACCCAAGGGTTTAGAAACCAAAGGAATTGGTGAACCCAAGGGAAAAATATTAATAACCTAAGGGACCAATAAGGTGAAGGATCAATAAAATTAATAAAAAAATACTCAAGTTGAAGAAATTAATAAATACTAATAATTAACCCAATGGATTATTCATATTATAAATGAAAAGAGCTAATAAACCCAAGGGTTTAATATTATAAACCAAATGAATTGGTGAACCCAAGGGAATTGATTTAAACATTGAGACAATTGTTGTCACAATGCGACGTTGGACCAACTATGACCATGGTTGGCCATGGGTGATTTTCATATTGAGACAATATTTGTAAGAATGTGACATTTGATCATGGATGAAATTGATCGATTATTCCTATTATAAACCAAACGAACTAATAAACGCAAGGGTTTAATATTATAAACCAAAGGAATTGGTGAACCCAAGGGAATTGATTTAAACATTGAGACGATTGTTGTCACAATGCGAGGTTGGACCAACTATGACCATGGTTGGCCATGGGTGATTTTCATAGTGAGACAATATTTGTTAGAATGTGACATTTGATCATGGATGACACTGATCGATTATTCATACTACAAACAAAAATAACTATTAAACCCAAGGGTTTAATATTATAAACCAAAGTAATTGGTTAACCCAAGGGAATTAATTTAAACATTGAGACAATTGTTGTCACAATGCAACATTGGACCAACTATGGCAATTGTTGGCCATGGGTGATTTTCATATTGAGACAATATTTGTGAGAATGTGACATTTGATCATGGATGACATTGATCGATTATTCATATTATAAACCAAAAGAACTAATAAACCCAAGGGTTTAATATTATAAACCAAAGGAATTGGTGAACCCAAGGGAAAAATATTAATAACCTAAGGGACCAATAAGCCGAAGGATTAATAAAATTAATAAAAAAATACTCAATTTGAAGAAATTACTAAACACCAATAATTAACCCAAGGGATTATTCATATTATAAACCAAAAGAACTAATAAACCCCAAGGGTTTAATATTATAAACCAAAGGAATTGGTGAACCCAAGGGAATTGATTTAAACATTGAGATAATTGTTGTCACAATGCGATGTTGGACCAACTATGACCATGGTTGGCCATGGTTGATTTTCATATTGAGACAATATTTGTGAGAATGTGACATTTGATCATGGATGACATTGATCGATTATTCATATTAGAAACCAAAAGAACTAATAAACCCAAGGGTTTAATATTATAAACCAATGAAATTGGTGAACCCAAGGGAATAATTTAAACATTGAGACAATTGTTGTCACAATGTGACGTTGGACCAACTATGACCAACGCTGGCCATGGGTGATTTTCAAATTGAGGCAATATTTGTCAAAATGTGACATTTGATCATGGATGACATTGATCGATTATTCATATTATAAACCAAAAGAACTAATAAACCCAAGGGTTTAATATTATAAACCAAAGGAATTGGTGAACCCAAGGGAATTGATTTAAACATTCAAACAATTTTTGTCACAATGCAACGTTGGACGAACTATGACCATGGCTGGCAATGGGTGATTTTCATATTGAGACAATATCTTTCAAAATGTAACATTTGATCATGGATGACCTTGATCGATTGTTCATATTATAAACCAAAAGAACTAATAAACCCAAGGGTTTAATATTATAAACCAAAGGAATTGGTGAACCCAAGGGAAAACCATTCCCCAACAAATTAGTATTATAAATTAAAATTATTAACAAACTTAAGTGATTAACAAAGTCGAAGGATCAATAAAATTAATAAAAAAAAATATATAAAACCAGAGAAATTAATAAACAGTAATAATTGACCCAACGTATTATTTATATTATAAACCAAAAGAATTAATAACCCAAGGGTTTAATATTAGAAAACAAAGGAACTGGTGAACCCAAGGGAAAAATATTAATAACCCAAGGGACCAATAAGGCGAAGGGAACAATATTAAACCAAAAAAATAACGTTAAAATTAACATACTTTAAATATAAAACCTAAGAATTTAATAAGCGATAGTATTTATATTTTAAACTAAAGAGATCAATAAAGAAGTAATAACCCAAGGGTTTAATATTATAAAACAAAGGAACTGGTGAACCCAAGGGAAAAATATTAATAACCAAAGGGACCAATAAGGTGAAGGGAAGAATATTAAACCAGAAAAATAACATTGAAATTAACATACTTTGAACACAAAACCTAAGAATTTAATAAACGATAGTATTTAATATTTTAAACTGAAGAGATCAATAAAGAAGTAATAACCCAAGGGTTTAATATTAGAAAACAAAGGAGCTGGTGAACTGAAGGGAAAAATATTAATAACCCAAGGGACCAATAGGGCGAAGGGAACAATATTAAACCAAAAAAATAACATTGAAATTAACATACCTTAAACACAAAACCTAAGAATTTAATAAACGATAGTATTTAATATTTTAAATGGAAGAGATTAATAAAGTCGAGGGACTATTAATAATATCAACAAAAATAAATAATAAACCCAAGGGTTTAATATTATAAACTAAAGGAATTGGTGAACCCAAGGGAAAATTATTAAAAACATAAGTTATATTAATAGTCCCTTCTATTTATATTAAGTTGAGTGAGTGTTTTTCATAATGTGAAGTTGGACAATGCATTAGTATTAAACTCCTTGACTAATATTAAAACCCCAATATATGGATGTAATAATGTGAAGGGAATAATATTACGAACCGAAAGAATCCGAAAAATTAAGGAGTCAATGTTATAAGCCTAATTGATCAACAAATACAGTGAAATATTAATATTATAAACATAAAACATAAATAAAGCAAAGGGACTGTTAATATTAAAAAAAAAGAACATCAATAAACAGAAGGGATTATTAATATTATAAACCCAACAAATTAGTATTAGAAACAAATATTATTAATAAACTCAAGTGATTAGTAAAGTCGAAGGATCAATAAAACTAATAAAAAAAATACTGAAGTTGAAGAAATTAATAAACACAAATAATTAACCCAAGGGATTATTCATATTATAAACCAAAAGAACTAATAAACCTAAGGGTTTAATATCATGAACCAAAGGAATTGGTGAACAGAAGAGAAAAATATTAATAACCCAAGGGACCATTAAGGCGAAGGGAAAAATATTAAAAACACAATAGCTTAATAAAGAATACGACCCAATATTTTCAATAAAGAGGAATTTTAAAGTCACATGAATATTATTATGATAAACCGCAAGTGATAAATCAACCTTATTGATTGTTAATATTATAAACTGAACAAATAAATAAACTAAACTGATACTCAATTCCGCCATCAGTGAAACCAAAAAAAAAAAACATTGAAATTAACATATGTTTTTTGTTGTGTTTACATAAAGAAATCCCACCACAAAAATGAACTCAAAACTCTCCATCAAAGGTCATTTATCAAATAGCCTCTTCGAAAACACAACCAGACCGACCACAAAAGGAACACCAATTCAAATCAACAGGATAATGATCACGATACTTAACGCTTTCCAACAAATCCCTTCTTTCTTTTCTCCCAGCCTCCCTCATGTGCATATGCAACAAGTATTTTACATTCATTTTCATTTCATCTAGCACACGAAGATGCTCATCAATAAAAGCAGGATGGAAGCCATGTTTTCTATCGAGCTTGTTTCAAATATAAGAAGCAAGACTGATGAGTCTATAAATATTTTCTATTGCTTGATTATAATAGATGCCATCATTATTATCCATACCTGCATTTGAAAGGAAAAATGACAAAATAAAAATTAATACACAAAGAGATAAAAACATCTAGGCAGATATATATATATATATATATATATACACACACATACACACACACACAATAGAATACCCCATTTGTATTGTTGTTAGAAAAACTTAATCTTAAAAATGTCATGCTATAAACCTCATTAGAAATACATATTGCACACATGAAATGAGTTATAAAATTAAATGAGTGATATGACGCCAAGTACAATAATAAACAAGAAAGCACAAAATTTTAAACTTAATGTTTAAAATGAAATATTAATAATGTTAGTAATTCAATATTTGTATTTAAATTAATTTCAATGTATATATTAATTTTAGTTTAATATTATTATCAAATATAAATATGTTGTCATTGAACCAAACCACAACATATTTAGTGAACCACATTGATAAATATTTTTAGTTTCATGCAATAGGGATATGGACTTCAATCTTGATATTTCATGGTTGGCTAATACAATTGGCTATATATGTCTGAATGGTTTATTGTAAACAAAAGCACAATAGCGACTAAAAAAAGGAGGTAAATTGAACAACACGGAAAACGATGAAAGAAATTTCTCATATATTACTATATTGCATCTCATGAATGTATTCATTTAATTAATACATGAAAATAATTATTATACTAAATGAAAAAAGAGACGACAATAAAAAAAATTAAAAAACACTCTATAAATATGTCAGAATACTATTAGTAACATGTCACAGTGATATGGAATTCCATCTTGATTTTTAATGACTAGCTCATATAACTAGCTTTTTTATCTCTGAATGGTTCATTGTAAGGAACATAACAAAAACCACATTAAAAAAACAAGAAAATTAAACAACAGCAAAAACGGTGTAAAAAACATTCCAAAATACTACTATGAATTTGATGAATGTAGTCATCTCATCAATATATCAAAAGAATTATTATTATATTAATAGTTGCATATCATAACGATATGGACTTTAATCTCTCCTCTTCTTTCTTCCTAATTGTAACATACACACTATTATTCATCTTCACATAATGTTGATAAGAGAAAGGTGCTGCAATGCGTAAACCATCTATTGATTTCACTCTTGATATGGCTGTGAAGATCAGGCCTTGCTGTTCTTTATTCCTGATATCAATTGATGCTCGTTCTAAAGTCAAACCTTGTGACCTGTGAATTGTAAGAGCCCATGCCATATTTAAAGGAATTTGTTTTCGATTTCCTTTTATCACTAGTGTGATAGGTACAATATTTAGATAGCTCGCATCAAATAGAATACCAACATACTTATAAAAAATAATAGTTGTGAACATTGGAAGCTCAGGTGGCTTAGATGTAGGCATATAATATATTTCCTTCACATACCCAAGTGCACCATTCACCAAACCATCTTCAACCCACAAATTACATGTCAACATAAGACGCTGGCCACGGCACAACAAAACTTCACGGTCCAGTTAATCATCATCGGCACCACTTATTTCTGAACGCCTTGAATTCACAACAATACATTGTGCAATTGGAAAATTTAATGATTTCAACATATGCCTATTATGGAAGGAGACCAACTTATTTGTTGGAAACATGTGAACTGCTGCATTAAATAAATCCCTTTCTCTAGGATGCAACCTGATATCAGCCCGTGACATAAGAAACTCCCAATCATCAAGAACAGGTTCTGCATTTTTTATGTTATTGAGGACTCTACGAAAACAACATTGTTTCTCATTGCTCCCTTGTTGGCGAAATATTGTGTCAAGAGTGACAACAGTGTTGAATTTTTTCCACAAGACTTTCCCTGTTGTATTACCTACATACAAAGGCATATCTCTCACAGGAGGTAGCTGGGTAAGGTCACCCACAAGGATGATTGATCTACCACCAAAAGGACAATTCTTTTTATCTAGAAATGCTTCTTGTAATCGAGCATCTATTTGCATCAATAAACTTGATCCTAAAAAGCTCATTTCATCAATCAATATATATCGAATATGCCTCATTTCTTCTTAGAATAGTGCCATTGATTGACCCTATAGTGGTTTCATATCTCTAATCGGGATTTTCAAAACAGAGTGTATTGATTTTGCATGTATATTGAAAGCATCTATTCCTGTTGGGGAAAGAAGAAGAAAAGGAATTTTTCCATTACTTGACAGATTAGAAAGAGTTTCACAAATAAAATGGATAAGGAAAGACTTGCCAGTGCCTACAGTGCCCTGAACAATCATAAGAAGAGCTTCACGAATCTCATATTCTGCAAAATGCATTAAAATGATTCAAAAGCAAGTCGTTTTTCTACCAATGAATCTGGAGAGGAAAAATTTCTATTTGAAAGGTCAACAATATCACCCCTTGATATTCCATTCCTTATAAAATTAATAGCTTCTTCGGCCACATCATCAGAAACAGTTGTACTTTGCCAGTCAAACGATATATCAAAATCCGTTCGACCAAGGGTGTGAAGATCATAAACATTGACATTAGTTGGTGGAACCAAGCGAGAGAAAAGTTTCCACTCTTGAAAATCATATTCAAGATTCATTTCCTGGTTAGCAAAATCACCATATTCTCCATCTTCAATATTTTCATCAATTGATGGATTTCGATCAACATGCCATGCTCGATATCAGAAATTCCTCCAATTTTCAACAATAATTTTAGCTAAAAGCCCAATCTCCATAGAAATGTCACGAAATGGCTTGTACAAGAGCAATTTTTTCCAGCAAAAGGTCTCAAATTCCTCTTAACCTTCACTAGGAATAGAATAAAATTGTGGCCAGACCTGAACAATCGCATGAACATCTCTAGGCTTCTAAGGATCTTTTTTACGCTTGCTATCAAATGTCCAAGATCTTGTTGTTTCTATCAAAGATAGATGTTCAAGGAAAGAAGGCCTCTTCTGATAATGTTGAAGAAAAGTATTTTCAGATGAACATTGCATGCCATCCCTTGAAATTTTCCTGAAGACCTTTCTTCCAACATTTAATGAAACAAATTGTCGACTAAAAACAACAAGAGGCATCTTAAACAACATATGACATGTTTCTTGTGCTCCAATTTCACGTTCAACAACTGTTTCTGCAAGAAATCTCCTCTAAGCACATAAATCATGATCCTCAGAAGCAATAGAATTTGAAATTCTAGTTAACATATCATGATAACATTTAGACCTTCTCTCTACTTTTGATGCATACTTAGCAATATATTTCAGGACAGCATGCCGAGAAAGCACTTATTGGAGATCAAAATTTTCACGCCACATTGTTAGAAGGTCAATGCTATGTACATTGAGTTATCATCATTTCTTGCCGGGTCATATTTTTTTCTTCCTTGATCATCTATGAATAATCTTGATTCCTTAGAAATATCCCATGGGGCATTGTATCGACAAGTGAGAATAGTGCCCTTTTTGCGCAAACAAGAATCTACACTACACTTTGTGTGCCTTTGGACATAGTTCAACAATTCTTGATAATCATTATGAGGATTGCCAGAGAAAATCTGATCAGTATTCAATAGGCAAGGGTTGTCATTGAGACTTCTTGGAACCATTATATTGTGATGATGTATTTCACGTGGATTCCATGCAGTTACATAATTTTCAAAGAATCTCTTTACATGTTGCAAATCACAATCATTTGACCAATCAAGTCTTCCCATGTCAGGAGCTCCTTGCAACCATAGGAAACCATGGATATGTGTTGAACCTCTATGTTTCCACTCATATCTGAAAAAATGAATACAGAGTTACTACAAAAAATATAAATGTAAAATTAATAAGAAATCCGCAATGAATAGAAAATAAATTCAAGAAAACAGACCTGTACCAGAAGTCTTTATCTTTAAGATATTTTTGGATAACTTCCTCTCGAAATATATTGAATCTGTGGTGCATAAATGTGGCAACAATATGAGGGTACTAGATAACATTTTCAACTTTCATACAATGCTCATTTAAGAAACAAGAATGTGAGGGTATAGGCATGAGGCTATGCAGCTCTGGCCACTTTGTGTCAGTTGCACTCAAAGTAAAAAACAAATATGGACATCCCAACTAAGTAATCATGTCAGTGAATTCAGCCCGAAATTTAGTCTAGTATTCCCTTGTACCTCTTAGAGAAGACCCAAACCGCATAATATGCTCAACCAACTTATTATCTCGTAAATCAGAAATTTGCTAACGCAAGTTTTCAATTGTTGTCGGCTAGTTATCATGTAAATTTTTCTTCACAAAAACTGAAGCATTTTCTTGGCTACGATGCCTCATTATCATGTTCAATAGGTAATATCGGAAGCAAGGATGGCTTCCAAATCTCTGATCATAGTATCTAAGAAGATGCAATGCATACTCATGAAGTTCAACAGTAAAAATGTGTGGTTGCAACCAATCAGTAGCACCAGTGGGGAACAATGTGGGAAATGCCATATCTAATAACCCCTCAATATTATATTCATTCACTGGAGACGTTCCAATACTAGGCAAATCCATTTCATCAACATTTAAAGAATCAACATTATCAAGAAATGCTCTAATTTCTTCCACTTCTCTCCATTCATTGGGTAGGAGAGCAATAAAAGACGAAGGATGAGAGGGAAAATGGTTAAGAGGAAACCCTTCATTATTAGTTGCATTGATCTCAGATTCTGCAATGTCACAATCAACAAATTTAAGCCTAGAGGATATATCTGTCGATCTTTCAGGCAGAGCATTCAATGAATCATATTCAATTACAACATCTCGATAATATTGATCACGTTCAATTTTGAAACGCAACGCATCCATAACTCGAGATATTTTTACATAACATTCATAATATTTAGACTGAGCAGCATGTCTCCTCACAATTAGAAAGTCAAGATCTTCAACATGTCACGAAATACTTTGTGCAATTGTACAAATATATTGGGGAAAGCTAATTGTGTGTCTACTATACTTATATTGCCCACCTCGAGCATGTGTCACTTGAAAAATAGGATTTACACGTGCTATTAACATTTCTTCAACTTGATAAAGAACTCTTAAAATATGAGGTTGCTCACCAAGATCCATGTTATTATAGCCAGAAAAACGATGTGAAACTCTTTCATGCTTACATCGTCTGAAAACAAGTCCTTCAGGATCTCTCAAAACGTGGATTCCAAGATATGATTCTTGGCAGATGTGGCACATTTGGACAACTGACAAGCTATCTAGATTTTCTCAAAATATTTTATGCACTGCAATCATATTTTCATCAAAATAAATATGATTTGTATTGGTTGGACCATGTGGAGAATGATGTGGAAGAGTATAATTTCTTCTAAAATTTATTTGATTTTCAGCACCATGAGATTCCCTCCCCAAATTTGAAACATGTGGAACAGATCTATGACATCGTCTTTCCAAATTTATGGTCTACATTTCTGGAACCTGAGAGTATGCAAAGGTTTCTTTAGCATATATATTTTTTTAAATTGAATGTTCAAATAATTATAATTTAAAAAATGAAAAAAAAAAAAAAAATCATTCAATATTTACATTTGTTTGGAAATGTGGATGAAGTCTACGAGATGGTTTCTCTTCAATTCTAACATCAGTAGATTGAACATTTGGTGAGTTAGTTTCGACACCTCTATTCAAATTAGTTGTTTCTTGTTAAAACAAAATAAAATATTTTATAAAACTAAATGTCGAAAAAAGATAGATTTTTAATTGTACAATTAACAATAAATGAAAAAAGGAGGAAAATATCAAATGCATTCAACATTTACATTTTGTTGGCGATGTGGATGAATGCTATGAGATGGTTCCTCTTCACTTATAACATCAGTAGACGGAAAATCTATGAAGTTAATTTGTATGCCTCTATTGAAATGAGCTGTGTCTTGTTGGAAGAAAACAAAATATGCACCAAAAATTCAAAAAATGAAAAATCAAATCAAACACATTGAACATTAACATTAGTTTGTCGATTTGATTGTCGAGGAGAATGTAATGGAAGGTTATGATGTGCTTCATATTCAAATCTAAGATTAGTAGATGGAAGACGTGGGGAGAAAATTTCTAGACCTCTATTAGAGGTGTATCCTATTCCAAGAGAATAAAATACCTTATTACTAAAAAAAATGTAAATAGAGGAATATAATGAAACAACCACTATTGCATCAAATGTAAAGATATCATTGGATTACCTCCATTGTTCCACGCGAAATGCTATCAGGGATGACTGTTTATGTTCGTGGGACAACATTATTTTGAAAAGGGAGATTGGAAGACACGATTTTTCCACCAGCTGGATCCAAATTATCAAAAAAATGGTCAATCAAATTATCATCCAAGTCATCACACACAATTTCATCATTGCCTCCAGCATGGATATTTTGCAACCTTTGGCCTTTATCACAATATGCAATTGCGGAGACAGAAGGGTTAGGGTGAAAATTTGCATCCACGTTATCAATATGATGTTCTTCCGTATTGCGAGATGCTTCCTCAATATTATCATAATTTTCAGGAAAGCGTTGAAAAAAAAAATTATGCTGACGAGGAGCATATTTTGGCAATGAACTACCAAGCGGAAATGTTATTTCCATGATATCATCCATAGTATGATACCTACGAGGAACCATGAAATCATTTTGAAGAGTTGTTTCAGTCGTTCTTCTACAATATTTAGCTCTCCTATGCTCATTTATTGTGTCCCTATTTTGTTGATACTGCGAATGACGACTTTCATTAGACTTGTAACACGATGCCAGTGACTGATTCCTTTTTCTTGTACGCTTGCTTGTACCTTCAGATGAAATGTATAAAACTAATAATAACATATTTATTATAGAACAATAAACATGGAACAAATATAATATATACAATATAAATTAACATAAAAGAATGAAAAAGGAACACATTTGTTTTTCCAACTACAAAAAAAAATTAAAATCGTATACGTTATTTTTCCAACCAAATGGCTAAAAAGAAAAATGGATTTTTTCAAAAGGCGAAAAATAAAATAAAAATTCACGTCTCATATTATAACTGCAATGGGAAACTCATAGAAATGGAACAACATTATAAAAGAATTATATGAATTTGAAATATATCTAAATATTTGGAACTATATACCATCAAAATAACCTAAAGATATAACATTGTTTGAGAATCAATGAGAAAAAACTAATGGAAACAACATGTATAAAATAAGTCACAGTAATTATAATTATAAAAACAAAGAAAAATGGATAACATCCAAACACATTCAAATGGAATTAAGAGAACTAAACGGGACACAAAAATAAATATTTTCGAGCAAATTGCAATGGAATTCAATGTCCAACATCTGCCACATACACATATAGAAGACACCCCCTCAGAATGGAGCCATATAAATATCCATAGTCTTAGCATACATACCCAAAAGTATGAAAAGTAAAAAAAAAAAGGAAATATTTTCCACGACGATAGAGAGAATACAAAATGGCTAATAGCCTAAGACTCCATGTCCATATCTAATGGTGGAATCTGTTCAATAGAATCCATACGTGGAGCAATTTCAAAAACATTTCCAGAGTCGATCAAATCATTGCAATCCTACAACATTGGAGACCAAAATCCATTCATTTGTTGATTAGTTGAATTATCAATATCTATTGGGAAGCAGAGGCCAGCCATTATGTCATATAATAGGAAAGGAACTTCACTACATTTGCACATAAGAACCACACCTCGGACTGTTCGAAATGGAAGATAACCAGGACATTTCATATTTATATCTATAGGAATTTCTTCCAACAACTTCCATCTGAAGCCCCAACCATCCTCAAAGTGGTCAACTCTTTGTTCAATACACGAGTGACCAAATTGAAAATTATCTATTTCTTTCATTGACCATATAGAAGTGGAGCCATCATTGACAAGAGATATCAACTGATTCTTGCATATTGCCAATGACATACACTGGATGTCAGTGATTGGAACAAACGAAAATCCCCATTCATTTTTTATTACATCAAACTAGTGGATTGTATACCCATATCGAGGATAATCTTCATACTCTGTGTTGAGATAGAGCCAAAACAATTTACTTCTATAAAACACTCCATTTTGAGGGGGTGAAGTGCCACCAAATAGAAGATCAGCCCTTCGCCAAACCCTATCAAGACTACCGTAAACATAAAATTTAGATTGCATTATATCATAGATATGTTTTAGAACAACCCAGTCATATTTTTTGCTGCTCACATTCTCCAATAACAAAAATAATCCCCAGTCTCCAATTCATATTCGCCCAATGTTTTTTAACGCCTTTGTAAATGGATTCATCACAAAATAGTTTCGTGAATGGGATAATTTTGTTGGTAAGGACAAAACTACCATTGGTCCAATAGCATACTCTACTGTGTTTCTTGAATCTATGAATCGCAAATGAAAATGAGATATGCGCCCATTTTGATCAAGGTATGTAGCAGCAAAATAATTGTCTTCACCACTGAGGAAAGGAACCATAAATCCAAATTCATTTGTACAGATATTCTTGCAACTCAATAAGAAAGAAGGATTTTGCAAAACACTCATCCGTTGCTGACAAACAATGCCAAACTTTATCACAACCGATAAAGGGAGCCAAAGGAAGACAATTTCAATAATATCAAATGGAATACAACTCCAAATAGCTAGATCCATAATAAAACAAGGAAATCACCTAACATAAAAGAAAATAGACATGATATCAACAAAACAACTTCAATTAATGCTGAATAGAGTAAGCAATATAGATAAGCAATTTTCCATCTACAAATATAGTAAAATGCACATATACATAATGTATAAAACCATATGAGCCACAAGAACATTATTACAATAGTTAAAAAGAACTCACAAATTTACTATTAATCTTAGCAAGTATTTTTTTTATGTCTGTATTAATGTCTATTTTTCTCAAGCCACATGTCAAACTGGACTTGTGGCTTAAGAAATATCAGCTATATATTTTACTTAAACATATATAGCACCTGGTCTAAGCCACACAAACCCTTAACATGACTAGATTTTTTTCCAAAGAATTTCGAACTACTGATATTCACATTAAGAAAGAGTTTCGAACTAGTAACTTTAATATGTGTATTTTAAATTTTAATATATATATATATATATATATATATAATTAAAGTTAAAAAATAAAAAATATATATAAGTTATAATCAATAATCAATAAATTGTGCAAAATATGTCTTTTTATTAGTAATAATAAAATATGTGTTTCTAAAAATTAGTAATGCTTAAAATTATATTTCAAAAAACAATATTAAAAATTATAGACTTTAACTTTTCTATTTTAGAGAAATAAAATAATTATTTTGTGTGCATTATAATATTTCACATATATGGTTTTATATAAAGTATATATAATTTTTTTTAAATTAATTTAACCAAATATGAATTATAACATAACAATTAATCCAAACTATTTTAAAAATATAATATCACTTTATAGTGTAATCCATTATTCTCTGGTAATCCAAAATACATTAAAATGTAAAACATTGAGAATTTAAGCACTTAATCAATTTAATTAAAAGAAAAAAATGCATAATTACTTTGGAAATTTGATTTGTTGATACTACTATAAATATTCAACATAATAATTATTGACAATTAAATTAAAATTTTACAAACTATATTAAAAAAAACAAACATATCAACTTATAAAATTATTATACAAATTATCAAATAACTAATAACCATACTTCCATATTAATTTTAGACTCCCATATTAATTTTAGAAAGGGAGAAAAGAAAATGTAACATGTAATCAACCACCCATTACTAATACTAATGTGTATAAATGTGGTGATGTTATAAAAAATTATTCCCAACGAAATCAACCATTAGTCTCAAATTCTATAAGGTGGCACATGTTATTTTCCAGAAGCGAATATCGAAATCTGCTTGCTTTACTTCTGCTCCACGCATGAATATTACAAAATACATGGCCATGAGGGGTATGTGAAGTTGACACAGCCGAGGACATTATTTACCAAAGAAGGAAATTTCATGAGAATGTGGGATTGGCAACCTCTGAAGATGTCCCTCTGATCAAGGGAGGAATAAATCCAATGGTGTTCGCAAGAGAAATTGTGTGGAGGTTAACGAGGTAAGTTATGTTGTGGGGCCGAACCAAATTTTATGTGATTCATTTGGTTTAAACGTTAGTGGAGTCGGGTTTTGATAGGAATGAAGTATTTCGTTGATATATGGCAAATGGTCATATAAACACACATTCCTTTCATAACCAAAGGTGATTAAGACACAATGTCAACTTCCTTAAGTTAACTTAACAACGAATAAATCTACATAAATTAACTTGAATAAATATAATTAAATTTACTGAACCATCAATAAATCTGGGAATAAATATTTTGATAAAAGTGGTTAGCTCTCTTTGATGCCATAATTCTAATTTAAATACACTAAAAAATATACCAAGAAAAATACATTGAAAGTTTACACTCGAAAAAATCCTTTAAACGGAAATTCTATTTAAGAATTTTATCAGTATCTATATATTTATTATATAATAAATTCCTTTATTCGTGTAATCATGGATACTCTATCGTTTTTGTATGCATATAAGTTTCCATGTTTATATATCCGAATTTGAATATCTTTTGGCCTTATAATTGATACATCCATTAGCTATAATTCCGACATTTTGTGTTTTATGAATGTGGGTTTATTCAATGCCACTAAAAATATAATGCATGATAATTTTTGCACAGGCATAATAAGGTTCTCATTTAGGACACTATTTACCAAAGAAGGAAATTTCATGAGAATGTGGGATTGGCAACCTCTGAAGATATGAGCTCATGTGCAATAAATAAAGAAAACATTAAACTGATTAATAGACAGAGTGAAGGTTTCAAAGATTAGGTTGTTCGAACTTTGAAACAGAAGTGAGAGCAAAAGCGAAGGGCAGAGGGTTTAAAACCATTCGAATTGAATTGAAGGCAGATAATGAATGCGCAAAAATTTTGAAGACTGTTCAAAATTCTGAATCGAACACACTGTGGAATTGGAACCATGCCCCATAGCACAGTGGAGTCGTGGAGTGGTTTTGAAGGCCAATGAATGGTTTTCACATGATTTAAAAATGGTAAGGCATACATCCATAGCTATAATGCCGGCATTTTTTGTTTTATGAATGTGGGTTTATTCAATGCCACTAAAAACATAATGCATGATAATTTTTGCACAGGGATAATAAGGTTCTCATTCAGGAACTCAACAAACTTTTCCCGGACTCAGATGCATAAGTAGTTTAAGCGAGAATAGAGGTACAGGATGAAAATTATCATATGAACATGTATGAAATCTACTTAAAATTAGGTTATTCTTACAATCTCATTCTCTAAGTTTTTACTTATAAAATCTAAGAAATATATGAAAACAACATGGAAATATGAACGGAGGGTTTTTCTGAGGCAGAAGCTAGGGTTTCGAAGATCGCCTTCTGATCCGAAGCCAGAACGCTGGCTAAAAGCCGAGATCGCCTCCAAGATCTGCGGCAACCAGGGCTGAAGATGGCGCAGAAGATGGGACGACCGGGGGCCCCTGGAGCCCCCACCTTCAAACAGGTCATAATAGACAAAGGGAAGAAGCCGGACGAGGGTTTAAGAATCTTAGGCTCCTCAACAAACCAAGATCACGCCAGCCACACTGAGATAATCTCAGATCGCTTCACAACCGGAACGGGGAAGGGATCCACCAGCAGAGAAGGGTCCAGTCTAAATCAACCTTCGCAGAAGGCAGATCCACAAAGCAACGCTGCAGATCTGAATAACAATGACGAACAAACGGCTCAGCATGATCGATCTGGAAATGCGGAAGGGAACAAAGCGCAACCAAAATTGCAAGGACGATGTAAACCAAAGGCTCTGGACAGCCTGAGGGTAAGCATCACCGATCCAGATCTACAAGAATACCGAGATCACATGTCAATCTATGCGATAATCTGCAAATTCATGGGGTTCTGGCCCAGTGAAAAAGCTCTTTTTCATTGGATCAAGCAAGTTTGGAAACCGCGAGGAAATGTACAGCTTCACCTAGGAGCCAAGGGCTTCTTCACAGTGGTATTCACCAATCTGGATGACAAGGACTGGATCTTTGAGGGAGGTCCTTACTTCTATGCCTCGGCGGGCCTCTACATGCGGCCATGGAAACCTAACTTTGCACCTGAGCAAGAAACCTTCACCCAGGTACCAGTCTGGATCAGACTTTTCTCCCTGCCAATTGACTATTGGAGACTAGCAGCGTTGGAACAAATCGACAACACTCTGGGCACCTTTGTCCGAGCTTCTGAAGCCACTCTTCAAAAAAGGTACACAACTTATGCCCGCATCTGTGTTGAAATGGATGTCTCTGGACCTTTGCATGAAGGACTTTGGTTAGACTACAGAGATGAAACCTACTTTCAAACTATAGACTATGAGAAAATACCTTTCAGATGCCGAAAGTGCCACGAGCATGGGCATCTAATCAGAGAATGCCCTCAAAATAAGACGGAGGAGCTCCCCAAAGGGAAACCCTCTGCTGCCTCGGATGGATTCACAAGGCCCACTGGAAGGCACAGAGCTAATCGCAAAAATCATCCTAAAACAGCAGATCCAAATACAGATACAACAAATCCGTTCGAAATACTGGGAGAGGACTCTCAAGGGAACAAGGCAGATCCAGATCTATAGAATCAGATGATTGAGCAGACTCAAGACACCCTCGATCCCAGAAATGTCAAGGCAGCAAGCTCTGAAAATAAGCACCAAGAAGGAGATGAGGACATGGTCCTCAGTGAACAGGGCACAGAAGACCTAGAACTGGATGAAATCTTGGAGAAAGAAGGGCTGGATCTTAACTCAATAGTAGAACAATGGAAACAAAAAGGGATAGACAAAGTACCAGAAGAAGAAATAAACAAGATCAACCATCTATTCCTAGCCAGACAAGATGCAATAACAAGAAATATGAAAAGGGGTCGTGGTGCTACCAGAAGCCTGGGAATCAAATCACAAACCCTACACCAGACGCAAGCCAGTAGCCAGTACAAAAAGAAAAGAGGAAGAATATCAAACAAAGATGCTCTCTTCGAGTTAGGCCAACTGCTGATCAACTCGGGAAAGATGAAAGCCCTTGAGGCTTTCTCCTTCTCTTCCTAATCTCAGTTAACTATGAAAGTCCTCTCATGGAATGCAAGAGGACTGGGAAGCCTCAGGAAACAGAGGCTCCTGAAAAAGAAAATTACTCAAGAAAAACCGGATATGGTCTTCCTCCAGGAAACCAAATGCACAATTCAAAAGCAAAGTGAGATAACTAAAAGACTAAGCAAGCATCTAGAGCATCTAGTGGTGGAAGGAACTGGAATGAGCGGAGGCTTAGCCATCCTGTGGAATCCAAATGTCTACCATCTCATTAATGCTGAAGCTGTGAAACATTTCCTAGCTATACAAATGCAAATCATCGGAGAAGAAGGATCCTTTCTATTCGTCAATGTCTACAGCCCCCAAAGGCTGGAAGACAAACTATTGCTGCTACGGCAACTAACCAGCCTGCATCACAGGCACAGCAAATCTCGGGCTGTTTATGGAGGGGACTTCAACATGATAACATCACTCGAGGAAAAGAAAGGAGGCATTAGAATCCTCAGCAATGATGCCCATGCTTTTAATGCCTTCATTCAAGATATAAGCCTGGTAGACATAAAGCCCAGCAATGGCTTGTACACTTGGACCAATAGGCAAGGAGGAGAGAGCCTCATAGCCTCACGATTGGATCGCTATCTGGTCTCCGAAAGCCTACTCCTGGAAGGGAACACTATAGGATCGGAAATCCTGCCTTCTGGGGGATCATACCACTGGCCCATCTCTCTGGAATTATCAATTTCAGGCACCCCCAAAAACAGGCCCTTTCGTTTCGAAAGGTTTTGGCTCAACCATAAAGATTTCCTCAACAGTATTAAAACGTGGTGGAAGACTCCTCTGCCAGTAAAAGGCACAAAAATGTTCAACTTACAAGCGAGGCTCAAGTACATCAAAACACAACTGAAAACTTGGAATCGAGAGGTTTTTGGGAACATATTTGCAGATAAACGCCAGCTGGAGCAGAAGTTGGAGGAAATCCACAACGAATGGATTCAGGGCAAAACAACACAGGAATCCATCGACAGGGAGAAACAACTCATGAAAGAATGGGAAGAACGAAGCAAGCAGGAAGAAATACTGTGGAAGCAAAAATCTCGCAACCAATGGTTAAAGGAGGGAGAAAGAAATACCAAGTTCTTCCACAGATCTGCCATTGATTATAGATGCAGCAACAGAATTACCAGATTACAAGGAGAGAATGGAGAAAGTTTCAGCTCACACCAGGATATTACCAATCAACTTCGCAGACATTTTCAAGACATTGCCACTGAACCTGATTACAACCGAAGGGAAGCCATTGACAGAGTCACCTCTTCCATACCTAGACTCATCACCGATGAGCAAAACAGTGCCCTGGAAAGAACAGTTTCTCTCCAGGAGGTGGAGGTGGCGGTCAGAGAAATGGCCAACGGGAAAGCCCCAGGACCAGATGGATTCACAGTAGATTTTTTCAAAGCTTGCTGGGACATAGTAAAAGAAGACATTTGGGAGGTGGTGGAAGACTCAAGATCATCATCCTCAATCTTAAAGTCTCTAAACTCCACTTTCATCGCTTTAATCCCAAAAGAAAAAGATGCTTGCACTCCTTCCAAGTATAGACCAATTGCCCTCTGCAATGTGGTTTATAAGATCATTTCAAAAGTCATAGCTAACAGACTAAAACCTATCCTACCTGGAATCATCTCAGAAGAACAATCAGGGTACGTGGAGGGGCGACAGATCATGGATAATGTTTTATTAGCCCATGAAATGATTCACACTCTAAAGACTCTAAGAAAAGCAGGCATGATAATACAACTAGACCTATCGAAAGCTTACGACAAAGTAAGTTGGGCCTATCTCGAAGCTGTCTTACAAGCTTTTGGATTCAGCACAAGGTGGATAACATGGATCTTAGCTCTGATCAAAACGCCCAACCATTCGATTCTGATCAATGGAGCCCCGTCTCAACCTTTCTACCCAACCAGGGGTATAAGGCAAGGAGACCCAATCTCCCCGTTTCTTTTTGTTATTCTAATGGAAGGGTTAAGTCGTCTCATCAAGTCTGCTCAGGAGAACAATTTAATAAAGGGTCTGCAACCTCTGAACAATTTTCCGGCCACAACTCACCAGCAGTTCGTGGATGATACCATGCTGCATGGCACGCCTACTGTTAAAGAAGCAAAAGTATTCAAAAAAATACTCACCCTATTCAGTAAGGCTTCCGGAATGGATTTCAATTTTGACAAATCCATGATATTATTTTTTAATACCCATCTGGCGGTTCAAAGACACCTGACTGCGATCCTGGGTTTCAAGCGAAGCTGTCTCCCCTCAAAGTATTTAGGAATCCCCCTAACGAAAAAGCCCTGGCAGAAAGCTCATTGGGAAAGGCTGACAAACAAGCTGGCGGACAAATGAAACCACTGGACCAACAGAGTTCTAAACTTAGCAGGACGTTTGGTAATGACCAAAGCGGTTCTACAAGCAATTCCCAGCTATATGCTCTCGATTCTACCAGCTCCGCAAGGAGTCCTTCAGAAAATAAGAAACATCCAAAGAACATTTCTATGGTCGGGCAACTCTGGCAAGCCAAAATGGGCATTGGTGGCGTGGGATAAGCTATGCAAGCCTAAGATCTTCGGAGGACTTGGATTACAGGATCTTGGCACCATCAATAAAGCCAACGGTGCCAAGCTATGGTGGAGATGGTTAACTGAGCCCCAAACTCCCTGGGTGAAACTATGGAAAGCCAAATACGCAGCTCATTGGCAGCATGAAGAGCTCATCAGAATCACCGAGGTCCCGATGGGCTCCTCCATTTGGAACTTAGCCCGAGAAAATCGACACATAATTCAGAATCACTGCTTCTGGGAGATAAGAAATGGACGTTCGGCTCTCTTTTGGGAAGATGCTTGGCAACAGCTCCCAAGACTGGAAAGCCCCAATTTTCATCCTCTGCAACAGTGGTATCGGGAAAATGGAAAAACAAAAGTCCATCACTTCTGGGAGCAAGGCAATGAACAACAGCAATGGCGGAAATGGCAGCTCACTCCCCTTCCCCCGGAGGAGCATCTGCAAAATCTAAACCGCACACTCAATGAAACTCTTAGCAAAAGAGTTCTTAGAGAAGTGCACGGTCCAGACAAACTTCGTTGGGGTATGATGGCTGGAGGGTCTTTTAACCTAAAAGAAGCTAGATATCACCTGGATAACAGGGAGGAGCAGGATAAGGTAGCTTGGCATGGGAATGTTTGGGATGGGATCCTTTGGCCCAAAATCAAACTGTTCCTGTGGCTTGTGCAGAACAAGAAGGTCCTAACTTGGGAAAATCTAACCAAAAGGGGCTTCATTGGTCCCTCCCGATGCCCATTATGCGAGCAGCAGGAGGAAACCACCAACCATCTCTTCAACAGCTGCAAATGGACCAACGAACTCTGGGAATGGCTGCAAGAAATCTTCCGGCAATCTGACAGACAACACAACTCAATACAAGAAACCATAACCAACTGGCGATCTCAATTCTCCAATAGCGTTATGGTAAATGCACTATGGACGAACAGTCCCAGCTTTATCATATGGAATGTGTGGAAGGAAAGGGACAACCGAATCTTCCAAAAACGCAATATTCGTCAAACTGGTGATCTAAAAACAGTCATCATAAAGGGGCTCACGGAAACAATACGCACCTGGTGTACAGAAGAAAAGATTGAAACCATCACTCCCAATGATAGAAGAATTCTGGGCATCTTCGGCCTTATTAACTCAGCAGAACACCTTGTGATGAAAACGGGTCTGCGACCAATGCATCCTCCTATCACATGGCAGCGTCCGCCCCATGGTTTCTGCAAATTAAACTTCGATGGGGCCGCAAAGGGCAACCCAGGCCCAGCAGGGGCGGGTGGAGTTCTACGGGATGAAAATGGAGGAATCATTCACATCCTCAGCAAAAACTTGGGCGAAACCACTAATAACTATGCTGAATTCACAGCGCTGGAACAGGGTCTCCGACTCTTAGTACAGCTGGGCAAAAGAAAAGCAATCGTGGAAGGCGACTCTAAGCTGGCCATAACCACTGCAAAAAAAATCCAACAGGGAACGCAACCAGCCAAAGCAACTAAGCATTGGAGGCTAGCTGCGATAACATAAAGGATAGCGCAACATTTGCCCTCTCTCAGTGGCGTAATCTTGCAATCTGTACGGAAGCAGGCGAATTCCCTCGCGGACCACATTGCGAACTATGCGGTCGAAAACCCAACTCACGCCTGGGACACGTGTTGGCAGGAGCTCAGAGATGACAAGCTCCGGGATCAGTGCAGTATTATATCAAAAAAGGACCTGAATGCTGACGACTCCGTGGGACGGACGGAAGGACAGTCATCATCAGAAAATCAGACTTAACGGTTTGGTGATTGCGCTGGGCGATCGGCACACGCAGGAGAATTTAACGAAAAGCCATCGGAATCAGCCAGCCTTAATGAGTGAAAGTGATGATAGAAGAAACAGCTCCACCGAGCACCTTAAGCGCTGGATGACAGCGTGTGAAGGATCACACAGCAAATCGAACTTCTCCGACCACTTACCCAGTCTTAATGACAATTCATTGTGGCAACTTGCCCGCAATAATGGCTTTGATTGGCCTCCCCGCGGCACGCTTCAACCCCCGCCATCTCCCTTTATTAGCTCCTCCCCGCAACCCTCCTCTTTCATTCTTACGTTGATCTTTCTATGTGCAGGCTCCGGTTCTATCCCAGTCTTCAGCTTTCGCAGAGGAACAGGTGCAGAAACAGGCTTGAAATTCATGGCAGAAATCAATCCGCGGAGCATCAAAGCCTCCCAAGCCCTCAAAAGAGCCGTGGACTGCTACGAAGCTTCGGTATCCAAGCGAGGCAAACAGACGATAGAGGTACTAGAGGAAGAAGTAGAATTAGCCCGAGTACACACAGACGACACCCACATCAGCGAAGAGGTAGACTGGCTTGTGGATCCAGGAACTCCATCCACACGGCACACCCAATTCCTGCAAACGCAAGTGGTTGCTTGGCAAGTAAAAACAATGCTAGCCAAGGCCATAGCCATGCAAGGAGCCGCAGTGAAAGAAACATTCGCAGCCACGACCATTGCTTCGGCTCAGAACACGGCACGCCTCGACAAGCTGGAGATTGCTCTTAATTCGCTAACCGCGGAGTTAAAACAGCAAAGCACGGCCATGGAAAAGTTCGTCCGCAGATTCGAACTCTATCTCCGCCATGTTCAAAATGTCTCCATTGAGCTGCCCACGGATGCAGAGCAAGCCACTGTAATCAGAAGGTTCAAGCCTCGAGCCCCAACCCCAGGTGGTGAAGGCATAGCTTCAGGCGAGGGAGGACATTCGGGTGCCTCTACTCCTAACATCTAGTGGCTCAGCCATCTCTTTTCCTTGCTGCCATCAGGTCAACCCTGATTTTAGTTGTCTTGTATCTTCTTAGTCTTTTATATTTCTTCCTGGCATGTAACAGGCCTCTATGGCCTTCGGCATTATGATGACCCAGTTTTGTTTTCGGAGGGGGTCCTGCGTGACAGCCCGGCATATTTTGGTTTTGTTTAAAGGGCTTAGGTGATCAAATTGCCAAAACTGAACAGCTGTGTAACGATAAGCCCTTTGATAGTTTGCAGCGAAGCAGGCTCTGGGATCCAAGCCGTAAGCCTTCGCCTTCCTCTGCTGTAACCTCTGTTTATATCGCAATATAATGTTACTACTTACTTACAAAAAAAAAAAACATGGAAATATGAACATATATGAAATCTACTTAAAATTAGGTTATTTATACAATCTCATTTTCTTAGTTTTTACTCATAAAATCTAAGAAATAGATGAAAACAACATGGAATAAACAAACTAATGCAATCATGGCATTTAATTCTACGCAAAATGAATACATATTGTTCTTGGTGATAGAAGTTTGGTAGCCACTTGCTGTTACGACAGTATAGTAAAGATATTTAAGGTTGCGGAAAGAGACATGCAATTGTACCCTTCTAACTAGTACACACAACTTGATTAAAAAAAGAGGGGAAGAAGCATTCGAAAGCTTACTTTCCAGAGCGTGCATTCTACAGCTGTGAAGCTCCTCGAAAGGATTTCTTTCTTCGATCCGACCAGCCACAGTCCTGGTTCTCTGCCTCCAAATGTGTCAGCTTCTCTAAACCGGGTGGCCTTATGGCCTGAAAGAATGCAATGTTACGGAATGTCAACCATCATAGCAGATAGGTTGATTGAAAACCAAAATGGTGCAATTAATCCCACGCATCTTAGTGTAACAACTCTATGGAACCACTCAGGGGCAGCCATTAAGAGGGGCCACGTATTGGCGCTCGTCCGTGATTTCATTGGAGGCGTTAAAAAGCAATGCGTTAATCGCATTTTCCAAACCGCTACCCTTGTAAACACGATATCAATCCGGTGCCTGAATCATCAGGGGTAGCCATTAAGAGAGGCCACGTATCGGCACCCATCCATGATTTCACCGAAGGCATTAACAAGCAATGCGTCGATCACATTTTCCAAACCATCGCCTTGTAAACACCATATCAATCTGGTGCCCGAATCATCAGGGGCGGTCATTAAGAGGGGCCACGTATCAGTGCTTGATATTTTCACTAGTTTCTTTTAAATGATACTTGGCAGGTGGTGGTGGCAGAGTTCACCCTAATTTGATAGGTGGCATTCAACAAATGGCATAGTAAATTTTTAATCATGTTTTGTAAAAAAATAATTTAAGTATGCTTTAAACATGTGATTTAGATATGCAGGGAAGTTAGTTGTTTGAATTTTGTCCATTGATTTAGTGGCGACGACCAAAATATACCGGCATATTTCAATCTAGACCATCGGATGAAAAAGATTAATTAGAAAAAAGATTAATGAAGCCAATTCTAGTAGGGGGCTATGCTTATCAGCGTAACAAAAACGTTTCAGTAGTTGTGTCATTATGAAAATTGTTTTTTGGGATATTAATAGGTTGAAGGTGAATTCTTGCTGAGCTTAAACGTGGTTGGAAACGAAATATTTTATATGGATGCTTGGCCATTCGAACCAGTCCCTGCCATTAAATACTGGCCATGTCAAAGTATGCTCCAAAGGAAAGGTTGGGCTCTGCTTGTCCTGTGATTTTATGCGACCACTTGGAGAAAGTACACAAAGATAAATCCTGAGCAGATGGAAATATTAAAAGTAAAATAATAATATTGGCCATGTCAAAGCCTACTCCAAGGAGAGGTCGAGCTCAGATTGGCCTGTGCGAGTATGCGGCCACTCCGAGAAAACACAGAAGGTAAATCCAAAGTAAAAATGTAGAAGAGTACATTACAAGAATCTATGAGGTCCTCTACAACTTCGTATCAACCCTCTTTTCCCTTAACCTAAATTTTGGCCATCACTTTGGATGGGTTCATTAAATTAAATTTTGATGGAGCATCAAAAGGAAATCTAGTTGCTAGTTGATTAGGTGGAGTTTTAATGGATTAATAAGGAAAGATAATGTATCTCTACATTGGCATTTTCAGGCATAATGTTAATAATGTAGCCAAGCTCTAGGAACTATGATATGATTTCCTTTAAAACAACATGACATCTTTTCCAAAAATTTTATTGAAGGAGATTCAAAAGTAGTGATAGGTTTAATTAAAAAAATCATACATGGCACATACCCTCACAATATCTCCCACACTTGGTGAATCAATAATTTATTATTTTGGATTGTTCTGGTCATTCCCGTCATCTGTGTCATATTTACCACCCATCTCCAAAGGAAAGGCAATATATCAGGTGATTGACTAGCCATTAAAGGATGTTCAAGCACAATTTTGACTCTAAAAAACTTCTGGATATACCTCCAATCCTGTCGGTTAAAGGTTGACTAAAAGATCTTGTTTGAAGAAGATATCTCCTCCCCGTATGGGTTGAATTGGGATGTGTTATGTTGGGAGGATGGCAAGGATGCTGCCACCTCATTCAATAAGAGAGGCCAACATTCCTCCCACCCTCATCACAATGCAATACGTGGTTTCAAACTCAATCAGGGGAATTAACTGCAACATGTTGGCTATCACCCCCATTTCGCTAGGACATATCTAATGTAGGATCTACATGCCTTGTAGAGAGAGTTTCCATGTTTTTTTGGTTCATAGACATTATGTTGATTGGATCCTCTATTAACTTTTTATTCATTTCCATTATTGAGGCCATTTTTTGGTTTATCTATGTGGTTCATTGGTTGAATTATTTTAGCTCCCTCTATTTTTCTAGATTTTTACTTGTAGGCTTTGCTATGGCTCTTCTACTATGGCCTTTTGATTTCAAGCTCCCTATATGCAAGCCCAGTCTCGACTTTAAACACTTTACACTTTGGCTCTCTCCTCTTCTCTTGTTTTTCTCCCTATCTCTCTCATAATACATATGGCACGTCGACAAGCTTGATGCAGGAGAGGAAGAGAGGAAGCAATGGAAAAGACTCATGAGGTGGAGCTCGAGGTCAGGAATGGGCTGAATCTTCAACTAGGTTATTCTAGCGACAAATTCGATATGACATTAAAGATGAGTTGTAAGAGGCAATGGATGATGTGGTTGGTGATTGAAATTCTATGTGATTTTTTGAAGTCACATCTATGATAGTGGCTTGGATGCCAAACAAAGGGCATACTTTTTGCCAAAAAAAAACTATATTTATATACAATAGATCTCTATTGGCATAAATTCTCTTGTGGGCCATGTATTTCTTGGCATCAATGATGCGATGAAATTTTTATATTATTATATGGTGTTGCAATTGAAAGAAATGAACAACAGGTTGATGCAGATAAAAGAAAGTGGGGTTCTATACCCAACACCAACAAACTTCTGTCCCTATTTAGGTTTATGTTGAATTTTAACTTCAAGTGCAACAACGCAGAGAAGGAAGAAGAAGGACAAGAATAACATTTTTGTGTTTTCTGGTTTGTTTGCACGCCATCCAGCATTGAATTGCTAATTTAAAACTTTGAATTTTAAATTAGTCGTAGCCATATCACTGTGCAGAAAATTGTTGACTGACCATGCCATTACCATCCCGCATTTGAACACTACCTCTTCACGCCATCAACACAATCCACCAACCTTGTCTACATTTACTGCCAGCTTTGATTTTTGAATTTTCCAAGTCAACAGGACATGTGGACCAATCACAGTTTATCGCACAGAAATTACGATGACGTCACGGAGCTAAAATAGTATGCGATAATTCTATCAAATCCGGTTTGTGTTTTGTTTGAGTTCCGGCAGGTCCCAGCATCGACCAATCAGAGGCTGATCGCATGGATTTGGGCCTCGCTGACGTCATGGCATTTTGGCATGCGAAAAGGTTTGAAATACGGTTTAATGGCCATTTGAAGTCCGAGTCTAAGGTTTAAGAACTTTTACTTAATAGTTTTTATGCGGCGGATGTTATAAGGTTTCAAACCTTTATTATAATGTTTTTGTTATATTTTTATTTAAACGCCCGTAAGTGAAAAGTATTTTGGACTTTAGGCACATATATGTATAAAGGTTAATATATATATATATATATATTTTATAAACATTTAAGTTTGTATATATATATATATATATTTCCAATAGTTTGTTTTAAATTTAAAATAATACATTGCGCCATATAAAACGAAATGAGCTCGAAGGCTAATGTGATGAAAAAAAAGAGACTGTGTATTGTTTTATTTTTGTATTAAGCTTGGAGGCTAAAATAGAACAAAGCGGTGAATAGCATGGTGTGTGCGCAATTTTTTTTTGCAAGAGACAAAGTATGAAACTTTGTATTAAAAAAAACAGAGAGTAGATATTGTAAAGCACTCTGTGTGCATTTTGAAAAAGACAAAGTAGTTTTTGCATTGTGTTTTGCAGCAGTCAATAGCAACTTGTTTCTTTTGTAAATGCCAGAACAACAGTTATGTGGCATCACTGTAATATATTTTTAAGTTTAATGAAATAGTTGTTTGTGTGCAATCTCTATTCAACAAATTTTAATTAAATATCTATGTTGAAGTTGGGGAATTTGTTATTCCTCTGTGTTTTGGAATACTCAGAAATTCCAACATGGTATCAGAGCTAGTCTAGGCTCTTTGAAGTTGTCAAAGAAGCTAAAGGAAAGAATTGTTGCAGCAGTTCTCCAGCAGTGTGAAGGCTCGGCAAAAGTCCAGGTATTTTACAAAAACAAAGTTTTTTGTTTTATTGTAAAAGAGTGTAGTCCAGAGAAGTCTTTTTCAAGATAGATTTTGTCTCTTAGGCAAACACATAGTTTGTTTAAAAAAAAAAAAAACAGTCAAGTTTTTATTGCATAGTTCAGTGTGCTAGCCATGGTAGGAGCCAACACAAGCATAAGTATTGGAAAAACTCAACTCCCACAGTTCAATGGGAAGAACTATGACTATTAGGAAATCACCATGAGAGCCCTATTTGCCTCTCAAGACTTATGGGAGTTTGTTGAAGATGGTTTTGAAGAACTAGTAGATGAAAATGCTTTTAATTCCTTAACACAGGCAGAGAAGGATTTGTTGAAGAGAAATAGGAAGAAGGAATCAAAAGCCCTCTTCTATCTCTATCAAGAAGTGCATGAGAGTGTGTTTCCAAGGATAGCGGCAGCTAAGAGGTCCAAGGATGCATGGGATACCTTCCAGACTCCCTATAAAGGTATGGATAAGGTGAAGACAACAAAACTACAATTGCTAATGAGAGACTTTGAAACTATTTGTATGAAAGTGTCTGAAAACATAGACTCATTCTTCACACATGTGATTGGGTTGTGATGCAGGAGCATCAAGGCCATTTTTCATTTTTAAATATGTAATAAAGGGGGGTGTGACATTTTTATTATTTTATTAATTAATTTGTTATTTTTAAATAAAATAAAAGATAAATTATAAAAGTGAGGATTTTGTAAATATTCTTTTATTAATTAAAAGGATATGAGAGAAATAGAATTAGGAGCAAAATTAGGGAGTAGGAATTTTATGTATGGGACTTTGTTGATTCCACACCTAAAATATATTTAAAATAGATTTAGTTGAGGATTAGGTGGAGAGATTTTTGGAGTGAATTAAATTCATTATTTATGTATAAATATGAGTGGTTTTTGTGAGTAAAATACACTTGAATAGTTAAAGAGGTGAGATAGTTTAGAGGGGAGTGAGTGAAGAGTGGTTTAAAGAGCAAAGAGCCAAGAGGCCGCCCAATGTAATATCTGGCCACAGGATTTTAATGTAGTTATGTTGAGTTGATTTTTTTTATGGCTCTTTTGTTTTTTCCTTCATGTTTAATTGAGCTGGATCTTTTCCATGATTTTATTGGAGAAATCTTGAGTATTATCAGAGTTTAGTGAGTAGAAGTGTTCTTATATGCGGGATCTGCTTTCTAGCAGAATTCTTGCATCATTTTTGGTATCAGAGCAGGAGAGATGCCTGGTTGAATTTGCAATTATGTATGTTGTATGTGGGTTTTGATTTCAGGAACGAGCTTGTACGCTGGTAGCATAACCAGATGTGTGGTGTTTTCTGGATTGAAGAGCGCACATTAGTTGAGCGCAGAAGCGCTGTCGAGCTGCAGGTGAATTGTGAAGCAGCTTTTGAATCGATCTAAAGAATTGGTCGTTGATTTAATTGAAGAGAGGCATGGTTGAAGTTAAGTTTTGCGGTGGGACAGGCTGCATTGTCACGTGTGAAAGCCACGATGTGTGGTTGAAAGAATGGTGCTAGCAGGCGTAATTGGGATCACAAAGAAAACCACAGCCTTTCGAACGTAGAGCAAACTTTGCGCTGAGATTATTTAATACATTTGTTAAGGGAAAACTGAAGTTGCGTTAGTTCTGGAGTGTGATTAAAGGGGTTGACCTGCGTCCATGGGGGAAGTGATGACATTCAGCAAGCATAGATTGTGTTGAAGCAGTGAATAACTCGCCTGAAGCAACTTTTGATTGGACGGTAACAGTCATTGATTCTTTGAATTATATGGATCTAGAATATATGTAGAGGAAACAAGCCTCTGCGCAGGCTTGGACCGCCCTCAAGAGTAGAGTCTTCCACGAGTTCAACTGTAACTGTGTCTCTTTCATAAAAAAAATTGTGTTGAAAGGATGTAGCCAGCGTTAAAACCATTCAGTAATTGTGATGATCAGGTGTAGTGCTCTCGAAGGTAACATTTGGGTTGAAATTTGTTGCTGATTATACGCCGAGCAGATATTATTATTGGATATTTGCTGTAATTAATGAATACATATGGTCATCGATTGTTTTCTGGAGTAATCGATATGATTAAGTTGGGTCTTGTTGAAGTATAGTGATAATCAATCTGAATATTAGAACCTCATTTTTTTGCGCGGCAGTTGATATAAATGTTGGACGTTGCTGTGGTAATAAATTAGAGTTTGCCATCGATTGTTCTTGTGTTGAGAAATGAAAACAAATCAATATATATATATATATATATATATATATATATATATATATATATATATATATATATATATATATATACAACCCATAGGTTACCTGTGAGAGTCGACAGAAGTTGGATTCTGTGTTGTGAAAGTCGATATGAGGTTTTGATTTTTTGTTGTGATGGGCGATGAGAAATCGATATATAGCCATCGATTTTTTTGCTTAAATGTTTGTTATGAACGTGGGTTGTTTGCCGTGATGGGGATTGTAATTAACGTAGAAATCACAAGGGAAGCTCGAAGGGATGCAGCGCTGAGATTTCATGCTCGTGAGGTTGTCAACAGTGTTGGGAATGTTGATCAAAATCGAGCGTGGAAGGATCTAACTGCTGGGATCGTGTTTATTTTGGTTGAGGTAAGTTTGTGGGCTGAGAGTTTTATATTGTGATAAGCCCTGAATCTTCAAATAAACTCATTTATATTAGAATGCATAAAGTCGATATGCAGTGGTAGTAACTTGCAGTTTGGATTTGAAGCATGGTTTTATATCGACTTTTGAATGAGTCATGATTGTATAAAAGTTGTGGGATTTAATAAATTGAATCCAAACTTTTGGTGTTGAGTTTATGATTTTTAAATCATATGTTGATGTGCTTCTATATGAGGGTTTAAAGTAGGATTGTATTGAAGCTTGGGACATGTGTGAATGAACCAAATGATTTGAAACATGGTTCCCATAAACCATTAAGAGGTGTGACTATATGTTAAGATGAAACTTCCGCGAATAATGGGGTGTGAATTGCCAGACGTTGAAGTTTTATTTGGGCAAAATTTTTGAGATGCATTTTGTATATGATAAGGTGTTGTTTGCAGTAATTTGTAGCAAGAGGCTGCCACGGATTGGTCCCAAGACAAAGAGAAGCCAAGCGCAGTAGGAAAGTTGCATTTTGATGAATGACAAGTGCGAAGAATTGCGGGGAAGTGGCTTAAATGAAGTCCACACGTGAACAGATGCAGTTCACAAAGGAGGGGAAGATGATTGTTGATAGTCATTTTCGGAGATCTGATGAAGAGTATGAGCAGGAGAAGGCCGAGATAACAATTCACCTCGAATTGTTAATGAATTTGTTGTAGGAAAATATGAGAAACCAGACACATGGTTGGACCATGAAAAGGAAGGTGAAGTGGCAGAAGCTACATGCAAGAAGGGAAAAGCAGGTAAACATACAGTTGATGGAGGAGGTGAGGAAGCTCGAGGAGATGTTGAGTTGTGAAGAACTCAGAGAGGCTGAGTTAGAAATGGATGTTTCCATTTGTGGCCTAGAACATGGCGAAATTTTGGGTGAAGAGATCAGTGAAGAAGATCTCATGAACTATTGGGATAGTTTAGAAGCATCTAAAGAAGTGATGGCAAGAGAAATAGATGAGGCTATGAAGCCTTGCTATTTTTCTCACAGTTTATGTATGTTTGCAGGATGTGCGAAAGGCGGTGAACAGTCTGATGGAACTATCACGAAGGAGAATGAAGCTCTTGAGGTAAATTCTGGTAGAAAATTCCTTTCAGAGAAGGAATGTGATGATTGGTCAATAGAAAAGGAAGGTATGGAAAGTTGTGTAAAATTTCCAAGTTCTACTCCAGTTGAGATTGTTCAGTTATATCAGAAGTTAGATCTTGAAAGGAGAGAGTTGGAAAAGCAGAGGATCTATGTTCAGGAAGAGTTACTAAAAGACACCGAACAGGGAAACATTTTTCAAACAGATGATGTGGAGGAGGGACTAACTGATAGTTTCATAAAGGAATTAAATCAGCATACTGATGTGCTGATGGATAAGGGAATTTCATAGCAGCATACTGAAATGTTGCCAACAGCAGCAGAAGGGGCACTGAAGTCTTATGTTTTTTATTCTAAAAATTGTTTTGTGAGTACAGGTTTTATTGCAGATGCTGGAGAAAATCTATTAGACAAATAAATTAAGCTGATGAGGCGGATGATGATGAAAGTATCCTAGAAGAAGCCAGCAGCACTAAAACAAAGAAGAAGCAGCAAAAGAAATACAATAGAAGATTGTGAAAGCATAGTTAGTGGGGCAATGCTGCATAAAGTGTGGAGACCTGGAGAAGAACAATAGATAGAAGCAGCAACAAGTGGGAAGTTGCAGCAGAAGATATGGGATCCAGGCATACACAGATCCGAACACATGATCAGACGATCATGATTAATTTCAACCTTGGGAGTCTGATGCAGGAGCATCAAGGCCATTTTTCATTTTGAAATATGTAATAAAGGGGGGTGTGACATTTTTATTATTTTATTAATTAATTTGTTATTTTTAAATAAAATAGGAGATAAATTATAAAAGTGAGAATTTTGTAAATATTCTTTTATTAATTAAAAGGATATGAGAGAAATAGAATTAGGAGCAAAATTAGAGAGTAGGAATTCTATGTATGGGACTTTGTTGAGTCCACACCTAAAATATATTTAAAATAGATTTAGTTGAGGATTAGGTGGAGAGATTTTTGGAGTGAATTAAATTCATTATTTATGTATAAATAAGAGTGGTTTTTGTGAGTAAAATACACTTGAATAGTTAAAGAGCTGAGATAGTTGAGAGGGGAGTGAGTGAAGAGTGGTTTAAAGGGCAAAGAGCCAAGAGGCTACCCAATGTAATATCTGGCCACAGGATTTTAATGTAGTTATGTTGAGTTGATATTTTTTTATGGCTCTTTTTTTTTGCCTTCATGTTTAATTGAGCTGGATGTTTTCCATGATTTTATTGGAGAAATCTTGAGTATTATCAGAGTTTAGTGAGTAGAAGTGTTCTTATATGCAGGATCTACTTTCTAGCAGAATTCCTGCATCAGGTTGGTTACCCAAATAAGGTTGCATGGCGAGACACTTGAAGAAAGAAGGATAGTGGAGAAAGTTTTGAGGAGCTTACCCTCAAGGTTTGATGTTATAGTCACAACCATTGAAGAGACAAAGGATCTCACAAAGTTTACAGTTGACGAGCTTCATGCATCACTAATGACTCATGAACAAAGATTGGGAAGAATATAAAACTCATCTTTGGAGCATGCCTTCAAGACCCAAATTTCCTTTGGAAGAGGAAGAGGTCAAGGAAAAGGAAGAGGCAGGAGCCAAAACAAAGGAGGAGGAAACAACCCTGCAAATACTCATGGAAGGGGAAGCAACCAAAATCAGAACCAAGGCCAAGGCAGCAACCAACAAGGTGGACAAAATCAAGCACATGGAAAAAGGTATGATAAATCCCAAGTCCAATGTAATTACTGTAAGAAGTATGGTCATTACGCTAATGACTGTAGGAAGAAACAGAGTGACACGGGTAATAGACCCAGTGCTAATTTTACAAAATAAAATATCAGTCAAGAGAAATTGTTTCTAGCATGTAATATGGCTGAGGAAAAGAATGAAGATATATGGTTTCTAGATTCAGGATGTAGCAACCATATGACTGGAAACATTTCGATGTTTTCCATGTTAGATGAAAATGTAAAGTTTCAAGTAACATTTGGGAGAGGCAGTAAGGTCTCTGTCATGGGAAAAGGTAGAGTTAATGTTTTGACAAAGAAAGGGGAAGGAAGATCCATATCAGATGTTTACTATGTGCCTGGTATGAAGTGTAACCTATTGAGCATTGGACAACTCATTCAAAAAGGGTACAATGTTTTTTTTGAAGATGATGTATGCACCATCATGGATAAACCACCAAGCAAGCAATGCATTGCATAAGTGAAGATGACAAGGAACAGAATGTTCCCTCTCACGATGAGAGCAGATTTGAAGAAAGAAGATGAAATGGCAGCACTGACACAAGAGACATTCCAAAGAGAAGAAAAAGATGAAAGCTGGTTATGGCACTTGAGATTTGGACATCTCAACTTTGGAGGACTGAATTTGTTGCATGGGAAAGAAATGGTAAAAGGATTACCCTTTATTGAGAAACTGTATAGCCTTTTTGAAGGTTGCATCTTGGGTAAACAACACAGAGAAAACTTTCCACCAGGAAAGAGCATAAGGGCAAAGGAACCCTTAGAAATTGTCCATTCATATTTTTGTGGACCAATGCAAACACCATCACTAGAAAGCAGTCACTATATGCTAACTTTTATTGATGATTACACAAGAAAAACTTGGGTTTATTTCTTGAAATATAAAAGTAAAGTGTTTGAGAAATTCTGTCACTTTAAGGCTCTTGTTCAAAAACAAAGTGGGCAGCATATCAAGGTCTTAAGGACTGATAGAGGAGGAGAGTATATCTCAGTAGAATTTCTACGTTTTTGCAGAGAAAATGGCATACACAAGCACTTTACGGCAAGGTACACACCGCAACAAAATGGAGTCGTTGAAAGGAAAAATAGGACCATCATGGATATGGTAAGAAGTATAATGAAGGAAAAACATTTTTGAAATGAATATTGGGCTGAATATGTACATTGTGCAACATACATCTTGAATAGATGCGCAACCAATCTTGTAATGAGCAGAGTTCCTGAAGAAGCATGGAGTGGCATTAAACAAGGTGTCACCCAGTGAGAGTTTTTGGTTGTGTGGCTTATGCACACATTCCATATTAGCTAAGGAAGAAGTTGGACAATAAGGGGGGAGAATTGCATATTTATTGGATACTGTGAAGAATCTAAGGCATATAGGTTGTATAACCCATCCACCAAGAAGTTTGTTATATGCAGATATTTGTAGTTCATTGAAGAAGAAGTTTGGGATGGAAGCATTGAGAAAACAGTGAATGTGAAGAGTTGTTTGTCTCATGATGATGATGAGGAAGAAATGTCTGAAAGGAACACCTCATTAGCAACACCACCTCCACCAACACAAGGACAACAAGGGACACCACAAGCAGGTATGATAACACCCATGAGAAGTGATAACAGTGCCTCTCCAAGCACACCACAAAGACCAGATTTGAGTGCTTCTACAAGCACAAGTACACCAAGTGAAAGAGGAACCAGATTCAGAAATTTGAATGATATTTAAGAGCAAGAGGCAACAAATGAAGGTATGAACTCTTTATTTGCATTGTACTATCATGTGGGTGATCCTATTCATTTTGAAGAAGCTATAAAAGATAATAAATGGATAGATGCTATGGATGAAGAAATGAATGCATTAGAGAAAAATAAAACATGGGAATTGGTTGATCTCCTAAAAGGAAAAGTAGTTATTGGAGTAAAATGGGTCTACAAGACCAAAAGCAATGCTGAAGGTAAGATTGAAAGGCACAAGATGAGACTTGTTGTCAAAGGCTACAAGCAGCAACATGGAAGAGATTATGAGAAAACATTTGCACCGGTTGCAAGAATGGAAACAGTGAGAGTAGTGTTGTCCATAGAAGCAAAACATAAGTGGAGGGTTTACCAAATGGATGTGAAATCAACATTCCTAAATGGAGTATTCATGGAAGAGGTTTATGTTGAACAACCTCTGGGCTATGAGAAAGAAGGCCAAGAGCACAAAGTTTGCAGATTGAAGAAAGCTCTTTATGGGCTGAAACAAGCACCAAGATCACGGTACAGTAGGATAGATGCCTATCTTCTAGAAAATGGGTTTGAAAAATGTGAAGGAGAACCCACATTATACATCAAGGAGAAAGATGGTAAGATGTTGATTGTTGTTTTATATGTTGATGATGTGATATTCATAGGTAATGATGCTTACCTCATTGAGAATTTTAAATCAGTCATGAAGGATGAATTTGAGATGACTGATATTGGATTGCTGAAATACTTCTTAGGAATAGAAGTAGAGAAAAATGAAAATAAAATTTTTATCTTTCAAGATAAATATGTAAATGAAGTTTTGGAAAGATTTAACATGCATAATTGCAAGATAGCAATTACTTCTACAGTGATGGGATTAAAACTCAACAAAGAGGACATCAGCAAGGATTTTGATCCTAGTTTGTACAAAAGCATAGTTGGTAGCCTCATGTATTTGACTGCAGCTAGGCCAGATATTATGCATGCTGTTAGTTTAATTTCTAGATTTATGGAAAGGCCAAAGGAGTCACATTAGCAAACAACAAAAATAATTCTGAGGTATGTGAAAGGAACAAAGAGGTATGGAATTTTATATACCACTTCAGAAAATTTTGAATTGATTGGATATACTGACAGTGATTGGGCTGGAAGTATAGATGACCAGAAAATTACATCTGGTTATGTTTTTCATATGGGTTCAGGAGCCATTTCATGGGCTTCTAAGAAAAAACCAACTGTGGCTTTATCTAGAGTAGAGGTAGAGTATATGGCAGCTACATCAGCAACATGTTAAATAGTTTGGATGAGAAGAATGTTGAGGAGTTTGTGTCAAGAACAAGTAAAAGGAACAATAATTTTTTGTGACAATAGCTCAGCTATAGCATTGTCAAAGAATTCAGTGTTTCATAATAGAACGAAACACATTGATGCGAAGTATCACTACATCAGGGAACTAGTGAACAATGGTGAAATTATTTTGAAACATTGCAGAACAAAGGAGCAGTATGCAGAGATTTTAACAAAACCATTGGGGCAGAAAAGTTTTAATTATTTAAGGAAGTGTTTGGGTACGTAAGAAAACCCAACAGTTGAATTTAAGGGAGAGTGTTGAATTTTAACTTTAATTGCAACAATACAGAGAAGGAAGAAGAAGTACAGCAGTAGCGTTTTTTGTATTTTTTGGTTTGTTTGCACGCCATCCAGCGTTGAATTTCCTATTTAAAAATCTGAATTTTAAATTGCCCGTAGCCATACCACTACGCAGAAAATTATGGATTGACCCGCCATTACCATGCCACATTTAAACACTACCACTCTGCGCCATCAACACAATCCACCAACCCTGCTTGCATTTACCCCCAGCTTTGATTTTTGAATTTTCCAACTCAACAAGACACATGGAGCAATCACAGTTTATCGCACAGAAATTGCAATGATGTCATGGAGCTAAAATTGTATGCGATAATTCTATCAAATCTGGTTTATGTTTTGTTTGAGTTCCGGCGGGTCCCAGCATTGACCAATCAGAGGCCGATCGCCCAGATTTGGGCCTCGCTGATGTCAGGCCATTTTGGTATGCGAAAATATTTGAAATACGGTGTAATGGTCGTTTGAAGTCCGAGTCTAAGGTTTAATAACTTTGACTTAATAGTTTGTATGCGGCGGATGTTATAAGGTTTCAAACCTTTATTATAATGTTTTTGTTATATTTTTATTTAAACGCTCACAAGTGAAAATTATTTTGGCCTTTAGGCACATATATGTATAAAGGTTAATATATATATAAACTTTTAAGTTTATAATATATATATTTCCAATAACTTGTTTTAAATTAAAAATAATACATTGTGCCATATAAAAAAGAAATGAGCCCGAAGGCTAATGTGATGAAAATAAAGACACTGTGTATTGTTTTATTTTTGTATTGAGCTCGAAGGCTTAAATAGAACAGAGCAATGAATAGCATGGTGTGTGTGCAATTTTTTTCTGCAAGAGACAAAGTATGAAACTCTGTATTAAAAAAAACAGAGAGTAGATTTTGTAAAGCACTGTGTGTGCATTTTGAAAAAGATGGAGAGCATTTTTTGCACTGTGTTTTGCAGCAGTCAACAGAAACCCTTTTTTTTTTGTAAATGCCAGAACAACAGTTTTGTAGCATCACTGTGATAGATTTTTAAATTTAATGAAATAATTGTTTGTGTGCAGTCTCTTTCGAGAAAATTATAATTGAATCTTTGTGTTGAAGTTGGGGAATTTTTTATTCCTCTGTGTTTTATAATACTCAGAAATTCCAACTGTTTATGCCTCCAAATCTTTTTATATTACAATATGTCTATTTATTCTATATCAATTTTGGTTAATAATAAGCCTCATAAAACTACGATGTGATATCTAGATAACTTTGGTGTAGTAATTTGGAAAAAATAATATATTAGTCATTTTTTAAATGATATATTTCTAAAAACAATATGGTATAGTTTTCTCAGAAGAAAATTATTGATAAAGAGTAGTAATATATCTAACTTTTATTTTTAATAACGAAAAACTTTAACTTCAAAAATATTGTTATGATATAATAAAAATATTAAATAACAGAAATTTTAATACTATTAAAAATAATAATATACAGATTTAAAATTTTAATTTTGAGAAATTATAATATTAGGGAATTTTTTAACATAAAACATAAACATATATGTTTTGTTTATTTTGGATATGATTCACGCACCCTTTTTTCCTAATAGGAATACCGTAAAAACGTTAATACGAATACCATAAAAACGTTATCATGGGTTATGCTTTCACTCAAACCAATAAGAACCATCACCAGGGAGTAATTTCTCCTTCTTCATTATAGCTGGCTTAGAAACTAGAAAAACAAACCGCCTAACGGAAGTAATCGGGACTCCATGCTCCGCTTATTTTTCCAAAAAAGAACTTTTAAATGGAACAAGCACGCTTGTTTGCTCGTTGATGGAATTCACTCGATATCTCTGAATTGACATGCTCAGAAAGATTAAATGAATTACCAGATACGTTAACCTTTTAGCCACCGGTTTTCATCGTTGCGCAAACAAATAAGCCCACCGTTTAATTTACCTTCGCGGCTGCTGAAACCACGGTTTACTTGACAATCCGTGGGCATGTGCAAAATCGGTTGGCACTCATAGTTCAACCATAATTACAATTAATTACTCCTTCCGAAACCAAGGGCCACTATACATCTATCATGTCGGCACTCTTGTGCCTCCAATCCACGCCAAAGGCACGGAATGTTTACTTTCTCTATTTATACCTCATGCCCTATCGTTCTCTACAATTTTTCAGCTGAACTTCACTAGATCTCAACAGCAGATGCGTATTAAGCTCATTGATACAGTACTGCGATTTTGTCATCCACCATTCTGAATATCCAATGTTTCTAGTTAATTAAGCTTTTATCTCAACTTCGTCCTTTTCGTTATTTGTGATAATATCCGGCAGCGTCAGCTTGCAGGTTTTCCATGGATCTCGCTGCGGATGTTTATATTCCAGAAGATTATGTGAAAAGTCGCCGCAGGCAAAATGGGACGGTGCAGAAACGAGATGGCCGAGTTTCTTTCAACGATAATGAGACCACAAACCAGAAGAAGTTCCAGCCGCCGGCCGATAAGAATATAATAATCTCTGCTTCTACTAGTCATAGTGTTAGCAGCAGCTTCAAGGAGGACATTCTATTCTGTTATTTCAATCCATAACCACCATATACGCAGTTCTTTCATGTACATATGGGAATAGTAGAGTAGAGAAGTAGAATGTCTTCACGTATCCATTTGTCCTTAACACAGTTATGCCTTTATGCGTGTATACTTCAATCTTGAATGATCTGCATTTTCTCAGACTTGGTTTGAAACAAGTATTAACTGTGAGGCAGCCAGGATCCCTGCTGTCGTTTATAACAAATAATGTTTAAATTTAAGTGATGTACTTATATTCAGTGCTCAAAATGGACATCCGAGAGAAGGTGCCACTACCTTTTGTGCGAGATCCATTAAGAACCTCTAATATATCTGAAACACTCGACTTCAATAAAATTAGGTTTCTATTAGTGTTCGGTAGTGGCTTGAATTACCAGTGTATTGCATACTTTTTACCTGCACGATACTCGATATCAAAATGTTCTCGATATGAATGACCTCATTTTTAATGAACCCCTCTCCCCACTCCATGTATCTAGATATAATGGCAATTTTTAATATCCTAGTCATGTATATAAATGAAGAATGACTAGAAGCCATAAAATGTAATTAGTAACTAAAAAATGAATGTTGATAAAAAGGTACATCATTTCCTGTAGGGAGAGAAGAATAAAAGAACAAGGGATATGATTCCATTGAAGGGGGAAAATAATAGAGATTTAATGGGTTATGGAAAGGAATTTAGTGAAGAGTTTGACCTAAAGATCTATAAATTTTAACTATGTCTTTTAATTATTATATTAATAAATGTTCAAGTATTAGGGGGATTGGCGCACGAAGTTATTAGTGATTTGAGGCAAATATGGTGGCGCAAAGACGTCTCTAAACATACATGGTGGGTGATAGGTCATGTGTTTCGATATATATAATGACATAAAGTATCATTATTAAGCAAAATGAGTAGATCAAATAAGAAATTGCATCTTACACCATTGTTCATCCTTCTTCATAACCTCTTCTTTTAACATCATGTTCTTGTAAATTGTAAATTTATTGCTTAGCTTTGTTGAATTCATCTCTAACTTATCCATCATTTCCATTTATAAATCCCTAATCCATTTTCTTGTGGTTGCTTCATCTACAATTTTAAATTTATTAAAAATTGGGTTTTTCCATGTCAATTTTAAATTTATAAAAAATTGAGTGTCTTTATCCATGGTTTGAGCACTATATTGTGTCTTCTTGTCATTCTTCATTTTCTTTATTCATTTTCTTTATTTTTCGAAATAGAGTTTTGTTATGGTTTATCAAACTTGAATTTCATTATCTTTGGATTATTGTTTTTTATTCACTTGTAATCTTTCTTTGATGAATTTATTTTATACTATTATTATATTTTTGAAACTCAATTATTTGATATTGCAATTTACAAACTTCTGGACATTGTTTCTTTTAAAATTCTTAGTTGCACAAAATTCCAATCTATTGTCAAAATGATACTTGATTCTTTTCTTGTAAGTTGTAATTTATTTTTTCTAAATCTTGCAGTTTTTTTTTGAAATATTTTATGTTTTTAAAGTAATTTTATAATTATATTAAAATTATTAGTTCAATTGGTTCACATGAATATTTTACTAAACAATTTAGTTCCTTGATTTGTGCCTTAAATTATAGAATACGATTTTTAGGAAATATTTATCTTTCTTTACTAAACCATTGCTATGGTTTTTCCACATCAAATATAACTTGTAATATTTTATTTAGCCAAAGTTACATTGCTTTACATTTATGTCTATGAAAAACTATTTCATTCATACATTAATATTTCTACCATTTTAAGTGACACTTAATAAGGAATTTTGAGTGACACTTAATAAAGAATTTCTTATAGACTTTTAATTTTTAATTTTTTACCTCACCCCAATATTTTTACATTATTCAATTCTGTTTGACTTTTTATATATATTTTTTAACCTAATGACTTCTCAAAATATTTAAAACATGTTTTATCATCCACATAAAGATATATTTATATTTCCTTTTTAATTCGTGCATGCAAAAATTTGGCCCATTTATTTTCTACTTCTTCCCCCAAATAATTATCAACATAAAGATTAACATACTTAATTATTTTTTTTGCTTACTCAATACTTATATGCGATTAACTTTACTTGTTTCAACTATATGGATTTAGCATGCTAATGATGACTCCAAAAATGAAAATGGGACCATGTTGAAGGTATGCTCGTAGGAACATGTGCACGTTTCAAGGAACAATTACCATAAGCACGCATGCTTTTCTAGGAATAAGAGCTTAGAAAGCCCCAAACTACCAACCAAGAAGCCAACTATTGTTTCATGTGCTCCTCGTGAAAGACATTTTTATGCACACTATTTTGGACTATGATAACAACTTGTGGTTGTTATTGAGCCTAATATTACATCCCTAGTATAGATAAAATACCAACTCCATATATTACATCCCTAGTATAGATAAAATACCAACTCCATATATTGGATCTTGTTTGGATTCCATGTAAAAGAGAATTATGGGATTTTTTTTTTTATATTTTTATAATTTTATTAGTTTAACATGAAAAAAATTCTAAATCATACCCTAAAATCAAGGACCATTGAATTGTAGGATACTTGGTTATCAGAGAGCATAATGAGAATGTGAGCCTGCAATCAACAAACCAAAATTTAGAACAACTAAACCCCATCCTACAACAAATAAATCCTAATAATGAAATTGATGCATCCTTAGCTACTTTGAGAGCATGTGTATAGTATCTCCAAAACACCAGTGATCTCTGATCATCACTAAATTCAATTGTATCATCCATTTATTATCCCCAAGAAATATTAATAAATATTTTAAATTACGAATACTATAGAACTAGTCTAAATAAAGACTAAAGTATATAACTAAACATAAATAAACAGGATTTGTTCTCATTTTCATTGACCCAAAAACCAATCAACAAGAAACACATTTGTATGGATCAATGAACCTACCAACCATATCCAGACCATTGGATGGATAGGTGGTTCATGGCTTTTGATAAACCTCCTTGTGGTAATACAGAGGAACCTCTATATTTATTAAGGAAATTAAGGGTAGAGTTAAGGCTAAGACTCTATGTCAACTACTTTAACATGAGGTAATTCCATAGGCTAGTTCGTTGGTTTACAAAAGATAGACAAAATGTTAGCTGCAACCCAACACTAGGTCCTTCTGCACCTCCTAACCCACACCATTCAGTAGTGGATATTATTATTGAAACCGAAATGGAAATAACCACTTTGAATTTCACCTTAGTGCAACATGGCACCTTGGTAGCATTATTGTGCGAGGAACCACTAGTAGGTGATATTGTAACAAGGTTGTACAATCAAATTTTGTACCATGATTCAACTAGAAAAAGCCACATGGTGGCTTAAGTGAACCTATAATATACCTATTATAGAAATACTTATTATGGGCCAATGGATACTTGTAGACAAAATATTTTTGTGGAGGAGTTTATCATCTTGACCATCTTTAATTTCTCCATTTACATGAAAACACACATTATCGTGTGTTTTCTTTATATATATTTTATATGTTGTTTGTAGTTGCTACACCTTGATAACGCTCTTCCCACTCCAACCGATATGTCAATGTTAGTTTATTTCATTGATGTTATAGTGGAAGAACAACATTACAAACATAACAAGAGCTTTACGAGTTCTCATTTTTTTGGAGGTCATATCAAAACGCAATTTCCATGCTAATTTTGAAAAGTGGCGATGCACCACCATCCTTTTTCTCATTTCACAGTTAAAACTCCAACATCATTTAACCATGGAATTAAAAATAAAATATCATGATTATGGAAGGCAACATCAACGTTTTATATATGAAGGTTAATATTCAAACATTTGTAAATCATGGAATTAAAGACAAAATTTCATCATTCATAAACAAGTTGAAACACAAAAATGGCGATGCAACATTACCCCCTTTTTAGGGTTAAAATTAAAACATTTTTCAATTATAACATTAAATACTAAATATAATAACTACAAAAAACCTCAAAACTTAAGACCTAAAATAATTTGTACTTAAAAAAAAATTAAGTGATTTTTTATTTTATTTTATTTTTATTTTTGGGGATAAAATTATCAATTAATTAACATTTTATCCTTGACCATTAGCACCATTGGAAAAAATAATGTAAACTTAACTACAAATCTAAAAGAGACATTATATAAATTTTGTTTATTTATTAATTATTTATATTAAAAAATTGAGGAAATAATTATTGTCTGTGTGTATTAAGGGGTGAAAATAAATTTAAAAATAAAAAAACTAACTTTTTTATTAAAACAAAAAATTAAAAACCCTATTAAAACGATATGGGAAAAACAGATATTGTAAAGAAGAGAATAAAATATTAAGACAAATTAAAAAAGAAAAGGAAAAATAAGCTATAACTTTGAAAATTAAAAAAGTAACCAAAAAACAGAGTCAAAATTAAAAAATAAAAGAAAAAAATTAAGAAGATTGTGCATATGCTAATGAATGGTAGTGTACTTTTAACTTCTATTCGACAGGGAGCGATAGCGAACACATTGAGTAAGAACCTAGTACACATTGTCAAATATGTCGGCTCCACTTCCCCCACGCTCAGTAACTGTTTGTGAAAGCGAGTTTTTTTTTATCGTCATTCAAGCGATGAGGTGGGAATGATTTTTGTCCCCCCTTTGGCTCCTATCTATAGGATCGTGTTAGTGGAATCTATGGAGAAGAGAGATGAAAATGGAGAATCTTATATGTAATTTGATAGTGGATCATTAGATGTATATTTTTATGGTCTATATGTGATTGGCCATCGAGAGATCTTTGAGCGTGTGTAGTTTCTTAAATTCAAAAATTACAAGAGTTGTAGGCTTGTGAGAAAATTCTTTGATGAAAGGTTTGAAATGGATTTTCTCTAGTGGTATGGTAAAGGACTCAATGTGCACCTAACAACAAATGGGTATCCCAATGGGAGTAGTGAGGTTCCTCTATGAAGGGAGGCAATTGAAGATGGAAAATGGTCTCATAGATTATGGAAATAAGAGGGATGCCACTATCTATTTAATGGAAATTTTTAGGGAAGGTGCCAAATGAGGTCGAACATCTTCGACATCCATGCCCTTTTCATTTAAATATGTCTAAAATCCACTTGCTAGATCTCAGAGACCAAAATATCTCTCAAGTAAATATTTGAGGGTAGAAGATTTGGCAAACACACCATCAATTAAGGTGAATGAGATATTAATGATGATGAAAATAATATATTATAAAAAGGGTGTTATATGTTAGTTCAATTGTTTTTTAACCCCAACTTCTTCCCTTTGATATTGGGTCCTTCAGAAGTGATCCTAGAATTTAGAGCGACTCTTTTTCTCGAAGGCATATTTTTTAGTAGTCCTGAAATATCATAAAGACTAGTAGAGTGCTTTTTACTAGGGGACCTGGTTCTAGGGTTGAGCAGGTCTTTCGATTCATCCTTGGTTTCCAAAGTTTAGCCCTATTTCTATGAAATATTTGGCTACTCTGGCATAGTTAAGACTCCTAAACTTACCCATCCAATGGATTTGGCGAGACATATTGGAAAAAAAAATTGCAATTCAATTTCTCTTCATCAAAATATACAATGAAATATTAGTTACAAGTTTCATCACATATGTCCATATATGTGTTGAACTTGATTTGAGTGAAGGATTTATAGAAAATATTACTCACAAGTGGGTAGCAAAGGAATATTCTCAGTCTTTAGAGTATGAAAACAATACTTTCAGGTGTAGAATCTACCAATATCTATGGCATATTTATAATTATTTCCCTTCCTCAAATGGGTTGTTTGGATTCTAGGAGTAGTGGAAACGTGATCGAGGATGGCAGGATCAGAAGGCCACATCAAGTGGAAAAAACTTAGAAAGTTAAAAGGTCTATTCTAAGAAAAAGAATACAAACCACAACTCCTCAGCTTCTGAAGATCCATAGCAAACGCCTTTGGGTCCACCCTATCCCTCTCGAGAGGAGAATATTCAGGAAAATGGCAAGGAAAGAGCTTCTGCAATAATTGTGTCTGCATCTAGTGGACATAAACACACCCATGAATCTGGCCATTTAGACAGTGATAAAGAAATTCCATGCTTAGTTGATTCGAAAGTGATGGAGTTCTCTCTGAAGAATGAAGATACGATCTTATCATCGATTGTAAACAACAAATATTTAGGTTGGGTAGATGTTCGTAGGAGAAAGGGGAAAAAAAGAACAACCCATGAAAAATTCTAACTTATAAAACCAGAAATGTTGTAGATGTTATCTGAAATTCCTAGCTTCATGTTGTATTTTTTTTCTCGAGTTAATAAAATTCAATTCACAAAAAAAAATTTAACAAAAACTTTGAGAAATAAAAAACAATATGAAAATTTTAAAAATAAAACTAGTATGTAAAAAATTAAAACAAATTTAAAAATTAGGAATATATTTTTAGAAAATTAAGAACATATTTTTAAAAAATTAAGAAAAAAATATTTTAAATATAAATTAGTAAATAAAATATAATTTTAAAAGTAAAAAATTATAAAAAATATTATAAAAACAAATTTTGAAACAATAATAAGTGTTTAAAAAAAAATGAAACAGTTATAAGTGTTTTAAAAAAATGAAACAGTAATAAGTGTTTAAAAAAAATGAAACAATAACAAGTGTTGAAAATTTATAAAAATAAAATTTATTTAAAAAAAATAAAAATAAAAAACTATATGGGGTATTTTTAATGCGAAAGGGGGACGGGTGGTTTATCACTACCCCCTCTTGGCCAAGTGCTATGGGAACATGATAGCATGACCCTAAAATAAGTTTTTAACGCAACCACAAACTTAAGTTCATGATGGAGGCGAGTTGGACATAGGATCATCAATCCTAGGCCTTTGAATTATCACAAAATTGAAGTGCCACAATATTTTAGGGACGTTGATGTGTTCGCTCATGTGGAGACTGACTTCAATTCAATTAAAACCATGGACCTCCTCTTGGTGGTAATTCTCTCATTCAAAGTGACAAGGTATATGTTGCCTTGACTTGCAACTGTCACTCTGGTTTTGGTTATCATGAACTGCGGGTTCTCGCTAGCCCACTTTTGTGAAAGTAAGCTATGTTAGTGCAAAATTTGACTTAAAATTCCAAGGTTTTTGCCACTAGTTGCCAAAAAAAGTCTATGTTTTAGTCTAGTAAAACCCAAACATTTTCTTTCCTTCACAAGGGAGAAATTTCTCACCTGAGGCATGCTGAGACATTCAAATATGGAGGCGATATAAGCATAGTGTTGAGGATCGATTAAAAAATATAGCACTCATTAATTATGTACTTATACAACATTCACAAAAATATTAAGAGATATTTATATAGTTAAGACAAAAACATATACAAAGATAAATATAAGAATACACATTGACATGTCATCATAATAATTTTTTTTAAGAGGGCCATTTAAATCATAACCATTCAATACACATAGAAACAAAAATGATCTCTATAATGACCTTATTTTATTAATAGGAATGGATAATTACATCACGGATCTCTGAGAGTGTGCAAGGTATTACACAAGAAAATGAGAAAAAATTAAAATTAAAGGAAAAATAGTCACGAAGCTTCAATATTTAGTGCAACGTCATATTGGCATAGGTTGATTTGTCTCTTCTACTCATTTCATGTAGCACTTTATATATTTCTTGATTAGATCATGTTCGCTTGATTCTGTCCACTTTTTCCACTTCGATCATGTTCACATGATTTGGTCCAATTTGAAAAAATAATGTACTTTGGTCCATATCTCCCAGATTATTTCAAAATGAGCACTTATGTCCTTCTTCCATGACTCTAGAAATTATAAGATAGAATCCTCCTTCTTATGATCATCACTTCCTCTTTTCTAATATTTCTTTCCATATTGTTTGATCATTTGATTTTATGCTTCTCCTGATCATTTTTACAACATTTTTCGGATAAAAAATTAACAAAAATTGTCCCAAAAATTTAAGGTCACAAAAGGCCCAAACCAAAACCTATTAACTCGCCCTGAAGTTAATTTTTTCCTTGTCCACTTAGCTCTGCATGTGATTTTTTTCTACTAGTACTTATTTTTAATGTCTTGTTGCTTCACCTTCAAATGAAGGACCCAACTCAAGCACGATTTGTAATACTTCAGCATTGAAAGTAGTATATTCCTCCATAACATACTTCCAAGTGTCGAGTAGTTTGAAAACTTAATCAAAAAATTGAGAATTATTATGGGCATTAGGTTTGTGAGGACAAGAAGCAAGTACTGTATACCACTGGACATCTACTTTAGGTTGGAAATTATGAATAAAAAAACACAGAGGGATGTGTTTCCCCCACAACACAGAGAATGCAATTATATGAGGAAAATAAAATTCATAAACAGACAGACAGTGAGAAACAAAGGGGAGGAATCCTTTTTCAATTTACTCGACTCTTCTCTATTCATTCATCTCACTGAATACATTACAAATACATTTATTTGAATACAAAATGGCCGAAACCTAAGGTTTCAATTGTATTCAATGTTGGATCCGACTGAGAAAAAACAAATTTTCCTTCCACTTGATTCTTTTGTTTCTACATGAAACAGTGTACAAAACACAAAATAGTGGACCTGAAATATTATGGGTTCTGCCTATAAAACCATAACGCATCCATTCCTCCATTGAAAATCGCATCGCAATGATCTTAACTTTTAACATTTGTGTGGTACGAGAAAACCTTAAGAACTTTTGATTGCGTTGTGACGTGGAACTTATCGCATCGCAACATAAATCTTTTATCGTGTGGGCATTAACCATTAAACTTTGTGATATGCGATTGCAGGTGCTATCCTCCTGAGCTTTTCACATGCGATTGTTATTGCATCGCATCGCAAACAAGATAACATAACTTGCGGGAGATAAACATGTAAGTCATAATATGTTCGAAGTGTGAAGCTGCTGGCGGTAAAAAAGGTAAAGCATAAAATTTGCGAAGTGTAGGCGCACTTAAAAAGGTAAATTAAAAAACTTGCGAAATGTGAAATCTATGACTTTTTATGTGCGATGATAATGTTGCATCGCAACATCACATGTTTTGGGGTGGGATCTTAAAGGTAAAACTTAAAAGCTGCGAAGTGTGGGCTACGACGCCGTAAACTGCAGTAAGTGCGAAATGTGGAAAAGGTAAGGAATAACGGAAAACAAAGGTTTGCAGCAGTTTGTAATGTGGTAAGGTATGGTGGGTCCCGTCGATATCGCTTCAATGGAAATATAACTTCGGCGAAAGGCTCAAGTGGTAAATGCTAAATCTTACAGGTTGTGAACTATGGGAAAATAGGTAGGTATACAGTGGGAAAGTAAATTAAATGCAAAGTATGGTTTGACTCTATTTTCTGAACATTACGGACATTCCATGTAGCAAACAAAACCTACGGATTTCTATCCTGAGCCTTGTCCTTCCTGCAACAAAAAATTAAAATTAGAGTGTGTGTTGCTACCAATTTATTCATGGCGGTTGCTAGGAGTATTTCCAAGATCCCCTTAATCCCAACTACTTCCATCAATCATTCCCAGACACTGTCTAATACAAACAAAACTTTTCTATCCTAATGGCTTTGTGAGGATATCAAAAAAAAGTTCCTCTGACCTGCAATGTTGCAAAAAATTTCACCATAGTTAACCAATTCCCTTATGAAATGGTATTTGGCATCAATATGCTTTTTTCTCTTGTGGAAAATAGAATTCTTTGACAATGCAATTGTTGAGGTGTTATCACAGAAAATTGTAGTTCCTTTGTCTTGTTCATGACATAAATCTCTTAGCATCCTTCTCATCCAAACTGCTTGGCATGCTCCTACTATTGTTGCTACATATTGAGATTTTGTTGTTGATAATGAAAGTATTGGCTGCTTCTTCGAATCCCATGAAATGGCTCCTAATCCCAAATGAAAGAAATACCCTGATATGATTTTTTTGTCATCAACACTTCCAACCCAATCACTGTCATTGTAACCAATTAGTTTAAAATCATTAGTTTTGCAGTATAGAACATCATACTCCTTTGTTCCATTTACATAGCTCAATATTCTCTTGGCTGCTTGCCAATGTGTCTCCTTGGGTGTCTCCAAGAATATAGATATCAAGCTTACTTCATACATTATATTAGGCCTAGTTGCAGTCAAATACATTAGACTTCCAACCATGATTTTGTACAATGTCAGATTGACATTCTTGTTGCAATCTTCCTTGCTCAACTTCAACCCCATGACAGTTGGAGTTGATGATGGATTGATTTTATGCATATTGAACCTTTTTAAAACTTCTTCAACATACATTTATTGGGAGATAAAAATTCCCTTTTCTATTTTTTTTACTTCTATACCCAAAAATATCTTAACAAACCCAATTCACTCATTTCAAACTCACTTTTCATGACTGCTTTGAAATCAACAATGACAGAAACATCATTGCCTAAAAAAATCAAATCATCTACATACAAAACAACAATAAGAACCTTACCGTCATTTTCTTTGATGTAGAGTGTGGGTTCATCATCACACTTGTCAAACCCATTGTCTATCAGGTAAGCATCAATCCTAATGTACCATGATCATGGTGCTTGCTTCATCCTGTAAAGAGCTTTATGTGTTGGCCTTGAACCTCATAGCCAGGAGATTTTTCAACATACACCTCCTCTTTCAGCACTCCATTCAAGAATTTTGACTCCACATCCATTTGATAAACTTTCCACTTTTTTTTTTGTTGCTATGGACAACATTGTCTGCACTATCTCCATCTTTGCAACTGGTGCAAAGGATTCCTCATAGTCTCTTCCTTACTGCTACTTCTAGCATTTGAAAACTAGCCTTGGTTTGTGCCTTTATATCTTTCCTTCAATGTTTCTCTTGGTCTTATAGACCCATTTCACTCTAATAACTTATTTTCCTTGTGGGATGGCCACTAACTCCCATGTTTCATTCTTTTATATTGCTCATATCTCTTCATTGATTGCTTCAATCCACTTTTATTCTTTGACTGCATATTCAAAATGGATTGGGTCATAAACGTAAAAAATAATTAAAATAAAGAATTCATACCAGCATTATTATCAACTTCTTCTTTCTCATAAATTTCACTTAAATTTCTGAATCTTGGTCTTCTTGTATTTTTCTAAAGATGTGATTGGAGTTTCACTTGAACTCGAGGGAGTTGTTGATCCTTGTAATGTGCTTGGAGAATCACTTTCTTGGTTTCTCAATGTTTTTATATTGCTTACTTGTGGTTTTCTCTAATGAGCTTGTGTGGGTGGAGGAGGAGCCACCGTTGAGGAGTTGGTTTCTGCAATCAACTCCTCATTGTCTTTGTGTGAAATAAATTTCTTCACATTGATTGTCTTCTCTAAACTTCCATCCCAAGCTTCTTCTTCTATGAACTGAACATCTCTATTGACGATTACTTTCTTGGTTGTTGTATTATAGAGCTTGTAAGCCTTGGATTCATCATTGTATCCAAGAAATATACATTTCTCCCCCTTGTTTTCAAACTTCTTCCTTAATTGATCCAGGACATGTGCATATGCCACACATCAAAACACTCTCATGTGAGTGAAAAATTGGTTTGTTCCACTCCATGCTTCTTTTAGAACTCTGTTCATAACACTTTTGGTTGGAAATCTATTTAAGATATATGATACACAATTGATAGCTTCTGCCCAATACTCATTTGGCAAATGATTTTCCTTCAACATACTTCTTACCATGTCCATGATGGTCCTATTCTTTCTTTCTGCAACACCGTTTTGCTGAGGTGTATAACTTCTAGTAAACTTCTTGTGTATTCCATGCCCCCTACATAAATGTAGGAAGTCTTTGGAGATATATTCTCCACCTCTATCAGTTCTCAACACTTTTATGTAGTGTATATGTTTCTTCTAAACAAGTGCTTTGAAGTGGTAGAACTGTTCAAAAACTTCACTTTTTTGTCTTCCTAGGATAATCATCTATAAATGTCAACATATAATGATTGCCAGCTAAGGGCGTTTGCATTGGTCAACATAAATCTGAGTGGAAAATCTCCAAAGGTGCCTTTGCCCTTATACTCTTCCTGCTGGAAATGATTCTCTGTGTTGCTTCCCCAAGATGCGGCCTTAACATAGGCTGTCTGGTTTCTCTATGAGTGGTAATCCCTTTACCATGCCTTTTCTATGCAATAAATTCAAACCTCCGAAATTGAGATGTCCAAATCTGAAATTCCATAAACAGTTCTCATCTTTCACTTCTTCTTGAAAGATTTCGTGTGTGACAACTACTACAACACATCGTTCCTTCAAGTCTGATCTAATCTTGAGAGGAAACATTATATTTCTTGTCATATGCTCTTTTGCAATAAGCTGTCTACTTGGAGGTATATCCATGATTGTGCACACATCATTTTTTAAAAACACATTGTAGCCCTTTTGCACAAGTTGTCCAATGCTTAGAAGCTTACATTTCAAGCCAAGGACATAATATACATCTAGTGCAAAATTCTTCTCTCCCTTCTTGGTCAGTATGTTTACTCCTCCTGTCCTCATGACAGAGACTTTGCTATCGGTCCCTATTGTCACTTCATATTTTACAATTTCATCTAGATTAGAAAATGTTTCTATGTTTCCATTAATATGGTTACTACACCCTGAATACAAGAACCATACATCTTCTTGGTTTTCTTGTGCTACATTACAAGCTAAAAGCACGTTCCCATGGTTTTGATTTTCTTTTGTGAAATTTACGCTAGGCTTACTACCCATGTCATTTTGCTTCTTTCTACATTCATTTTCATAATGACCATACTTTTTTGTAATAATGACATTGGACTTCAAATTTATCATACCTCTATCCTTGTGCTTGATTCTAGCTTGAGACTTGGCTTGTATTCTGATTGCAACCCTTTCCACTTGTGCTTGCAGGGCTGCTTCTTCCACCTTTGTGTGGGTGTCTTCCTCTTCCTCGATAGTTTGATCTTCCTTGACCTCTACCTTGACCAAAATACATTTGTGTCTTAAATGCATGATCCAATGAGGATTTTTTTGCTCTATTTAGTCTATGCTCATGAGACATCAGTAATGCATGAAACACATCCACTGAAAAATGTTAGAGATCCTTTGTCTCTTCTATGGTCACTACTATGGCATAAAAACTTGATGTTATAATTCTTAAGACTTTCTCAACTATTCTCCTTTCCTCAAGTGTCTCTCCATGAGACCTGATTTGGGTAACCAACCTGATCACATGTGTAAAGAAAAATTATATGTTATCAAACTCTTTCATACAAAGAGTAAAATCTCTTCTTAGAATTTGAAGTTTTGTTTTCTTCACCTTTGCCATGCCTTGATAAGCTGTCTGGAGGGTATCCCATGCCTCCTTGGACTTCGTTGCTATTGCAATCCTTGGTAAAATACTCTCATGTACTACTTGGAAAATATAGAAGAGGGATTCAGAGTCCTTATTACTATCTGTTAACAAATCTCTTTTTTCTTGTGTCAATTCATTATATGTTGCTGGTTCTGCTAGTTCTTGGAAACCATTTTCCACCAGCTCCCAAATATCTTGTGAGGAGAACAGGGCCTTCATTATAATGGTCCAATAATCATAATTATTCTGATTGAAATGTGGTAGTTGGGGATTAGTGAGGCTTGTGATTGTTGCTCCCATCTTGACCGTGTCAACTAAACCTTCTCACTGGTAAAGAATCAACTTCTCAAAACAATCTTTCAGCTTATTCATTAAAGAACACTTTATTTCACTTAGAGCCTAGACTTGCTCTAATACCAAGTTAAAAATTATGAATAAAAAAAGACAGAGGGATGTGTTTCCCCCACACCACAGAGAATGCAATTATATGGGGAAAATAAAATTCATACACATACAGACAGCGAAAAACATAGGAGAGGAATCATTTTTCAATTTATTCAAATCTTCTCTATTCATTCATCTCACTGAACATATGAAAAATACATTTCTTTTAATAAAAAATGGCTGAAACCTGAGGTTTCAATGCTATTCAATGTTGGATCAGACTTAGAACAAATAAATCGTCCTTCCGTTTGATTGTTCTATTTCTACATGAAACAGGGTACAAAACACAAAATGGCAGACCTGAAATATTATGGGTTCCGCCTGCACAACCACATCACGTCCATGTATCCATCCCAATTCGCATACCAACGATATTAACTATTAACATTTGCACAATATGGAGAAACCTTAAGAACTTGCGATTGTGATGTGACATGGCACTTATCGCATCGAAACATAAATATTTTATCATGTGGGAACTGTACATTAAAATTTGCGATATGCGATTGTGGGTGCTACCCTCCTGATCTTACCATGTGAAATTACGATCGAGAACAAAATAACATAACTTGCGGGCGCTAAATAGGTGAGTCATAAGATTTGTGAAGTGCGAAGTTACAGGCGGTAAAAAGGTAACGCATAAAATTTGCGATGTGCGGGCACACTTAAAAAGGTGAATGGAAAAACTTGCGAAATGAGAAATCTATGACTTGTGATGTGTGATGACGATGTTGCATCTCAACATCGCAAGTTTTGGTGTGGACGCTTAAGGGTAAAACTTAAAAGTTATGAATTGTGGGCTGCAATGCAGTAAACCACGGTAAGTGCGAAATGCGGAGAAGGTAAGGAATAATGGAAAACAAAGGTTTCAATGGTTTGTAATGTGGTAAGGTATGGTGGGTTCCGCCGATATCTCATTGGAAGAAATATAACTTCGGCAAAAGGCTTAAGTGGTAAACGCTAAATTTTCGGGTTGCAAACTATGGGCAAACATGTAGGTATACGATGGGAAAGGAAATTAAAAATAGAGTATGGTGTTACTGTGTTTTCTGAACATTGTGGATATTGCGTGAATCAAACAAAACATGTGGATTTGTATCCTGAGCCTTGTCCTTCCTGCAACAAAAAAATAAATTTAGAGTGTGGGTTGCTGCCACTTTATTCATGGTGGTTGTTGGGAGTATTTCAACACTTTACAATTAAGCTTCCACGATTGTAAAAAATGATTTTTTGTTTGAGGTTGAAGATCCCTCAACACAATTTTAGTTGCATGTGAGTCTTCTTCCATCTAGTGAATTTTATTTTCTAGTGCTTCTGATTAACTAGAGAGATCACGTTGTTGGATGAGATTGGAGATAACAAGGACTTGCTCAAATAGTTGTTACATTTTCTTTCACAACTCATACAAAGGCTCATTATTTTTTGAAAGTATCCCTTGCCAATGTTGCACTTGGTGAACAATTTCCTAGGAGTCACTCATGACCCGCTTAAGGTTCTCACAAAAGGAAGATCCTTGTATAATCACTTACATAATCTATTACTCGAACTGATCAACTCGGTTAGGGAGTTATTTTTGAAACTCAACAACATTGCTTCACAATTATTTATTCATGGTGACTATCTCTATGAAAGAAGATTCAATAAATCGAAAATATTCAACAACGTGACAAATAGAAAAACATTTAGGGAAATTATGTACAATTTCAGCGATAGTCGGCCACATTTTTCAAAATTTAGAACTGAGTTCCTCAATATGGGTCAACAATTTCTCCTTTTCTCTATGCAATTGGTCTCACTCCTTATTGACAGTGATATTCTTTTTCGTTGTTGCTCATGTCCAGAAACAAACTCATTATATCCTGAGTGAGTTAGTACCAGTAAGTCATCTAATTGAGTAGTTGAAGTTGTAATAAACTAAGAGAGTTGTCAGCAAGAACAAGTCTGAATTTAGGTGCTAATAAAAATGTTGGCTAAAGGGAATATTTCTTTCAAGGGTTGGCCACTTGCAATAGACTTTTTCTACTTTTCTTAAGGTGAAGTCTCAGGTTCCTGACTTTATTCCTACTGAAATTCTTCTCAGATCTTGGTAATAATAGTAGGGGTAAATAAGGGAACGATATCATGCGAATATGAAAGTAAGTGTAAGGCTTCCCCACAATGATCTAGATATTGACTAAACAAAGCAACTTGCGCTGTTAAAATAACCATACGAGACTCTGGTTATGACATAGGAAAATCTTACATAGGCCTTCTAGTAACAATAGTTGTAATGGAAGTTTTCTTTGTTTGGGTGTATTTTTTGGATGTGACTCAATTTCCATGTCAACAACATCTTCAATAGTAGCTCTAATTTCAAGGTTGTTAGAAATGGTCACACATGGAGATGAAGGGTGTGCTGATAGAGCATATAGGAGAATAATGAGGAGAGGGGAAATGTTTCGCTTCAATGGTTGTAGTAGGATGAGTAAATTATTCACGCTTGTCATCAAAGAGACTAATGACAATAGAAGACCTGGAAATAGGTTTTGTGGGTTTAGAAGTAATGCACGCAAGAGAGGCTTGCACAGGAGAAAAGGCATGAGGAGTATAAGGTTGAGCATCAAAGACTATATGCAAAGCTAATTAAATGGGAGTGATAGATGCAAGTGGAAGAAATGGATGTTTGATTGAATGACTAATAAAAATAATAACATCCATCTTCCTAGGAGTAGAAACAATGTAACTTACCATAGAACCAAATTTTGACATAGTATAATGAATGAAGGACACACACTCTTGCATATTTTTCATCAAGGGTTGAAGCTCATGCATAGGATAAGTTTTTTGATTTTTCGAGGATGATTGAACATCAAAAAAATAATCGAGAGGTTGCATTGAGTTGAGAGAATAGATAATTTTTCCCTCTTTTTTCATGCAATGAACTCCTCACCAAAATAATACTTCATCGTGGAACTCTTCCTTAGACCTGCAGTAGGGAAATGACCTCATATTGAAGCTAGCTGAGCAAGTTGTTTCATATCGAACTTAGGTATGCCCATGATTGATACTGGACCAAATTTTTCTGCATACTTATCCAAAATTTTCTTAGGTACTCAAAGCTTAATTTTAGTGACACCGAGCATTTTAGTATGTTATTTTTCAAACAATTTCTCATTAAATTCTTTGTTAGTAGCATATACTTGAGTCCTCCATGACATATATGAAAAATAAATGGCTTCACCATCCTGCACTTCAGTGAGATATTTTACTTCTGGAGAAAACATTTTTTACATTACAAGGGGGAAAACTAATTATCCATAAATTAAATAGGTCACCCGCTTATGAATATCCTCGTAGACCTCAAAACATTTGGCAAGGATATTGCTACACCGCTTTAGAGAATCGCCTAAAACACAATCTTCTGCAACAAATATTACATCCAACTTACATTCACCCATGGTATAATGGTGCATAAGTTTTTGAGCAATAATGTAACATGTGAATTTTACTTTATCATCATTTATCCTATTTATGATTGATCCACGACCATTCCGCTTAGTGCCATATTTATGATACAAATTATCATCCCCTTTCTTCTTTTATCTTATCATGCTTTGAGACACATTGAGAGGAAAAAGAAACATTTTTACCATGCATGGATATTTCGATAACTTGGTGAATGTCCTCCATGTGGATAGGGTACTCCTTATTCAACCAAAATGTACCACCATGGAGTTGGCTGATGGGAAATTCAGTGTAGCACATGGCTTCACCTATGGTGCCAAACACAGGAAAAGAATCCACAATATTTATTCATTAGGATCGATTTTCTTTTTCACCTTCTCCTGAGGATGAACCACATTATATGGTTCAAAATTTCCACAAAATCCTTATGATGTGATTAATATGAAATTCTATTTATCTGAATTTTAAAATTGTGGATCTCTACCATTGAAATTAGGGTGGTCTCTTACCTGAGTATCGGTCCAACGGGAACATCAAAAAATTGTGTAATTTCTCGAGTGTGATTCATGATCCTCTTGTTTCCAATCATCTGGCGCAATATCTCATCATGCTTATTTGTTCTGAACATTTCTCCACTGATAGAAGCATCAACTATATTTTTTGTACAGTCATACATATTTCCTCCAATTAGTTGATGTAACTAATCCAAAATATTAGGCTCTTCAACATCATCTACATGCTCTGTGAACCTCATACATTGATAAGGATATGGGGTTGTATAACACATACTCCATCTACTTCAAAGGTCATAGTTTCTCGCTTAAGGTCGATAATAGAATAATTATCAAATGAGTTGTCTATTCCCAATAAGAATGGATAAGGATATTTATCACCCATGATATCTATAAACTCGAAGTCTACATATGTATTTACTCTCAAAATAAATATGATTTGTTTTAATTTTCATTGACCCAAAAACTAATCAACAAGAAGCAAATTTGTATGGATCAATGCACCTACCACACATATCTATACCATTGGATGGATAGGTGGTTCATGGTTTTTAATAAACCTCCTTGTGGTAATAGAGAGGTGCCTCTATATTTATTAATGAAATTATGGGTAGAGTTAAGGCTCAGACTCTATGTCAACTACTTTAACATGGGATAATTCGACAGGGTAGTTTGTTGGTTTGCACAAGATAGAAAAAATGTTAGGTGAAACCCAACAATAGGTCCTCGTGCACCCCTAACCCACACCATTTAGTAGTGGATAGTATTGTTGGAACTAAAATGAAAATAACAACTTTGAATTTCACCTTAGTGCAACTTTGCACCTTTGTAGCATTATTGTGCGAGGAACCACTAGTAGGTGATATTGTAGCAATGTTGTACCATCCAATTTTGTACCATGATTCAACTAGAAAAGGCCACATGGAGGCTTAAGTGAGCCTATAATATACTATTTATAGACATACTTATTATGCGCCAATGGATACTTGTAGACAAAATATTTTTATGGAGGATGTTATCTTCTTTACCATCTTTAATTTCTCCATTTACATGCAAACACATTATTGTGTGTTTTCTTTATATATCTTATTATATATTGTTTGTAGTTGCTACACCATGATAATGATCCTCCCACCCATAAAATATATCAATGTTAGTTTATTTCACTGATGTTATAGTGGAAGAACAACATTACAAAGTTAACGAGAACTTTACCGAGTTCTCCTTTTTTTGAAGGACACATCAAATCACAATTTTCATGCTGATTTTGAAAAGTGGTTATGCACCATCGCCCGTTTTCTCAATTCATGGTCATAACTCCAAAATCATTTAACCATGGCATTAAAAATAAAATATGATTATTATGAAAGGCAACATTAACATTTTATTTATGAAGATTAAGATTCAAACATTTGTAAATCATGGAATTAAAGACAAAATATTATCATTCATCAACAAGTTGAAATGAAAAAGTGGAGATGAAGCATAACCCCATTTTTTAGGGTTAATATTCAAACATTTTTCAATTATGATGTTAAATACTAAATATCATAACTAGAAAAAACCCCAAAACTTAAGACTTAAAATCATTCATGCTTTTTTTTTAAATTTTATTTTTGAGAGACAAAATTATCAAATAATTAACATTACATCCTTGACAATTAGCACCATTGAAAAAAATAATGTAAACTTGACTACATTACTTTGTTATTAGAAAAAAATTAAAAACACTATTAACATGGTAATGGAAAAGAAAATAATTATAAAAAAAAACATCAAAATACAAATTAAAAAAAAAAAAAAAATATTATAACTTTGAAAATTCAAAAAGTAACGAAAAAGCACACTCAAAATTAAAAAATAATTTGAAGCAAATTTGGTGGTCCACTTCATGACAACATAATACTTAAATTTATCCCCCCCCCCCACACACATATTGATTCATTGAGTACAAAGGCATTTCTAAACATACATGGTGGGTGATAGGTCATGCGTTTCGATATATATAATGGCATAAATTATCATTATTACACAAAATGAGAATATCAAATAAGGGATTGCAACTTACACAATTTTGCATCCTTATTCATAACCTCTTCTTTTAACATCATGTTTTTGTAAATTTATTCTTTAGCTGTGTTGAATTCATCTCTAACTTATCCATCATTTCTATTTATAAATCCTTAATCCCTTTTCTTGGGGTTGCTTTATCTACAATTTTAAATTTATAAAAAATTGGGTTTCTCCATGTCAATTACATAAATTTGAGTGCTTGTATCCATGGTTTGAGCACTATATTGTGGCTCTTGTTATTCTTCATTTTTTCAATTCTACAAATAGAGTTTTATTATGGTTATCAAACTTGAATTGCGTTATTTTCGGATTATTTTTTTTTATTCACTTGTAATCTTTATTTGGTGAATTGACCATTAATGCAACAAAATCCAGAGGATGGGTTGCGGGGCAATGGATGTGACTAGGGTTCGTCAGAAGGCTTCGCAGAAGCTGTCAGCGCTTCTCCGTGGTGTTTCCTCCTGGATCGAGGTCTGTTGCCAGACATACATTGGTTAATGAAACAGTTTTCAGCATGGACCTTACCCTCGGATGCGTTTCTGGCTTCTTTCAACGGTGTTTTGAGCTTAGGGTTCTGTGGACAGGCGGGTTTTGCAGTCTTCTGTTAAGAGGGTTGTTTGTCGGTCACAATGGGCTTCGAAAGCGTCTCTGTTGAGTTAGAACCATCCCCGGAGGACCTTCTTACTTGCTGGGGTTTAGAAATCTCGGAAAAAAACCTCGATCAGTTCTTTCCTAAGCCGATTTCGCTTGATTTGGCTGCTGAAACAGCACTGGGAGGATTTTCGCAAGGAGTTAGTCCTGTCGAAGGAAATTTTGTAGGCGAGCACTGTTTTAATAACCCGCATTTTCAGAGCAATAGTCAGCCACAGACCTTTGAAGATATTTTCCAAGTAGTGATCAACCTCGATCGTCCCCTGCCATGCTCGGCCTCTCAAGGTAATTTTGTTCCGTTTGTTGCTACTGGTGGTTTAGAAGACGTAGTGGGTCGTAGAGGGCTTCAGTGTCTACAGGGTTCTTTCCTGCCTAGGGTTGACAACCCTAAAAGCCTTGCTTTGCTGGATAGACCCCCTCAGGAGGGCTCGGGGGGGCTGTTGTTGCCAGGAGTGGAGAATGGTTGTGCAAAAGTCGTTTCTAAAGGGGCGGCGGAGGATCTAGTGCTTGTAAATCAGGACGTAGGAGGGTTGTCTGGTCTGGTTAAGAATGGGATTCCAGGTCGTCAAGATCAGTCTAGGGTTTCCTCAAATGAGGCTGTCGACCTACCCGCAAAATCTTCTACCTCTGAAAATCAAGGGCTTGCGTTGCGCTGTGAAAATGCTTCAGGGGTTGGCATCCCTCAGAGTTTAACTAAGTATTTTTTGCCTTCAAATTCTATTGAATAACTGAGGCGGATTTTACTCGAGTCCCTAAGAGCCGAGGCACCTCAAATCAACCAGGTAACAGAGGAGGAGGGTTTCAAGAAAGCTGTGGGAACGAAGCAGAAGAAAGCCAAATCCATTAAATCGAAGGAAGCCTGCCCAAAATGTTTATTAGGTGTGGATATTGGCATTGAGAAGGTCATGGAATTATCTGAGATCATGATTGTTGGCAGAGTAAGGGGTCGGAAATACTCGGTAGATTACATTGCTGATTGGGCTCATTCTTCTTGGAAAGAGTCCGCAGGTGTGCCTGTTGATATTTCTATTCTTGCGAGAGGATGGTTCAGCATTACGTTTGAAAGGAAAGATCAAGTGGACTGGGTCCTTGAGAGGAATTGGTTCTTTGGGAAGAGACCCATTCTCTTTCGAAGATGAACACCCCTCTTTGACGCTCAGAAGGAGAAAATGGCTGAATCGCCGGTTTGGGTGAAGCTCCCCGACCTTCCTCTACAGTTTTGGATGGATTCGGTCTTTGTTTCTATTGGAAACACCCTGGGTAGTTGACAAGTATTTTTTACAAACAAGAGACAAGAGTGTAGCTCGGATACTGGTGAGATTAAACCCGAGAGAAGGTCTCGCAGATGCGATGATGCTTCACTATAAGGATATGGAGTTTCTACAGATGTTAGATTACGAGAACCTTCCCTTCCGGTGCAACAGGTGTCATAAGACGGGTCACTTGGCGAGAGATTGCCCTCTCGGTCATCAGAGTAGACGCAGACAGAGGAAGCACCACAGGAAGGAGAAAGTCACAATTTCTGATCAGGATGCGAGTCCAAAGGTAGCAGAGACAGGCCCTATGGAACAGGATTTTCTTTCTTCCCCGGTGGTGATCGTGGACTAGGCCCCAGATAATGCTGCTGGCCCTTCTTCCATTCCCATAGAGGACCTGGCAGACTCCCTGGTACCCCTTCAATTTGCTGAACTCATAGGGGCGTCACAGGCGGGTATGTCCTCCTCCTCTCCTCTCTTGCATCAGTCTTCTGCTTGTATTCTTTTTTCTGATAGTAATGAGCCTGGTCCTTCCAGGCAGCTTTTGAACAACTTGTCCGCTTTAAACCTCTCTTTGTCTTCTCTGGATAGTGTCATTTTATCCATGCCTGATCCCTCTGGCCCCCCTTCCTCTTCATTTATTGATGCCCCTCAGATCCCCTGCCCTTGGCCCTCTGTTTCTGATCCTCTTCCTGATAACCTCAGACCTCGGGCCAACAAGGGAGGGTCCAACCTGGCTGTGGGAGGTCTTCCCTCAAACCCTGTGGCTATTGGGGCCAGGAAGACGAGAGGCTGGAAATCAAACCTCTCCATAGCCCAATTGAAAGTTGTTGTGGATATTGCTGATGGTAAACAAATGTCTCTTACTGGGGTGCTTAGAGCAGAGCGGCCAGCCCCTGAAGGTGTGCCATGATTGTTCTTTCCTTCAATTATAGAGGCTCAGCTAGCCAGCCTAAAAATCTAGCCTTCAAAGAACTAGTGCGTTCTCAGAATCCAGACATTATATTGCTCCAAGAAACCTTGAGCAAAGGGGATGAAGTTGTTAGTTTCACTTCTAAAATGCTACCTGACTGGTCCTTTTATGCCCTCGATGCTGTTGGGATATCTGGGGGTGTTGTCTCAGGTTTTAGTCCTAAGAAATTAAATTATGTCTCTTCTTGGGGTTCATCGAATATGCTGGCATTGGAAATTTTCTCCAGTGAGCTAAATCTTTCCTTTCTTTCCTTAAACATTTACGAGCCTTGTGTGGAAAGAGAGCGATTTTGGTCATCTGTCTTTCCTTCCTCCTTGATTGTTCACCCGAATTTAATTATTGGAGGAGACCTGAATTTCTCTTTGGGGGAAGCGGAGTCTTGGGGTGTATCGGCTAGAGCAGACCCCTTAACTGATTTCTTCAGGAATCACTTAGCTCTTTCCCATTTGGTGGATATGCCTCTTCTGAAGCTGAAACCCACTTGGAGAAACAGAAGGATCAGTCAAGACTGGGTGGGAAAGAAGTTAGACCATTTTTTGTTAAGCGAGGGTTTGGTGGATAAACTTATAAACTATCACCATTGGGTTGGCGAGGGTGGTGTCTCGGACCATTTTCCCATCCTTCTCGAAATAAAAGGTGTTGGCAATAAACCTGGGATGCCCTTCCGTTTTAATCCAACCTGGCTCAAGGATGATTCGTATAATGATCTTTTTTCAGCAACTTGGGAGAAATACTCTTTCAACCATGACTTTTCTAGGAGTGCTTTTCTTTGGAAGAATTTGAAAAAAATGAAAGCAGCTTCAAAAAATTGGGCTGCTCAAAAAAAGGAGAAGGAAGAGGACGAGCTTAAAAGGGTTAACTCTGAACTTTCTCAACTGGAAGATCCGGAAGGGTGGGGACACGCCTCTCTGGAATCAAGAAATAAAATCAAGGAATTGGAGGCCTCCCGGAGAAATATTCTTCAGCTAAGAGAAGAAAGATGGCGCCTGAAAGCAGAGCGGTTTGGCTTCAAGCAGGCGATGAGAACACCAAATTCTTCCAAAACTTTTCTAAAGGTAGGAAGCTGGTAAACACTATTTAGTAAATTCCCAAAGGTAATGGTGAAAAGGTTTCTTCGTTTGATGATTTGGCTACCTTGGGTATTGGTTACTTTAAATATCTCTTTAAAGCCCCGGATGTAGCGTGTATAGCAGAAGTCATAAATGTGGCTCAGATGTTTGCCAGGTTTATTGAGGAGGAAGAGAATGATGCCATCATGGCCCCTATCTCTAAACAGGAAGTTGAGTACATTCTCAAAGGAATGCAAAGGGACAAAAGCCTAGGCCCGGATGGCTGGAAAGTTGAGTTCTTCTTGCATTTTTTTGAGGTGCTTGGTGATGAGCTTGTAGTTGTTGTTGATGAATCCAGAGTTTTGGGAACTATCTTTCCTCCCGTCAACTCCACTTTTCTTGCCTTGATTCCTAAATCTGACCAGCCAAGTTCCTTTGCTGATTTCTGACCTATCTCTCTTTGCACTTGTGTTTACAAAATCATTGCGAAAGTCATTGCCTATAGGATTAAACCTTTCCTATCCAGCCGCATCTCTCTGGAACAGTTCGGTTTTCTTAGTGGTAGACAGATTCATGAAGCTGTTGGTGTTGCTCAAGAATCCCTTCACAGTCTGAAGAGAAGTGGTAGGAAAGGGGAAATTGTCAAAATTGATTTGTTTAAAGCCTATGATAGATTCAGTTGGTTATATTTGAGGCTTTTGCTCACTCATATTGGTTTTAGATTTGATTTTGTCAGATGGATCATGAGCTGCGTCTCCTCCTCTGCAATTTCTTTGCTGATTAATGGTGCTGCAACTTCCTTTTTTAATCCTGAACGTGGCCTCAGGCAGGGCTGTCCTCTTTCCCCCCTGCTTTTTCTTCTGGCAGCTAAAGGTTTAAGCCTGATGATTCATAGAGACAAAAGACTGGGCAAAATAAAAGGTATTGAAGTGGCTCAGAACCTCTGGATTACTCATCTACTTTTTGTGGATGACATTTTGTTGTTTATTAATGGAAGCATCGAGGATTTTTGTGCCTTAAAGAACCTGCTGGATCTCTTTCTTAAAGCAACTGGACTCCAAATTAATGATCAAAAATCGACTCTCACTCCCTCTGGCCTTTCTGTTGTTGAGATAGGCCGAGTGAGAAGCCTCTTGAATTTTGAAGTCCGATCTTTGCAGGAAAATTTTAAATACTTTGGATTTTATCTCAAACCTGATAATTATAGAATTCGGGACTGGAAATGGTTACTAGCTAAAGTGGAAAAAAGGGTAAACCATTGGAGCTTTAGGTGGCTGTCGAGGGCAGGTCGCCTGGTTTTGATCAAGTCAGTCCTGATGGCAATTCCAGTATATTGGGCTAGCCTCTCATGGATTCCCAAAGGCATTTTGTCCTCCATTGATAAATTATGTAGGAACTTTCTTTGGATAGGGGAAAAACAGGACAAGGTCAGCCCATGGGTTGCATGGGATAACATTTCTAAACCAAAGGAATGGGGAGGCTGGAGAATCAAAAATCTGCCTTCTTTTGCCAAATCCTTGGCTGCAAAACTTGCTTGGCGTTTGATCTGTACCGATTCTCTCTGGGCATCAGTCATCAAAAGGAAATATATAGATCAGGGTTCTGTTCTGGATTGGATTCGGTCTCCAGTTAAATCTTCTAAAAATTCCTCTATTGTCTGGAAAGCAGTTGTGGCATTAGTTCAGACAATTGAAAGAGGTTTGGCCTGGCACGTTGGATATGGCACTCAAGTTCATTTGGGTTGTGATCCATGGGTTGGATTCTCATATAATTTCTCTCTTTCTCCGGCCCTGGTCGAATATATTAACGAAAGAGGGTATTTCTCCTTGAATCAGGTGGCAGATCCTAGAACTACTACCCTTGTGAAACAGGGTTGGATTTCAAGGTTTGATTTGCAGTTAGAAGACAGGTGGTTGGAAGAATGGAATCGTTATGTTTCAACTTTAACTTTCTCTTCTGTTCGAATCTTAGATTCTTCTGATGAACTGCATTGGGTACATGCGCAGTCAGGCCTCTATTCTCCTAAATCGGGTTATAAATGGTTAATGGCTCAAGAAGGGTGGGGTGCTCCAAGCTGGTGGCACAAATCAATTTGGAAGCTGAAATGTCCATCTAAGACCAGACTCTTTTTCTGGTGCATCCTCCACAATAAGGTGCCAACTTGGGATTTCCTTCAAAAGAGAGGGAAACAGGGGCCGAGCTGGTGTTCCCTCTGCAAATCTGTTGTTGAAAATATTCAGCACCTTTTTATTTTTTGTCCTTTCAACACCAGCCTTTGGGCAGAAACCTTAAGTCTAATTAATATCCCCTTGTTATGGCACGGTGACGATTTTTCTCAGGCATGGAATCTTTGGTGGCAGGAGGCTTCAAATGACAAAGTTAGATCTATTCCTCTTCTTATAGCTTGGGGAACTTGGATTGCCCACAATAAGGTGATTTTCAATGAGCAATCTTCCCCAATAGCCAGGCTAGCAGTAGAAGGAGCTGCCATCTATGACAGCATCCCTACTCCTTCTGGCTCAAACTCTTCTCAGAATATTTAGCCTGAAGTTATAAATGAATCTATTCCGTGGGCTTTTTTTGATGGGGCTTCTGGTGTAAATGGTCTTTGCAGCGCTGGACTTATCATTCATCTTTCTCCTGATAACTCTCTTCGTGCCTCTGTGGGCCTTGGGCAGGGGTCAAATAACTTTGCTGAACTCAAAGCTCTCCATTTTCTTCTTTGCTGGTTTATTTCCAAACATATGAGACAGATTCAGATTTTTGGTGATTCTAGGAATGTTGTGAATTGGTTCAATGGGACTCAGCAGTGCAGGAATTATATTTTATTACCTTTGCTTAAGGAGATCCGTCATCTTAAATATTTTTTCTCTGAGATATCTATTGTTCACATTTACAGGGAAAGGAACTAGGAAGCAGATCGATTATCTAAAGAAGGTGCTCAGCTTGATTTGGGGTCTTGGATAGTAATTGAGATATTGAATGGGGCTGTTCATGTCAGGGAACAACCATACTTTGTTTAAATTCCTGCTATTTTAATTCTTCCTTGTATATATTTTCTCTTTAAAAAACTCTAATACTGCTACTTTATTGAGTCCAGAACTGTTTTCCTTTTGCAAGGAGGTTCTGGGCTCCATTTTTGTCTTTACTGTTGTACTATTGAGGGCTGGGATAGTCCCTACTGCCAGCCCTTACATTGAGCTATGAGCTTGTTCAATGCATTTGTATCCTTCTGCTCTCATCTTTTTTTCGGTTTTCCGGGAGATGATGAGCTAAAGGAGATGCATTGATGTTCTATTTGGTTCCTTTTTTGGTCTCTTCTAGCTATTAAGCATCTTTACAGGTTTTTAAGCAGCTATGTCTGCACTTCCTTTTGAAAGAAAGGAATGGCTATGTTATTGAAATGCTATGCATATGTTATGAAACTATCTATATAATAGAAAGTTCGATTTTTTTCTGTGGAAGAAAAAAAATTCTTTATTTGGTGAATTTATTTTATATTATTATTTTATTTTTGAAACTCATTTATTTTCTTTTAAATTTTACAAATTTCTAAATATTGTTTCTTGTAATATTCTTAGTTGCACGAAATTCGAATGTATTGTCAAATTGATACTTGATTCTTTTCTTGTAAGTTGTAATTTGTTTTTTCTAAATATTGTAGTTATTTTTTGAGATATTCTATGTTTTTTTATTAATTTTATAATTATATTAAAATTATTAGTTCAATTGGCTTACATAAATATTTTACTAAACAATTAGTTCCTTGATTTGTGCCTTAAATTCTAGAATATGATTTTTAGGAAAGAATTATCTTTCTTTACTAAACCATTGCTATGTTTTTTCATATCAAATATAAGTTGTAATATTTTATTTAGCCAAAGTTGCATTTCTTCACATTTGTGTCTATGAAAAGCTATTTCATTCATACGTTAATATTTCTACCATTTTGAGTGACACTTAACAAGGAATTTCTTATAGACATTAAGTTTTTAATTTTCTACCTCGTACCAATATTTTTACATTATTTTATTATGTTTGACTTTTTATATATTTGTGTTAACCTAATGACTTCTCAAAATATTTAAAACATGCTTTATCATCCACACAAACAGATATTTATATTTCCTTTTTAATTCCTCCATGAAAAATGTTGGCCCATTCATCATATAGTTATATTTATTTTCTACTTGTTCACCCAAAAAATTATCCAGATAAAGATGAACATACTTGATATTTTTTTTGTTTACTCAATATTTCTTTATGCAATTAACTTTACTCATTGCAACTATAGGGATTTAGCATGTTAATGATGACCCCAAAAGTGAAATTGGGGCCATACTGAAGGTATGCCTATTGGAACATGTGCATGTTTCGAGGAAGAGTTATCATAAGCATGCATGCTTTTCTAGGAATCAGAGCTTAGAAAGCCCCAAAATAACAACCAAGAAGTCAAATATGGAGTCATGTCCTCCTCGTGAAAGACATTTTTATGCACACTATTTTGGACTATGATATTCACTTGTGGTTCTTATTGAGCCTAATATTACATCCCTAGTATACATAAAACAATACCTCCATATATTGGATCTTGTTTGGATTCCATGTAAAAGAACATGATGGGATATATTTTTTTATAATTTTATAATTTTATCCATTTAGCATGAAAACAAAACCTAAATCATACCCTAAAAACAAGGACAACTAAATTGTAGGATAATGTTGATCAGTGGTTCTCATTGATGTCAAGTCAAGTAGCACCAAGGGCTACCCTAATCTTGCATGGTAATTTTGACCTACAAAATCTCTATATTCTAGGTCAATAATATCTTTTATGCTTTCTACTTGTCAAGATGTTTCTGTTGATATATGTCACGCCATGTAATTCTTCACGGTTTGAGAGATATTCATGTTTGAAGTTTGTAACCCCATTTAGTGGGCTAAAACCCCATAGGGTTGTGGCATGGATCATTGAAAAGTAAATAATTAATAATTTTTAAGTTCCTAAAATCCCCCCCACATTCACTTGTTGAATACCCTCTCAACCTAAGAATTTATATAAATTGTGATCTTCACATCCTCCTTATGAAGGGATTCCACTATGTGAAACAGGTCATCATAGAATTTACGCTCTAAATTTTTTTCTATAAAGGTTCAGAAGCTGTCATTTTGATGAGGTGAAGCTGAAATCCTGAGGAAGCTTTTGCAAAAATTTTAGATCAAGGTGCGCAATATTTTTCGAGATATGATCTATGGAAGTCAGTATTTTTGCAGGCTCCTAAAATTCATCACAAAGAACTAACCTTGGGAAAATCATCATAAATCTCTCTCTGAGTATCGGATTGGAATTCTATAAAAAGTGTTTGATATTGCATGGGCTCTAGTTTGTGCTATATCAATTTCATAGCTGAATGAAGAAACAGTGACATGTGTCATGTCGTAAAAGTTCGCTCTACTGAACCAATCCATAATTAGGTTACTGTGAGAGATTATGCATAATTGTCTCTTGAAGAATCAAAATTGGATCAGATCTGTGCCACTGGAAATAAAACTCATAGGAATACTGCAGAATCAAAAATCACATATTGGGGATTTGAAATAGCCAAGATACACCAGATTCAATATCGAGATCCTAGAAGGCAAGAAAAAGCTAGATCATGTGTTGTCAAGGGCTGCAAAGGACTAGAATTTCTAGGACAGCAAAGAAAAACAAGGGGCAGAAGAGGGTAGCATGATAAGAGCAACAATAAAGATGTAGAACAACAACAAGAAGTTCACCACATGAGGTCTTCAACTGGGCTGCACTGCATACATTCTTTATAAAGGTATCATTGTACTAAGTCATTGTAAATGCATCATTGTAAAAATTGTACAAGTGTCTATCTACCAAGATTTGAAGAGGCAATGTCAGGAGGTCTAGGATCATCATTAGGTGGTTGTTTCATAGTTGGGGTTATGGTCTAGTGTGTAAAGTGGACCATTTTCCCTGTTACGGGAGTCCATTCTTCTTTTATTCTTCTACAGGGTGGTAGGGTGGTGCTAGGTTGGTGCATGAAGTCACCAACAGGTTCAAGCCTATGAAAAATTCAGGGTGGTGGGGTGGTGCTAAGGTGATTTGTATCTCATTGGGTGTTGGGGCATCCATTGAGTTGACTACTGAAGAATTTCGAGCATTGGAGGGCCCATTTAGTGGGAGATGGAGAAGAATGCCTTTCTATATTCTATGAAGTTGAAGCTTTATTTTCAATTGAAGTTGAATATTAAAGAATTATTAGAAAATCATTCAGGTGTTTTTTGTCCCAGAGAGGGTTTCCACCTTAAAAATTGTGTGCATTAGTGTTCCTTTTGTTTACTTCTATCATTGCACAAACACTGATAATAATTGAATATTAACTAATGCTCTCAAGGATTAATAATAATACTAATTGAAAGGAATATTGATTCACCCCCCCACCCCCCCCCCCGCCCCTCTCAATATTTCCAACAATTGGTATTAGAACTTGGTTCCTTCAATAGAAGTTTAACAACTGGAAAGAGGTCATGGAGCATAGCAAGAATGGTGTACCTCTGTTCAGTGAAAATAATTATGCACTTTAGAAAGGAAGAATGGAGGTCTATCTCTTGGCGTAATGTTACAAAGTATGGGACACTGTTCAAAATGGATTTACATCAACTGCGGATGAACAAGGTAAGAATAATTTGGTAAATGATGCAAAAGCAAAGAATATTATTATCAGTGGACTTATTGAATCTGCTTATCATAAGGTGTTGGGTTGTAAAACTGCCAAAAATGTATGGGACAAGCTTGAGAACATATATGCAGGCGATTCAAATTTCAAACAAGTAAAGCTTCAAATCTACAAAGAAAAATTTGAGAAACTTAGAATGAAAGAAGATAACAACATTGATTCATACTTCCAACACGTTGATGAAATAACCAACACTCTAGAAGGATTGTGAGAGTCTGTTGATGAGAAGACTATTATATGAAATATTCTTAGAATGTTACCAGGGAGATTCAACCCAAAGGTATTGGTCTTAGAATATAGTGAAAATATGGACAAACTCAACAAAGAGGAATTACACGGAGTTCTCATAGCATATGAAATCATACTTGATGAAGAAGAGGGTGCTTCACATATAGAAACTGCATTCGCTGCATCTAAGAAAACCAATAAGGAGAAACAACCTTCAAAGGCACAGACCTGAACCTACAAGTGTGAAGAAAAGGAAGATGATGAAGAAGGTATTTTAGATGGATAATATGCTTACTTTATGAGAAAACTAAAAATTGGTAAGGGAAAATTCAAGGGTAAACTTCCATTGATATGTTTCGGTTGTGGTGAGGTTGGGAATTTCGCAGAAAAATGTCCGAACAGAAGTGATGGCAACTCAAAATCAAAGAAAGGCTTTAAGAAATTCAACAAGCAAAGAAAAAATAAGATATTTAAAAGGAACTTTCTCTCTAAAGAAGATATCTCATCATCTAATGAAGACAATGAAAACGAAGAAGAAGCCAATGAGAGAGTATTGTTTATGGCCAAGCAAATTAAATAAAAGGTATCAAACAATGAAAAATAAGGGATGACCATAGAATAATTTTATAAGGAGGTAATCAAGCTTATAAAAGAGCTCAAGGCTGAGAAGATCGGTTCCAATACTCTTGAAGAACAAGTTCAAGGTCTCAAAATTGAAGTTGAAGAGCAAAAGAGTATTGAAGAGTCACTTCAAAATAAGTTGGAAGAAAGCAACCAAGAAAGGGAAGCATTAGGAGCCGAAGTATTCTCGTTGCGTGAGGAAGTGAAAAGGGAAAAACTATCGAAAACTATGCCAAAAACTCAAGGGAATTGGAATAAATCATCAACAATCAACGATCTTACAATGACAGAACTGGAGTTGGTTACAAAGAAGAAGAAGAAGGACATTCTACAACAAAATACAATGAACCTATGAGATCTGGCATACATGTAGACTTCATTGGAAAAGATTCGCAAGAACAGCCTTGGAAGACAATTCCTCAAGGATGATTTCCATCTAGGTACCAACACATTTTTTATGGCTATTTTTATTCATGTGGAAAATTTGGTCATAAAGTTGTAATATGTCGCACGTACCCTAGGGACCAATACAATTCCAGGAGATCCATCAAATATGAACCTCCTAGGGCTCAAGGAAACATCAATATATTTGAACATTTAATAAATAATATTGAATGTTACAAATGTCTAAACTTTGGACACATAGCCAGAGACTACAGACTTGAAAATCCTCTAGAAGAATCTTCGAAGCCACAGAACGAACGAACATGGAAGAAGAAGAAGACAAATAATTTTTCTCTATCTCTCAAGGCTCAAAACAACAAATATGTGTGGTATGTTGATAGTGGTTTCTCAATGCATATGACTGGAGATAGAAAGAAATTTGTATCTCTCAAAGAGAAGAAGGATGGAACCGTGTCCTTTGGAAATGATGGATCTTCAAATGTTATAGGATCAGGCACCGTCACTCTTGGTAACAAAGATTCTCTAGCCAAGAATGTTCTATTAGTTGAAAACATGAATCACAATCTTCTCAGTGTTGGACAAATGTATGATCAAGGACACACAATACTGCTCAACTCCACCAAATGTGAAATCAAGAAAGGCGGGTATGGTGAAATTGTGGCTACAACAAGTTGAGCTCCAAATGACATATTTTTCTGGATGAAGCAACTAAAACATGTATAATAGCTAAAGAGGATGATATAATATTTGGTAGAAATGATGATCGAATAAGTCAGAACTTTTCTACAAAGATGCAAAGTGAGTTAGAGATGTCTTTACTTGGTGAGCTGACATACTTCTTAGGGCTTAAAATATCTCAGCAAGAAAAAGGACTATTTATATGTCAAGCCAAGTACATCAAGGAAATACTCAAAAAATTCAAAATGGAAGATTTCAAACGCATCCTTACTAAAAATTCAAAATGGAAGATTTCAAACCCATCCTTACTCTGATCGTAATAGGTTGCAAATTGAGAATAGAAAACTCATGTAAGGATATGGATCAAAGGTTGTACAAATTTATGATTGGTAGTCTTTTATATGTAACAACCTCCCAGCCAGATGTTATGCAATCAGTTGGACAAGTAGCAAGATTTCAAGCAGCACCAAAAGAATCACATATTATTGTCATCAAAAGAATTCATCGATATCTAAAGGGAAAAGCATAATATGGCTTGTTCTATCCCAAGGGTAACAATCTCATTATTCAAGCCTTTACAGATGCGGATTAGGCAGGAAGCCTTGATGATCGTAAGATTACTCGTGAAGTATTTGAATATCTTCGCCAAAATCTTGGGATTCTACCAAGTTCTCATTACATTTTCCTTATTCAAAATATAAAGGGGGAGTGGAAGTGTGTATAGGTCTGTAGGATGGTTGCGTGTTAGGGGGATTTACACTTTGATACGGGGTAAAACCCATGGTCCCCCAAATTTTCAACTCTCTAGGCATATAAAATGCAATTCAAATTCATGTTCCAATTAAAACTCAAGGCCTGAGCAATTTCACAATAATTTATTTGTTGGACTGGAAATTTAAATAGATAAGTGTGGAAGCTCTTTTCTAAATCATTTCACTATGATTTATGAAGTCATACAACCCAATACGTGGGCAGAACTTTACCTTTCCACCAATGGTCAATACCATATGATAAAACCCATAAGGCATCTCTAAAGTTCTTTACCTTTAATATACGGTTATGAAACGATATATATCGGAACCCACTTAATCCCAAGTATCCTCCTTTATTTCATTCCCAATGAAATACCTCCTGAATAGGTTTACCATAGAACCTTCATATCAATTACCTCTCGGCATAGTGCTCATAACTCAATCTTTATACATTAAACCCCACAATTATAATAATCTGCTTATCAACTATAATTCTAAGGCTTGTATGCCAATAAACCATAGGTTCATTCGTGGCCTCAACTTTATTTCGAAATTTAATAAAACCCAATTTTCAAATGATTAATATGGTCCCAGACAACATATAACATACCTCTCCATCTGACGGCTATAGTCTTATCACGTTTTCACTGAAAAATCCGACGGTAATCACGCTACGAAAGTGCATAACGTTTATTTCTCAGAACTACGTGATTAAACTGGGTCCCAACGGTTAACTCACCCTTCACATCCAATGGCTGACGCATCGTCGCATAAAACATCAATTATCCAACGGCTATAACGAATATCGCATTTTTTTATCCTCCGGACTTTAACGTTCAAAAATAACATGATAAAAGTGGTTTTACTCTTACCACTTTTGCCATGCGTCAGTCAGGTAACAATATCGCGTTTTTTTCTCAAATCCACTTACCATTTAAAAATTACGCGAAACCCACTCCTGGGTTCCCAAACCGCTTTCACTGTTCGCTCCTCATAGTTTTTTCTTCTCAATTGTTCATGTTTCCACTTCAGTCCTTTGTTCTCACATTCAATCTTTAGTGCAATTCACTCTTATCATATGATTTCTTCACCACACCATGTTTCAACACAGTTTTGTTCTTCAATCGCAGGCAATGCTTCATTCCATAATGCACAGGTCTATGGAACCCTCTGCGCCTTCTCCTGTTATGATATAAATCATCAGCCAGTCAACTTTATACCTGAAGCCTCTCAATATTAACCTTGCACGCTCGGGGGTTTATACTCCATTAAACTGTGTGAAAACCCTTTCGTGAATTCTTTCAATTAACGACTTCTAATTAACTATCACTGCTCCCTCTTGATGTATCCAATGCCTAATTTGGGATTGAATTTCAATTTCGATTATTTTCCAGAAGGATCAATCCTTTTAGTGATCTATCGTCTAAAATAGATGTATGTGAGTTTATATCAAATTCTCTAGTTCACACAGAGACAACAACTCAACCATTAACACAGGATGTATATATGTCAGGAATCTCAAGAGGAACCGAAGTCTCCTTCATATAGTGAGAACATACATTCAATGCATTTTCACTATCCTACTCAATTTCTTATTGAAGTTCAAAATACCCCCTACGCAGAATTAAACCAAACAATAACCATATAATCCTTAATCTCATAGTCGACCCTTCATGCATTCAGTCCAAATTCAGGATCATTGACATCGACTCTTCCATTTAAATAGAGTACCATCTAAAACCCTATCACAGAGTCCTATTTATACCTAGTTCATCGAGTTTCAAAGCATTCTCACACAGAAATTAAATCAACCAATACACATACGTTCAGGAACAATTTCCTTCATTCATATAGACAAATGAATTCACTTACAAACTTATGGTCCTCGGCCATATCTTCAACTTCAAATGGCCCTTCTACCTCCTACTCTGTCTCGAATTCTTCTCCAGGTTTTTCTGTTAATGCCTTTGTGGCTTATTTTTATACAATTTGATAATCATTCGATTCATCTCCTTCGATGACTCAACAAAACTCTTGGATTTCCCAAAGTCCTAAATTTAGCCTAAATCCCTAAACAACTGAAACTGACTCTTCACATTCCTAACAAATCAACTTCTCTCATGTTCTCCAATCACTTGGGAACATTTACAATTTCTCACTAAATTTATTTAAAAATCACTCAAGAATTAATATTTACATAAGAAAGCAAAAACATAAGACCCCCTTATGTCTATTTATATAGAAAGCATTTTCTTGAGCTGAATGCCCCTGCATCAGACTCCCCGGGTTAAATTTAATCACGATCTCCTGATCATGTGCTTTCAGTCCTTGCCTTCCTGGATCCCACACTTTGTTCTGTAATTGCTCATCTGCTGCAATGTTCTTCTTCTTCCCTTCTCCAGGCTTCCATATCTTATTCTGTCTTGCTCCACTAGCTGCACTTTTACATTCTCTTTTTGTCTTTATTTTGCTGCTGCTGCTCCTTTGTTTTCTTGCTATTGTCCTTTTCTGAGACACTTTCACCATCAGCTTTCTCATCATTTCAATTTCCTGGTCTAATTTATTTTCTGATTGCTGGATACTACCCATCATGATTGCTGAAATTCTACCTCTGCTTTTGCTTGCTGAGTTCTTATTTGTTGAACTCTTACTGCCACCTTTGATGTAGCTTTAGCCCCAGCTTTAACTTGTTCAGTTCTTACTGCTTCCCTAGATTTACCTTTAACTCCAGCTTTAACTCTATCTCTAGCTCTTGTGCTAACTACCACCCAATCATCCATACCCTCTTGTTCTCTACAACAGTAAAACTCTTCCTCATTGTCATCCATGACAATTTCTTCATTCTCTAACTTCAGCAATTCTCCAGACTGGTATTTAAATTGCCAGTCACTATCATCATCTCTTTTCCTCTTCTAGACTAAACATTCCGTAGTCCTTCCATAAGTACCTACAATCATAAAACAAACATCAAAGTTATAGAATCTTTGTATCTCTTTCTCCTGTGGCAACACTTCAAATTGTTGCTCTAACATTTCCTCTAGCAACACTTCAATCTATTATTCTGCCATTTCATTCTCTTCTCTAATTTTTTTCATCAAAAAATTCAGCCACTCATTTCGTACTTGTCTCACATCATCAATATGCTACAATTTGAATTCAACATCTTCTTCTTCTTCCTTGAAAATCTTAAGTAATTGTCTTCCTTCTTCTTGATTGATTCTGAAAATCAATTCAAGTTCTTGAAGTATTGTGTCTTCATCTTCTGTCAGAATAAGATTTTGAGTCTCCACCACTGTAGTAGTTCCAAAAATCTGCCTTCCAGACTTCTCTTTGTCTATCAGGCAAATCAGTTCCTTCTTGCCATCAACAAGTTCCTTTACATGAGGCATGATAGCCTCACCCTCCTTCTTCTGTAATAGTTCATCTATATCCAAGACAACTCCAAAAGATGGATTGTCTTCTGCCATACCTATCAACACAGCCAAATTATCAGTTTTAGGATCACAAGACCCAATGGTCTCACTTAATGATCCAGTCACCATTTCTTCTTTTTGTAGTCCTAAGTCTTTTCCGAGACTCGGAAAATCTTCCCTGTCTTCATTCCTTTGTATCTTCATATTCTGCAATACCCAATTTTGAAATTGAGGTTCCCCTTCCTGCATTGAATCCTGTTTATTCAGCATAATCTCCAGCAATCCAATTTCTTCATTCCATGGGTTAAATTCTTCGACAGAATTCTCCTGTTCTTTTAATTGGTTGCCGAATAGTGTCAAATTTTCTTCAGCATCAACAGAATCTACATTCATAAAACAATTGTTAAAACAAAAATCATAAGGCCTCAGTGCCTTTTCTTCCTCTACCAGCATTTCAGTATGCTTTCCTGAGTTCTCCTCCACTATCAACACAACAGTATGTTGATCCAAACTTTCCAAAGAATTCTTTGAAGAATTACCAAGACTGTCAACTAGTCTTCTTTTCACGCCATCTTATCCCATGATGTTTTCCTGTTCACTGTGATGAACTCTACCTTCTACAATCTCTCTTTCATACTCTTAATTCTCCAAAAAGTATTCCAACAATGAAATTTCTCTCTAGCATTCTTTAAGAAATTCATCATCACTTACAGTCCCTGCATTCACACATAAAATTTCAGTGTGTAGACTAGGAGCTCCAACAGTCTCAACTGGTGTTTCACATATCAGCTCTTCAAACTGATCCTCTCCTTCTTCATCCACAAGAATTTATCCCTGTGTTGCAGCAGCTTCAATCATAAATGTATCACTGCCTCCTTCAGTCAAGAGACATTCTCCAACATTTCATTTTTCTTCAGATTATTCATCTTCTGAGAGATACTTCTTCATACTTGTGACAGTTTCACACGATTGTTCATCCTCCGCTATAAAACCTGTAATCACCCCACAATTGTCAGTCATGAAAACACAAGGTTCTACATCCTCCATCTGCTCTGGACTCATCCAATAACTCAGGAAATCATCAATAATTTCCTCTTCAGCAAGACAAACTTCTTGCTATATTAAACCCCCAACATGGTCCATAAGATCTTTTGCAGATCTCCATCCTTCATCTGTACTATGTTCTGTTTCACAAACATAAAATTCTCTTCTCAACTCAGCTACTCTGAGTTCTGCACATTCCAACTGTACATCCATCCTCTGTTCAAGATTTTCCTGCTTTTCTACAAACATACAAAAATCATCAGAAGTAAAGCCATTGGACCTCCTGGTCTCGCTTGAAGTTTCAGTCTTCAAGTCCTTCTCCAAATACTCAATCATCTTGAGTAATCTCTCTTTCTACTAAGCATGTATCATCAGCTCTTTCTTCATCTGTAGCCCATGCCACTTTACTTTCTTCTTCATGAGCCAACCAACTCTCTGGCTTTCTTTTAACATCAGTTCTAATTTGTTGAACTTCACCCAGATCTCAGCTACCTCTTTCCAATATTATGCATCAGTCAATTTCTTCCTTATTCCAATTGTCCTGGCATCTTCTTCCTCTTTTCTGTTGTGGCCTCTCTCAGAAGCTCTGCAAACTCTGCTATGACTATTAGTAGCTATTTTCTCCTTCATGAGTTCCTCACTCATCAGCTATACCAAGCCTCTGCAACAGCAAGCTCTCTTGCTACAACTTACCTCACTAATCCTTTCCTCTGGATCTGGGCTTTTGGAAAGTACTGGTCCCCTTCTGCTAGAACCTTTTGAGCACTCTCTTCTGCTCTCTCTAGGCTTCACTCTACAAATTTTCAAGAACACATCTGTTCTTCTTTCATACAACCCCTGTTGGGAATTCTCTAGGTTCTTCCACACTTATTCTTCACCTTAGAATCCTCTTCTGGACTCTTTTATCACTGATTTCAAAGTTGTGATCTGCCTTTGCTGAGATTTCTTCAATTGCCTGCAATCTGAATTCTGCAAGCAATACTTCAAACCAGAGTTAAATACTGCTCACCTTCAAGATTATGTATAATCTTGCTTCTTCTTTCATCTGCACTGCATCTCTATATGCTGCAATCTTCAAAACACTTTGTCTTTAACTTCAGATTCTGCAGATTTGAATACCTTCACTGCACACCTCTTCAAATCTGCAATCACTCTTCAACATATTTAAAACTTAAAATTTTTCTTCACTGCTTTATTACACATGCTTTCCAGAAATTAATTCTCAAAGAGATTATCTAGCTCTGATACCACATGATACTAGGTAAAACGCACAGTCCCCCAAATTTTCAACTCTCTATGCATATAAAATGCAATTCAAATTCATGTTCCAATTAAAAGTCAAGGCCTAGGGAATTTCACAATAATTTATTTGTTGGAATGGAAATTTAAATATATAAGTGCGGAAGCTCTTTTCTAAATCATTTCACTATTATTTATGAATTCATACAACTCAATATGTTGGCGGAGCTTTACCTTTCCACCAATGGTCAATACCATATGATAAAACCTATAACGCACCTCTAAAGTTATTTACCTTTAATATACGGTTATGAAACCATATATACCAAAACCCACTTAATCCCAAGTCTCCTCCTTTATTTCATTCCCAATGAAATACCTCTTGAATAGGTTTACCATAGAACCTTCATATCAATTACCTCTCGGCATAGTGCTCATAACTCAATCTTTATACATTAAACCCCACGATTATAATAATCTGCTTATCAACTATAATTCTAAGGCTTGTGTGCCAATAAACCATAGGTTCGTTCATGGCTTCAACTTTATTTTGGACTTTAATAAAACCCAATTTTCAAATGATTTATATGGTCCCACACAACATATAACATACCTCTCCATCTGACGGCTACAGTCTGATCGCGTTTTCACTGACCAATCTGACGGTAATCGCGCTACGAAAGTGCATGACGTTTATTTCTCAGAACTACGCGATGAAACTGGGTCCCAGCGGTTAAATCACCCTTCACATCCAACGACTGATGCATCGTTGCATTAAACATCAATGATCCAATGACTATAACGAATATCACATTTTTTTATCCTCCAGACTTTAACGTTAAAAAAAAACGTGATAAAAGTGGTTTTACTCTTACCACTTTTGCCATGCGTCAGTCAGGTAATGATATCGCATTTCTTTTCTCAAATCCACTTACCAGTTAAAAATTATGTGAAACCCACTCCTGGGTTTCGAAACCACTTTCACTGTTCGCTTCTCATAGTTCCGTCTTCTCAATTATTCATGGTTCCGCTTCAGTCCTTTGTTCTTGCATTCAATCCTTAGTGAAATTCACTCTTATCATATGATTTCTTCACCACACCATGTTTCAACATAGTTTTGTTCTTCAATCGCAGGCAATGCTTCATTCCATAACGCATAGGTCTATGGAACCCTCTGCGCCTTCTCCTGTTATGATATAAATCATCAACCAGTCGAATTTATACTCGAAGCCTCTCAATATTAAACTTGCACGCTCGGGGGTTATGATATAAATCATCAACCAATCGAATTCTTTCAATTAACAGTTTCTAATTAACTATCACCGCTCCCCCTCGATGTATACAATGCGTAATTGGGGATTGAATTTCAATTCCGATTCTTTTCCAGAAGGATCGATCCTTTCAGTGATCAATCCTCTCAAATAGATGTATGCGAGTTTATATAAAATTCTCTAGTTCACACAGAGACAACAACTCAACCATTAACATAGGATGTATATATGTCGGGAATCTCAAAAGGAACCGAATTTTCCTTCATAAAGTGAGCACATACATTCAATGCATTGTCACTATCCTACTCAATTGGTTATTGAATTTCAAAATACCCCCTACGCAGAATGAAACCAAACAATACCCATATAATCCTTAATCTCATAGTCAACCCTTCATGCATTCAATCCAAATTCAGAATCATTGACATTAACTCTTCCATTTAAACAGAGTACCATATAAAACCCTATCACAGAGTCCTATTTATACCTAGTTCATGGAGGTTCAAATCATTCTCACACAGAAATTAAATCAACCAATACACATACATTCAGGAACAATTTCCTTCATTCATATAGACAAATTAATTCCCTTACAAACTTCTGGTCCTCGGCTAGATCTTCAACTTCAAATGGCCCTTCTACCTCCTACTATGTCTCTAATTCTTCTCCAGGTCTGTCTATTAATGCCTTTGTGGCTTATTTTTATACAATTTGATAATCAATCGATTCAGCTCCTTCGATGACTCAACAAAACTCTTGGATTTCCCAAAGTCCTAAATTTAGCCTAAATCCCTAAACAACTGAAACTGACTCTTCACATTCCTAACAAAACAACTTCTCTCAGGTTCTCCAATCACTTGGGAAAATTTACAATTTCTCACTAAATTTATTTAAAAATCACTCAAGAATTAATAATTACATAAGAAAGAAAAAACATGCGACCCCCTTATATCTATTTATATACAAGGCATTTTCTTGAGTTGAATGCCCCTGCATCACACTTTACCATTGATGTCAAAGGGGGAGAGAATGTTGTAGGAAGAGGTGTCATGATCGCAGGGGGAGTACTTGTGTTGCCATTAATTCCAAAGGGGGAGATTGTTGATTAGTGGTTGTCATTGATGTCAACCCAAGTGGCACGAGGGGCTACCACAATCTTGCATGGTAATTTTTGCCTTAAAAAGTACTATATTCTAGGTAAATAATACTTTTTCTGGTTTCTACTTATGGAGATGTTTTTGTTGATATATGGCACGCCATGTAATTCTTCACGGTTTGAGAGATATTCATGTTTGAAGTTTGTAACCCGAGTTAGTGGGATAAAACCCCATGGGGTTGTTGAATGGGTCAATGAAAAATCAATAATTAATAATTTTTAAGCTCCTAAAATCCCTCCCATGTTCACTTGTTGAAGACCCTCTCAACTTAAGCATTTATATAAATTGTGATCCTCATATCCTCCTTATGAAGGGATTTCGCTTCCTGAAACAGGCCATCATTGAATTTTCACTCTAAATTTTTTCTACGAAGGTTCAAAAGCTGAAATTTTGATGCGGAGAAGCTGAAATCCCGAGGAATATTCTGTAACAATTTTAGATCAAGGTGCACAATATTTTCGGAGATATGATCTGTGGAAATCTGTGTTTTTGCAGGCTCCTGAACTTCATCTCAAAGAAGTGACCTTGGGAAAATAGTAATAACTCTCTCTCTAAGTATCGGATTGGAATTCTATAAAAAGTGGTAGATAGTGCACGAACTTTAATTTTCCTTCTATCAATTTTAGAGCTGAATAAAGAAACAGTGAGACATGTCATGCTGTACAATTTCTCTCTACTGAACTAGTCCATAATTAGGTCATGGTGAGATATTGGGCATAAATCACGCTTGAAGAATCCAAATTGGATCAAACCTATGGAATTGGAAAGAATACTCATAGGAATACTATATAACCGAAAATCACTTATTGGCAATCTGAAAGAACAGAGATACACCAGATTCAATATCGAGATCCTAGAAGGCAAGAAAAAGCTATATCATGTGTTGTCAAGGGCTGCAAAGGACCATACTTTCTAGGGAAGCAAAGAAAGGCAAGGTGCAGCAAAGGGTGGCATGACAAGAGCCGCAATGAAGGTGTAGAACAGCAGCAAGAAGCTCACCGCATGAAGTCTTAAAGTGGGCAGCACTGCATACAGTCTTTATAAAGGTATCATTGTACTAAGTCATTGTAAATGCATCATTGTAAAAATTGTACAAGTGTCTATCTGCCAAGAGTTGAAGAGGCAGTGTCGGGAGGTCTAGGATCATCATTATGTGGTTGTGTCATAGTTGGGGTTATGGTATAGTGTGTCTTCTTCTTCTACATCATTCTATGTCATTTTAAAGTGAACCATTTTCCCTGGTACAGGAGTCCATTCTTATTTTATTCTTCTATAGGGTGGTAGGGTGGTGCTAGGCTGGTGCATGAAGTCAGCAATCGGTTCAAGCCTATGAAAAATTAAGGGTGGTAGGGTGGTGCTAGGGTGATTTTTAGCTCATTGGTGTTGGGGCATCCGTTTAGTTGAATACTGAAGAATCTCGAGCATTGGAGCATCCATCCAGTGGGAGCTAGAGAAGAATGTTTTTCTAAATTCTTGGAAGTTGGAGCTTTATTTTCAATTGGAGTTGAATATTAAAGAATTATTAGAAAAGAATTGAGGTGGTTTTTTTCCCAGTGAGTGTTTCCACCTTAAAAATTGTGTGCATTTTTGTTCCTTTTGTTTACTACTATCATTGTACAAACACTGATAATAATTGAAGATTAACTAATTCTCTGAAATATTGATAATAATACTAATTGAAAGGAATATTGATTCACCCCTCCTCTCAGTATTTCCAACAGATACTTGGTTACCATGAAGCATAATGAGAATATAAGCCCGCAATCAACAAACCAAAATTTAGAACAACCAAACCCAATCCTAGAGCAAATAAATCCTAATAAGGAAATTGATGCATCCTTAGCTACTTTTAGAAAGCTCGTATAGTATTTCCAAAACACCAGAGACCTCTCATCATCACTAAATTCAAATATATCATCCATTTATTATCCCCAATAACTATTAATTAATATTTCAATTACGAATACTATACAAGTAATCTAAATAAAGACTAAATTATAGAACTAAACATAAATAAAAAAGATTTATTTTCATTTTCATTGACCCAAAAAGCAATCAACAAGAAACACATTTGTATGGATCAATGCACCTAGCAACCATATCAAGACCATTGGATGGATAGGTGGTTCATGGTTTTCGATAAATCTTCTTGTGGTAATATAGAGGCACCTGTATATTTATTAAATAAATTATGGGTAGAGTTAAGGCTAAGACTCTATGTCAACTACTTTAACATGGGATAATTCCACAGGCTAGTTCATTAGTTTGCACAAGATAGACAAAATGTTAGCTGCAACCCAACACTAGGTCCTTGTGCACCCCTAACCCACACCATTCGGTAGTGGATAGTATTGTTGAAATCGAAATGAAAATAGCCATTTTGAATTTCACCCTAGTGAAACATGGCACCTTGGTACCATTATTGTGTGAGGAACCACTAGTAGGTGATATTGTAGAAAGGTTGTACCATTGAATTTTGTACCATGATTCAACTAGAAAAGGCCACATGGAGGCTTAAGTGAGCGTATAATATACTAGTTATAGAAATACTTATTATGTTCCAATGGATACTTGTAGACAAGATATTTTTATGGAGGACGTTATCTTCTTGACCATCTTTAATTTCTCCATTTACATGAAAACACTTTATTGTGTGTTTTCTTTATATATCTTATTATATGTTATTTGTAGCTTCTACACCTTGATAATGCTCCTCCCACCCCAAAAGATATATCAATGTTACTTTATTTCATTGATGTTATAGTGGAAGAACAAAATTAAAAAACTTAACGAGAGCTTTACTGACTTGTCATTTTTTTGGAGGCCACATCAAATAACAATTTTCATGCTGATTTTGAAAAGTGGAAATGCACCATTGCCCTTTTCCTCATTTCACTTTTAGAACACCAACATCATTTAACCATGCCATTAAAAATAAAATATGATGACTATGAAAGGCAACATCAACATTTTATTTATGAAGGTTAGCATTCAAACATTTGTAAATCATGGAATTAAACACAAAATATCATCATTCATAAACAAGTTGAAATGCAAAAGTGGAGATGAAGCATAACCCCCCCTTTTAGGGTTAAAATTCAATCATTTTTCAATTATGGCATTAAATACTAAATATCATAACTACAAAAAAACCCCAAAACTTAAGACTTAAAATAATTTGTTCTTTTTTTTTTTAATTTTATTTTGCGGGCTAAAATTATCAATTAATTAACATTGCATCCTTGATCATTAGCACCAATGAAAAAAATAATGTAAAATTGACTACAAATTTAAAGTGACATTATATAAATTTTTATTTATTTATTAATTATTTATATAAAAAAAATTCAGGAAATAAATTTTGTATGTGTGTATTAAGGGGTGAAAATAAATTTATAAATTTAAAAATTAAAAAACTAACTTTGTTATTAGAAAAAAAGTTTTAAACCCTATTAAAATGATAAGGGAAAAGCAAATATTAAAAAAAAGAGAAAAAAACATTGAGATACAAATTAAAAAAAAAAATATTATAACTTTGAAAATTCAAATAGTAACGAAAAACAAAACTCAAAATTAAAAAATAATAACAAAAAATTTAAGAAGATTATGCATATGCTAATGAATGGTAGTGTACTTTTAACTTCTATTCGATAGTTGAGCCTATAACTCAAATGTCGAAAGGCTCTGCAAAATGTTTGACAATTAACCCTAATGCCAAGGCTACTTAGAACTACTCCATTGTTGAATATCTGGCTCAAATTCCTTATGTGATTTCTGCGTTAGAGGTACTCCAATTGTGCCCATCACAGAGGCATGCACTGTTCACTGCGATCAGGAAAATATATCCGAAAATATCTCTTATTATTACATTTGGCATGTCAAATATTAGGAAGAGACTCCCTCATCACATGGATTTCCCTTCACCTACTGTCTTAACTACATTTGATGGTCATTCTCATAGGCCGCGTGACATTTTTCTAGCCTTTCCCATCTTTGTTGGGGGAAAGGTGATCAATTTCGAGATGGAAATAGTCGATGGTAATTTGGACAATAATATTCTATTGGGATGAAATTGTATTTATGAAATGGATTCCATTGTATCATAATTATTTCGCATCCTATGCTTTCCCCGCGAAGGGAGAATTGTTACTGTTCATCAGATGGATTATTCTCTGAAGAATCCAATTGATTCTATGATTCTATTGTTCCATTGATGAATAATGCGAAGCAACATGTGGAAAATTTAGGAATCATAATGTATTCCTCGTTGATGGGTACTTTTGATATCCTGTCTCCTACGGCTTGAATAAATGCCATTTCATCAACCAAGGCCCCTTCTCAAATAGAGTTCTTCAAAACTCATTATTTTTTGGATCCTTGGCCCTTACCCTCTTCTATAACCACATTAGAAGAAGGGAAAGTGGGTGGAATGTAATATCCCATGTCTAGAGCTGAAACTGCTCATTAATTTATATTTAACATTGTAGGTTTTGATCCTACTCCTCTTTCACTTGAGGATTTGTATGGAGATGTAGCTCCGGCTTAGAATCTTAACTCTACTTACTCTATGGACTATCTTGATATTGTTTTACTACCTGAGGAGGAAATCCTAGAAGAAATTACGGGTTTATAAATATCGTGGGATGACCTGGATCATTAGTCATATTTTCTCCCATACTTACATGATGTAGAATCATGTATTTCTAGCCCTTCGTCAACTGGCGGTTTTCATACAATTCTAAACCCTTTGGCTCTAGCACAGATTTCTACCGAAGGTAACCTATATTTCATTTTGGAAACAATTCTAGTGAACATCTCCAGGGATCTCAATATAATTGAGAATGTTTGAATCGGATCCGAGTGTTCCCCTTAACTATGATGTGTTCGCTTGGTCTTGTGAGGAAATTCCTGGAATTGATCCATCAATTTTCTAGCATGAGATCAAGACTTACGAGAATGCCAAGCCCATACGGTATAATATTTGGCTAGTAAACCCTATGAAAGTGGTAGCTATCAAAGCCGAGGTTGAGAAGTTGCTTCAGGCGGGTTTCATATACCTCATTCCTTTGAATGAGTGGATTTCAAATCAAGTCCCGGTTGATAAGAAATAATTAATGATCCACGTGTGCATAGAATTTAGGGATTTAAATAAGTTTTTTCCAAAAAATTATTTTTGCACACAATTTATTCATCAGATTATCGATCAGTTTGAAGGAAATGAGATTTTCTCCTTCATGGACAATTTCTCGATTTATAATCAAATTACTATCCATCATGAATATCAACATAAAACAAATTTTAGCTTCCCTTGGGGTACCTTTGCATACAAAAAGATGCATTTTGGCCTTAAAAATGTCGGAGCGACTTTTCAGTGGGCCATGTCCTATGCTTTCCATGATATCAAACATATTATTGAAGCATTTATGGATGACTTGCATGCTCATTTTCAAAAGGAAACTGATCATCCACATTATCTTTGATTGATTTTTTAGCGAGGTCATTATTATAAAATCCGGTTGAATAAAAAAAAATCATTTTCGTAGTCACATCTGGTCAGTTATTGGGATTCATAGTTTCTATTGAAGGGATCCACACAGATTCCTTCAAGGTTGAGGCAATACGTCAATTTCCTCCCCTGTATACCATCCATAAACTTTAGAGTCTTCAAGGAAAAGCCTACTCCTTGAGGATATTTATCATTAATTATGCTAATATTGCGAAGGGATTTATGAGATTGCTGAAAAAAGGAGTTCTATTTATATGGGACAATTTCACTCAATGCTTGTTCAATGCTTTGAAAAAAACATTAACATCTCCTCCTTTACTGAGTCCACCTGATTATAGCAGGGGTTTCCTCTTTTATCTCGTTGCAGCAGAATCAACCATTGGTATGGTTATGGTTCAAGAAGACGATGCTATCTATGAGAATGTGATTTACTATCTAAACTGAGGCTTGGTAGGTCCTAAATTACGATACTCTCATGTAGAGAAATTATCTTTGGTAGCAATTCTTGTTGTCCAATGACTTAGACACTATATTCTACTTAGAAATTTTTTTGTCTTAGTGGTTGTCAACCCATTTCACTTTGTTCTCAGTGTGCAAGTGATTGGGTCAAAATATAACAGATGGATTTCCATTTTACAATAATTCAATCTCGAGTTATTGTCATCCAAAACTAAGAAATATTTAATATTTTCGGAGTTAATTTTAGAATTTCCTTCAAAAGAATAAATGTTTTATGAGAAATCATTCCCTGATGGACATATTTTCCTTATTTCTTCACAATATTATTGGTATGGAGATATTATTATATATATTTAGACATCAAAGTTTCCTCTCACTTTTTCAAAGGATGAGTGCAGAAAATTATGTCACTTTTCTAAAAGTTATATTATTATCGGTGGCACTTTATATTTCTTGGCTTGAGGGGTCATGACATAGGTTCAGAGTTCGCAACCAACAAACCCTTTAACTATTGGTCATTTCGGAAATGAACTGCTTGCACAAATCAAAGTCTCATCTAAGGTAATATGAGGGGGGTGTTGGAACCATGTTTCTGTACCCTAAGTAAGAAAATAATGTACTGGCCCTAAGAAGATTGATTGCAAACTTATATCGATCATAAAAATATGTGCGTAATATAGAATAATACTTTATCATATCACACCATAGAATCACAGATCACTTCATCAAAAATATATAATATCATAATAAGATCCATATTTAAACAATGCGTAATCACTTAAGCAGATTCATCAACCATTAATATAACTCATGCATAAATAACATATGTCTCCGCGTAGATACAAGTAACCATAACAGAAGTAAAGTGAACTTAAGAAAAAACAATAAATAGATAGCACATAGAAATAACACAATGCTTTCCACCAAAATAAGTCCTTGTATTACTTCATATCAATTCAATACATCTAACTTTCCCATACACTTTACCCTTCTTTGCACACAAGGAGAAAATTCCGCACATAGCCAGGACTAGGTCTCTGCGCACACAGCCAACATGAGCCTTTCTACTCAACCTAGACTAAAGCCCTTACAAAAGTATTACAGGTGCATAAAATTATATCAAAACATCAATAATATTCTATCTCTTCCTTAGACTCAATCTATCTATTTATATCAATCTAGCGTACAGATACTATGGTCTCAAACCATATTTTGAGGCCCACCGTTTACCCTTAAACCCTTTTACATAAAAATAGGGAATTTGACCTGCCCCAAATCCCCTTGACTCATTCTCACAGCACGCATATACAAAAATTATACAAAAAAATTACCAAAAATTGTACCCTAGGGGACCCCACTCATATAGCCCCCCAACAAAAACATGTGACTGATCCCAAGTCACTCAGTGGTCTGCTCCTTTAACTGGGCTTCGAGTGCACTAATAGAAGATTTGAGAGGGAGCACCATTTCCAAAGCCATCGCAATATCTCCCTGCGCTTGCAGAACCAACTTCTCAATGGTAGGCGGTCCAGTGCCCTTCAACGTAGTGTCCAAATTTTGTAAGAGCTAAAGAGCCTCCTTGGCCCATGGTTGTATGTGTGCCTCCAGCAATTTCTCTTTGTGATGAAAGTCCTCTAGCTCTATTTGGATTGTCCGATCCTCTTGTAGGTGGGCGAGGAGTTGCGAAAGCATAAGGATAGGCTCCACCATTCATATTTATACAAACTATTATTATTTCATCTGTAGCTCGTTGCACGGATGCTATATTACCGGGTCATTTAGAACCAAAGTCTAGACACCCAGAGCCTCATATAAAAGTGTGTTACACTATGTAACTATGGAAGCAATAATGTTAGTGGTCTTTTTGACTTCGGAAGCTTGCTTCACATAGACTTCAGGGGGAGTTTTGGGTTGCAACTTCATTTGTAGATCGAAAATTTTATGTGAAAACTCGGCCTGAATGGTCTGTACTTTGGCGCGCGAAGCCTTTAATGCGGCAGGAAGTCCTTCCAATTTCTCTTTGTGGGGAAGTTATGGGCAGGAATGTTGGAACTTCATTGCATACTTGATGGATTTTCATTGCAAGCACAGTGTGTTGGGCTTCAACTACGTGACAGGCTTCCTCTGCTGCATGTTTTTTTTGTTGTGCCTCTGCAGCCTTCTTCTTTGAATCGACAACAGTCATGTAAGAATGGACCTCATGGAACTGAAGTTCATCGGCAATCATAGTGTGCATTAGGTGCATCTTTCCTGCAAGGAAAACAGACAAGTTAACACTAATATCACCTGCATCTCTAAATCGGACACGTCGGATAGGGTCTACATGGATGGTCAGTGCAGGGATCTGCACAAGTCGAACATATCTGATCGCTAGTAAGGTTATCTCCAGTGGCTCCACACTGGTTACATGTGCACTCATCTCGCTCACCTGAGCAACACATGCTTGAATCAAGATTTCTTGCATTTTTAATTCTCGTATCCCAACCTAGACCACCTCAAGTGGAATCTTATACTGCAATTCCATATTCATCCATCGATCCTTGGTCGCAGACATGACTTTGTTTGAAATATCACTTAAATCATCCTCAGTCAATGTCAGGACCTCCTATCAAGTGTCCTTATAACCTTTCCTCTTCTTCCTCATTCCTCCAACTTTCTGAGAACCGTGCTTTTTTCCTTTAGATGTTTGTGCTTTGACCTGCTCCACTTTATCTTTTTGTGTAGTACCATTTTCTCTAGTTCAGTGTATTTATCCAAGTTTATAGTCTTTCGAGTTGTGGTAGGTGTGGCTTCTTTCTTTGTAGGTTTCTCAATCGTCTTCTCTGTTGATTTCTCTGGCTGAGTACCAGTGTGTGGCTTCATCGATGTCTTAGGAATGGAGATGGACGTACCATGCTCTAACCATGCTGGTGGCCAATTATGCAGTGATGCAGACCAGATCGCCTTCTATGACTAAATATGGTAACTCGTACCAAACTCCCTCCACGACACATTTCGTGTTGATGTGCATATTGTTGAGCCTCAAGATTGTGCTTTCTTTCATCTTACTTTACCTCATTTTCCTTTGTCCATTGTTATCCTAGACCCAATTGATCAATGAATTTAGTTAAAATTACTTTTACAATGATTAACATGACTGACTTGCTAAGTTTTGTGATTTTTGCCATTGTAATGCATTTTGACCGGAACTAGCTGCAGAATGCAGACATTCCGTAGCTAACCGGCAATTCTGCAGCTGTCTTCACGTTTGGGTATGTTTCAGGTGGCCTCTCAAGAAAAACCACATATGGGTATATTCCACGTCATGTCTACATTGTTCGTTGCTCACCATGAAGGAAGAAATGAATTCTGAATATGGTTTTGGTACGTGGGAACACATTTAAGAAGGCAGACTTCTAGTAGGACTGTCTTAGTCCAGATGTCCTTTTCCTTTTTACGCAGCCACTTCAAGAGTCCTAATGTGATTTCGATAAGGAAATACAATGATCCTGGAATTGTTGCAAGTCTTGTTATGTACATTTGTTATATAAACACTTGGGAAACCGAGAGCTAGGCTAGATTTTGTTCTAGATTTTGCTTAGATTCTGTGCTACATTTCTGAAGACGCAGATTGCTTTGTTCAAGTTATTTCACCTTTAATGAAGCGGACAATTTTGTTTTGAAAGCGTTGATTTGATTTGGAGTTAGATTCCGTCTGGTGGTAGAGGGCCTCTACCCCCTGTATGGATTTATTTGCGTAATTTAGATAAGTATTCTAGCTGCCTTTACGTTTTTGAAGTTGAATTCGTAGTTTTTTTCATTAGCTACTATAGTTATACTCATTCTAAAAAATCTTCAAAAAGAATAAGCTCTTCCAAAAGTTTATGATCATGAATGGGAAATGGCTATAGTATTGTAGAATTTAATTGTAATCTCTTTTTGTTCACCATCACAGTTATACTTATGTTAAGTACTCTTCCAAAAGAAGAAACTCTTCCAAAAAATCCTTATAATGTCTTAAGCATGATTGTGATCTTGAATTCTTCAGTTGTGTGTTTTTACTAAGTACCATAGCTGTTCTTGCTCTTAAAATGCTTTTCCAAAATACCATAATGATGGGTAGGAGATAGCTATGATATCTTAGTTTTTCATTGCTTTCAGTCTTTATGTTTGCATTTGCACTGAATTGTACAATTAGGATTGTTCTAAGAAACTCTTCCAAAATACCAATCATGATGGACAAACAGACTGTATAATTCCATAGAATAATGCATGGTAGCCTAGTTAGGATACTCCGGAGTTTAATTGCACTTAATTCATGCTCAGTTATTTTGTTTTAAGTTTGATAATGACTTGGTAGTTCAGCACTGTTTTAGATTAGTGACATCTTAAGTTCAGTTTTAGCTTAACTCATTGCATTTTCACTCCACATTCAGTTGTCATTCACTGCATATTAGATTACTTCAGTTGTTAAACTTAACAAAACATACTTCATTATTTACAAACCTCTTCTTGTTCTAAAATCTATAATTAATTCATAACCATATGAACAGAATACAATATCATTTTAAGGCCTGAAGTACTTCTGCAACTTCCTTATCATCTCACAAACAAACATTTCCTCAAAAGACTATTTTAAAAATCTATAACCTTTGAGTGAAGTGTAGTGTTATCAAACTAAGCTGCAGAATAGAGTTAGGAACTAGCTTTAGAGTGGAAGATCTTATGATGGTATAAATGTTTTACTCCAAATATGCTTCAACAAATCTCTAATCAAGGATAAAATGTTGCATCATTATAAGTTAGTTGTTTAACTGTTTAGTTAGGAGGATTTGCATACTTAGTTGACCATGTCTCAAGCTCTCTCTCAAAATACCTTTGATGAAAGAATTTGACAAGTTGAGTTTATGTTTTGAATCATTTGCTTAAAATTCATTATCAAGCTTTGTTTTTGCTCAGTCATAGTTTGGATTTGATTCTGTTTCAATATCTGCAATTGCATTTGTCATTTTTCATCAACCAATTAGGCTTTACTCTGTTTTTAATCATTAGCTTCTTTCCATTAGCTTTCTAGTCATTTTCCTTGTGAACATAAAACCACCAAAAGATCAAAAACATCATAAATCATCACAAAAGACCTAAAACATCACAAAACACTACACACAACACATTAAGAAACAAACACGTAGGTACATACAGTACACTTCACTTCAACAGTTTACCAACCCTGGTTGACCATTAAATGAGCTCAATTTAGGAGACTAGATTGAGACCAAACATTTTGGCACCATTGTCGGGGAAGTGAAAACTAGGTAACCTTTGTTTCTTAGTATCCAAAAATAATTATATGCGTAGGGAGAGAGATTCAAGGGGAAGATTCTTAAGCAGCAGAGGCAGAAGTTTGATTTCTAGAACACCACTTGTTTCATCTAGATCCAGAGCTAGTACACCTTCAACTCATACCCATATTCCATCCTCTCCTGATCGTGGACTTCTAGAAGATCTAAGGTCAACTATTCAATTAGAGAAACCTTCCACTTCATCCACTGAACCTGCCATAGAATAAGATCTAAAAACTCCTGTTAGGGACACAAATCTTTCCACTTCCACAGGAGAGTCAACCATGGCAGAAGAAGGAGGAGGAGGAGTTTTTAATGGAGAAAACACACTATTTGGAGGTAGAGGTAGAGGTAGAGGAGAAGGAGGTAGAGGTGCAGATGGAGGAAGAGGTAGAATAGGAAGCTCTTTTGGTTTCCCTATAATTGATGAAGAAACCAATACAACCATGAAAAACATTTCACCCTCTGTCCTTCCAAACTTCTATGGACTTAAAACTGAAGATCCTGAAACCTTCTTATTCGAATTTGAATTGCTGTGTAGAACTTATGACTACTTACAAGATGCTCAAAAACTGAAATTATTCCCTTCAACCTTGAAAGGAGCAGCATTGAAGTGGTTTATGAGTCTGATCAGCAGTTCTATTAGAACATGGGAAGACATGAAACAAGCATTTCTAGAGAGGTATTTGGATTATTATATGCCGGTTAATCATAAGGAAGAAGTGGTCAAGATGTTACAAAAAGAAGATGAAAATTTGGAAGATTTGTTGGAGAGATTTAATTACAACATCAAAAGGGCAAAAATGGAAAACCTAGATCAAGGCACCTTAAAAGCTCTTTTGTTGAAAACAATTAGGGATGAATGGTTGGATATCCTTAACATGATGGGAAAATGGGATATATCACAACTCACATTACCTGAAATATCTGAGTTATGTATCAACCTTTCAAGAGGGAAATCTAAAACTATAAAAGGTCCAAGAGATCCTGCTCTTGCAAGGGCAAGTAAGTCTGCTTCCGGGACAGTAAGTGGATCAGAAATAGGACACATGCTTGATGATTTCAAATCTAACATCTAAGGGAGTCTTAGTGAACAAATAGACACCCTTAAGATACAAAACAAGCAAAAAGCTGAATCTGATGCCTTGGCAATCTTTTGTCCCAAACGTAGAAAGAAACATGCCTTGAGAGAGTGTCCTTTGGATGTAAAAGTTGTAGAGACCTGTGTCATTTGTTCTGAAAAACATGAGACCAAGAATTGTCCTTCTCTTCCTGGTCTCAAAGCTATCTTTCAGGAGGAAACTCCTACAGATTCCACAGAGTCTCTCAATTTTGTATCTAGAAGACCTTGGCAGGGACCTCAAACACAAGGATTCCATGATCAAATGTATAATCAACCTCCACCTTGGAATTCTTGGCAGCAACCTTGGCCCCAATTTCAAAATAAATCTCAATATTGGGCACAAGGAACACAAAGTCCCTATGGAAGATACTCTCCATACTATTAGTATCCACCATCCTATCCACCATACCCACATTTTTATCCTCAAAATCCTCAACAAAATTTTCCTCAAAATCTTCAACAAAATTTTCAACAAAGTCCTCAACAACATCATTAGAACCAACCACATCAAAATCAACCACTCCCATTACCATTTCCTCAAAAATCAAATCAATTGCCTGCTCAACCCATACCAAACCCCAATAATAAAAATCCTCAGAACACATACATGATAGAAGGCCAACAGTTTCCAACTTATTTAATTACTCCTCTAGACCTTAGTGAAGTTCAACTTAGGTCTGGAAGAATACTTGAAAAGAGGAAGTCTTCTGTGATCATACAAGAACAAGATAATTCTGAGGAAGACTCTCTACGGGTGAATAAAAGTCTTGAGGAAGACACATCCTTCCAAGACCCAAACACTGAAAAATTAAAGCAAAAAGATCCAATAAATTCAACTCCTGTATTAGAGCAACCATCTACATCTACTTCTATACCTCCCTTTCCGGAAATATTACAAATTGATAGAGGTGTAGAAAAACAAATCTTGGTGCCTAATTATGATTTCCTAGATGACCTGAGAAATGTTTGCATTAAAATTCCATTATTACAAGCCATCAAGGAAATTCCAATTTTAGCCAAAACAATAAAGGAGTTGAGTATGAAGACAACAAGAAAAAGAATAAGAGAAACAAAGAAAATTCAACTGGTAGGACAAATAGTAGACATTATGATGGGCAAGATTTCTATTCCAAAGTATCTTGACCCAGGAAATCCAGTTGTCAAAATTCACATCAATGGAATTGAAATCCAGAACACACTCATTGATTTAGGAGCAGCAATCAATATCATGAGTAGACAAATCATGGATAAACTGAAACTTCCTAATCCTCTCTTTACACCCACATTATTACAATTAGCAGACAGATCTGTGATCAAACCAGATGGGGTAATAGAAGACATTCCGGTGTCCCTAGATTCTTGGGAGTACCCTGTGGATTTCATGATCCTAACTCCTAAGAATAATCTAGGAGGACATCCTGTTATATTAGGAAGACCTTGGTTGGCTACAGCTGATGCTTTTATTAGTTGTAGATCCAGTGATATGTACATCTCTGATGGTAGTTCAACTAAGAAGTTCACTTTATATCCTCCAGCTAGGACAATTACAAATCTAGATGACACTCAATGGATAGAGGATGAGGAAGATTTACAACCTCTCTTCACAATTTCAGAAATTAGTGAAGATAATCAAATTCTGAATACTCTAGAAAATTTTGAATCCTCTCCAGAACATAAACATGAATCATTTCAAGAGGGATCCAATATTGAGTTTTTGTCATCAAGGCATATGTCTCTTCATTCTATGGACAAATTTGGCAGCTCTACAAGTGAGATTTTTCCAGGCAAAACTTTGAACATAAACAAGAACCTAGAAAAATCTCAACAAGAAGAGTTAGTCAAAGTATTAAAGAGACATTCTTCTGCATATGCATGGGAATACACTGACATGAAAGGGATAAGCCCCAAGACTTGCACTCATCACATCTATATAGAGGAAAATTGCAAACCAATCAGACAACCTCAAAGATGGATGAATCCAAATCTTAGGGAAATTGTTAAAGAAGAATTGCAAAAATTGTTAAATCTCAATTTCATCTATCCTATTTCAGATAGTCAGTGGGTTTCTCCTTTGGTAATTGTGCCAAAGAAAAATGGAAAATGGAGGGTATGTGTTGACTACCGAGAACTAAATAAAGCTACTCTTAAAGACCATTTTCCCTTACCTTTCATAGATCAAGTGTTAGATACATTAGCTGGCAAAAAGTACTTCTCATTCTTAGATGGGTTTAGTGGTTACAACCAAATCCAAGTAGCACTTGAAGATCAAGACAAAACCACATTTACATGTCCTTGGGGTACCTATGCTTACCGAGTATTTCCATTTGGATTATGCAATGCACCTGCAACATTCCAAAGGGCAGTATTAGGAATTTTTTCAGATCTAATACATGATTGTGTAGAGGTGTACATGGATGATTTCACAGTTTATGGAAACTCATTTGAAGAAGCTTTAGACAACTTGGAAAAAGTTTTAAAAATATGTCAAGAAGCAAACCTTTCACTTAGTCATGAAAAATGTTTTATGATGTTTACTGAAGGTATTGTTTTAGGGCACCACATTTCAGGGGATGGGATTAGAGTTAATGAGTCTAAAGTTGAATTCATATCTAACTTATCCATTCCTAGTTGTCAAAGAGATGTTAGAAGTTTTCTAGGATTTACAGGATATTATCGGAGATCTATAGAAAACTTCACCAAAATAGCATCTCCACTCTTCAAATTACTCACCAAAGATTGTGAATTCAAATGGACTTCTGATTGCCAGTTAGCCTTTGAAACCCTGAAAATCAAAATTTCTGAAGCACCTATATTAAGGGGACCTAACTGGAAGTTACCTTTTCATATCTCCACAGATGCCTCTGATACAGCTCTAGGAGCAGTATTGGGGAAGAAAGACTTGATTCCCTATGCCATCTATTATACCAGTAAAAATTTGACTCCTGCAGAGTTAAACTATGCTGTAACTGAAAAAGAGTTTTTAGCTGTTGTTCATGCCATAATCAAATTTAGACACTATATAACAGGCTATGAAACTTTTGTTCACACTAATAATTCTGCAATTAGATATTTAATGAACAAATCAATCACTAATGGCAGAGTTATAAGTTGGTTATTGCTCTTACAAGAATTCAACATCACCATTCTAGATAGGTCTGGAAAACAAAACAAAGTAGCTGATTTCCTATCTAGACTCCAAAATATCAAAGATGATACTCCAGTTGAAGATCAATTTTCTGATGAATATCTTTTTGCAATCTCTACTCAAACTCCATGGTTTGCTGATATTGCTAATTATTTAGTTTCAGGAAAATTTCCTTCAATTATGAATTCAAGGGATAAAAGAAAAATCATTTGTGATAGTGCAAAATATTCATGGGTTGCTAATGAGTTGTACAAGACAGGTCCAGATTTGATCATTAGAAGGTGTGTTCGTGAAGATGAGATGCCTGATATTCTCAAGGCATGTCATGATGAACCTTGTGGCGGACACTTTGCAGATAAGAGGACAACCTATAAGATCCTTAATTTAGGATATTATTGGCCATCCTTGTTTAAAGATGCTAAAGAGTATGTCAAAAGGTGTGACGGTTGCCAAAGGGTAGGGAAACCTTCTCCTTCAGGTGAGATGCCATTACAACCTCAGGTACATATTGAACCTTTTGAAAAATGGGCTTTGGATTTTGTAGGACCTATTATTCCTCCATCAAGACAAAAGAAATATATATTAGTTTGCACTGATTATGTTACTAAATGGGTAGAAGCTAAGCCATTACTTGTTGCTAATGAAGCATCTGTAGTTACTTTTCTTTTTGAGGATATTTTTACTCGTTTTTGTGTCCCAAGGGAAATTGTTACAGATCAAGGAGCTCAATTTACATCAAGGCTAGTGGAGAAAATGATGGAGAGGTACAAAATCAGGCATAGAAAATCTACTCCTTATCATCCACAAGAAAATGGTCAAGTGGAGTCTACCAATAAAGTTATTGAAGGAATCCTAACAAAGACTGTCCATTTACATAGAAAATATTGGGTGGATAGGCTTCCTAAAGCCTTGTGGGCCTATAGAACTACATGGAGAAACACAACAGGCCATACTCCTTATGAGCTTTTTTATGGAAAGAAAGTTTTGTTTCCCATAGAGTTCCAAATTCAAACCTTCAAAATGGCAGTTCAGCTAGGACTTGATTTGACGGAGGCACAAAAGCATAGACTGGAGCAGATTAATGAATTGGATGAGATCAAACAAGATGCAGTTCAGAAAACAAGTTTAGTTCAACAACAAAGAGCTAGATGGCATGAAAAGTACATCAAAGAGAAGAAATTCAAAGAAGGTGACTGGGCTCTCGTGTTTGATTCAAAATTCAAGGATTTTCAAGGTAAATTTCAGACACATTGGCTTGGGCCATATGAAATTGTTGAAATTTTTGATAATGGGGCAGTAAAAATCAGAACGATAGATGAAGAAGAGGTCACTTTTCTTGTGAATGGTCATAGATTGAAGTTGTATCACAAACCACTCTCAAGAGAAGAATTTGTCTAGAAGTTCCAAGAAAGCAGTGATGTGAAGTTAATGAAGAAGAATTTTTCTTCTTCATCAACTTGATTGAATTTTCTGAAAAATTTCTTTTGAAAAAAATAAATAAATAAATAAAGGTATAAACATGAAAACCAATCATGGATTGGCATGTTTATACAGAAAAGATAGGGTTAAAATCAGAGTCTCTCTGACACTCTAACTTTTCCATTTTGTTTTTGCAAGCAGCTGTTATAAAATCATAAGTTCAGATCCATAGTGCTTATGGTCCATCTCATTTCATTTCACTCCATTCACTTATCCATCCATACCTCATTTCATTCATTCATTCATACTCTACTTCATTCCATATTTCATTCATCTCATCCCATACTCCATCCACCTCATTCTCATGTCAAAATTTAAAGTCTGATGTCTTACTGCAAATGAATAACAAATGTCATGGATTGCAGGGCAGTTCTTATGTTCTTCCACTCCATTTCATAAACTGAATCCATTCCATTTCATCATCCATTTCATACATATCATGTCGCATCATCCATCTTCATTCATGCCATATAACATCTCACTTATATCCCAAACCACTCCATTCCATAATTAAAATGCTCTACAGGTACATTCTGCAGCTTAACAGACATTCTGCAGCTGATCAGACTTTCCGCAGCCAGACAGTCATTCCGCAGCTACAAATCCTGAAGGCACCAATCAGCAAACATTAGAATTGCAACAAAATGATCCAGTGTATCCATGAATAAGAAGAATCAAGAATAATTATTAAGACTCTTCCAAAGGTGAACAAAGAAGACAAAGACTACAAAAATCAAATGAAAGCAGAGGTAACAAGTTTAGATTATAATGGAATTTCATAAAGTTTAGCATAGTTTTAGTTATGAATTGTTCGAAAAGGTTGTTTTAATTATTTTTATTGATCATGACCAAAAACCCTCCACAAACTTTGTATTAAAATCTCTCATTTCAAATTCCATACCCGACATCATTTAAGCGGTTAAAATGGCTGAAGTGTTTGAATTCTTCACGTCACCCAACCAAATCATTCAATGATGATTCTCTTTTCCGTTGTAAAAAATCTCCGCCGTCTTTTCAATCATTAATTCATTTCCTCCACCTCACTCCATTTACTCATTCCGTAACTACTTCCATCACTCCATTCTGTAGCCAGCACTTCATTCCACAAACAGAGATATTATTATCACCGTGAGCAGAGGAAAAGGGTATATCAGTTTGAATATCAAAGCACTATCATCGTGGGCAGAGAGTGAGCATTATCACTGTAAACACAGAGGTATAGCAGTGTGGAATTTGAATTCATTTCTCACCGGGAGACAGAGGTATAACAGTGAAGAATTTGAAGCCATTTGCCACCAAGAGACAGAGGTATAGCAGTGTGGGAATTTGAAGCCATTTGCCACCGAGAGACAGAGGTATATCAGAATAGAATTTGAAGCTGTTGTCACTATCAACCAAAGGCATATCAGTCCAAAATATCATTGTCAACCAAAGACATATCAGTCCGAAGTTTGAAGCCATTGTCATTATAACACAGAGGTATATCAGTCCGAAGTTTGAAGCCATTTCAATTCGAAGGTGAAAGTTATTGTTTCACTGGATAGAAAGAGTATTAATCTGAGCATTGAAGAAGAAATTATGGGTTTCATTGTAATAACTGAACCAGTGGGTACAAAATACCTAGAAGGCTACCCTCAATGTAAAGAAATGTTGCAACAAATAGGATGGCTACAATTTCTTGAGAAGTTTAATGGCTTCCACAAAGAAGTCACTAAAACATTTGCAAGATCATTTCGAGGAGCTAAGGTTGAAGTGGGGGATGTTAAATTCACTGTCACTGAAGTTTTCATTGCAGAAGCTACGGGATTGCTTAGAAATGGAGAGATATGGTTCAAAAACAGAGAATTCCATAATGAATCCTGGAAGCAAATTCTAAAATCACCAGGTATGGATATCACTGTGTTTAAGAAAGGAATTCCAAGTTCTTCCTTGAAAAATAAATGGAGAAACATAATGCTTATTCTGCAAAAATTTATTACATGTGAGGGTAGATATGGCACATTTTATGTTTACCACATTAGACTGATAATGTATTTTCTGGGGGAAGACTTAAACCTACCCTATTTCTTGCTTCAAAGTTTGAAAAAGATGGCTTCTTGTGTTCAAAGAAGGGTTCAATTTTTAGAGACAACTCTATATCATCATGGCTTGGTTAAAATTTTGATTGAACACCATTTAGCCAAAACAAATGATACTTGGGACAATTTCTTGATAAGAAATCATTTTGAAGAGCAAAAAGAGCCCTCACCTGAACAACAACCTACAAGGAGAAGCAGAAAATGGAGAGCTTCAAAAATTGAAATTGACAAAACATTTCAAGAAAATAGTGAGGAAATCATCTCAGAGAAGTTGACTCAAATCAAGAGACAACTTAAGAAAGAGAAGGTAATCAGGAAATCTGCCACAGAGAAAGGAGAGGGATCTTCTCAGCCAAGAAGAAGCCATAGACTAAAGGGGAAACTAAGAAAAACTCAAATTAAACAAACAGGGGTGATAAATATAGAAGATGAAGAAACATCTATTGAAGAAGATGTTGAAGAGGATTTTAATGAAGGAACCCCTGAAATTGATCCTGCTCAGCAAGAAGTCTATGACTATGTTGAAACTTTGGAAAGGAAAGCTTCAGAGAGTAGAGAGAGAACCCCTAGTCCTCCACTATCCGAAATAGATGTGTTAAGAAGGGATAGGTATGAGCTGGAAATACTTAATAGACACATCAAAAATGAGAATGAAATTTTGAAGGAACAAGTCAAGCTCAAAACCGATATGAACTCAACCTTATCTCTACATATAGACAAAGTGGAAAAGGCTAATGAAAAGTTGAAGAAGAGGAACAAGAAGCTAATCAGGGCACTTACCAACTTAAGGTTCAAACTTGTCATCAGAAAACCCAGAAGATCTCTAGCTTCCAGGCAAAGGAGAAGGAGAGGATTAGATGTTCTTGCAGAAGCCTCTGAGTTTATAGGATAAGTTGCATGAGGACATGCAACAAGTCAGCAGTGGGGGTATGTTGAGCCTCAAGATTGTGCTTTCTTTCATCTTACTTTACCTCATTTTCCTTTGTCCATTGTTATCCTAGATCCAATTGATCAATGAATTTAGTTAAAATTACTTTTACAATGATTAACATGACTGACTTGCTAAGTTTTGTGATTTTTTCCATTGTAATGCATTTTGACCGGAACTAGCTGCAGAATGCAGACATTCCGTAGCTAATCGGCAATTTTGCAGCTGTCTTCACATTTGGGTATGTTCCAGGTGGCCTCTCAAGAAAAACCGCATATGGGTATATTCCACATCATGTCTACATTGTTCGTTGCTCACCATGAAGGAAGAAACGAATTCTGGATATGGTTTTGGTACGTGGGAACACATTTAAGAAGGAAAACTTCTAGTAGGACTGTCTTAGTCCAGATGTCCTTTTCCCTTTTACGCAGCCACTTCAAGAGTCCTAATGTGATTTCGATAAGGAAAGACAATGATCCTGGAATTGTTGCAAGTCTTGTTATGTAAATTTGTTATATAAACACTTGGGAAACCGAGAGCTAGGCTAGATTTTGTTTTCCAGATTTTGCTTAGATTCTGTGCTACATTTCTGAAGACGCAGATTGCTCTGTTCAAGTTATTTCACCTTTAATGAAGCAGACAATATTGTTTTGAAAGCGTTGATTTGATTTGGAGTTATATTCCATCTGGTGGTAGAGGGCCCCTGCCTCCTGCACGGATTTATTTGCGCAATTTAGATAAGTATCTTAGCTGCCTTTACGTTTTTGAAGTTGAATTCGTAGTTGTTTTCATTAGCTACTATAGTTATACTCGTTCTAAAAACTCTTCCAAAAGATTATGATCATGAATGGGAAATGGCTATAGTATTGTAGGATTTAATTGTAATCTCTTTTGTTCACCATCACAATTATACTTATGCTAAGCACTCTTCCAAAAAATCCTTATAATGTCTTAAGCATGATTGTGATCTTGAACGTTTCAGTTGTGTGTTTTCAGTAAGTATCATAGCTGTTCTTGCTCTTAAAATGCTTTTCAAAAATATCATAATGATGGGTAGGAGATAGCTATGATATCTTAGTTTTTCATTGCTTTCAGTCTTTATGTTTGCATTCGCACTGAATTGTACAGTTATGATTGTTCTAAGAAACTCTTCCAAAATACCAATCATGATGGACAAACAGACTGTATAATTCCATAGAATAATGCATGGTAGCCTAGTTAGGATACTCCGGAGTTTAATTGCACATAATTCATGCTCAGTTATTTTGTTTTAAGTTTGATAATGACTTGGTAGTTCAGCACTGTTTTAGACTAGTGACATCTTAAGTTCAGTTTTAGCTTAACTCATTGCATTTGCACTCCACATTCAGTTGTCATTCACTGCATATTAGATTACTTCATTTGTTAAGTTTAAAAAAACAGCCTTCATTATTTACAAACCTCTTCTTGTTCTAAAATCTACAATTGATTCATAACCATATGAACAGAAGACAATATCATTTTAAGGCCTGAAGTACTTCTGCAACTTCCTTATAATCTCGCAAACAAACATTTCCTCAAAAGACTATTTTAAAAATATGTAACCTTTGAGTGAAGTGTAGTGTTATCAAACTAAGTTGCAGAATAGAGTTAGGAACTAGCCTTAGAGTAGAAGATCTTATGATGGTATAAATTTTTTACTCCAAATATGCTTCAACAAATCTCTAATCAAGGATAAAATGTTGTATCATTATAAGTTAGTTGTTTAACTGTTTAGTTAGGAGGATTGCATACTTAGTTGACCATGTCTCAAGCTCTCTCTCAAAACACCTTTGATGAAAGAATTTGACAAGTTGGTTTATGTTTTGAATCATTTGCTTAAAAGTCATTATCAAGCTTTGTTTTTGCTCAGTCATAGTTTGGATTTGATTCTGTTTCAATATCTGCAATTGCATTTGTCATTTTTCATCAACCAATTAGGCTTTACTTTGTTTTTAATCATTAGCTTCTTTCCATTAGCTTTCTAGTCATTTTCCTTGTGAACATAAAACCACCAAAAGATCAAAAACATCATAAATCATCACAAAAGACCAAAAACATCACAAAACACTACACACAACACATTAAGAAAAAAACACCTAGGTACATACAGTACACTTCACTTCAGCAGTTTACCAACCCTGGTTGACAATTAAATGAGCTCAATTTAGGAGACTAGATTGACACCAAACACATATTATGTAAAGTGGATTTAAAGCCTGCTATCATCTTGTACTGATCATAGAGTGTCAGCGAAAGCCTTGGTTTAGACTGCACAGCCTGAGACAACAAGGCATCAAAAATTACCCATAAAATCTTGTTCTCTTTAATGCGTGTGGGGTCTCATGAATTCCAAATTGTCACGTACCACACAGCCTCACACATCTGGGGTTCTATATCGGGAAATTGGGTGTCCTCGGGGGTCTTCCACCCATTTAATGCAATCAATAAAAACAACCAAGCGTCATGGAATTGCTTGCCCTCTTTCTATGCTTCGTGCACATTCTCTAGAAACTCCTTGCACAAATAACTCGACCAATTTTAAATCAACCCCTTTTCACATCGTCTAGCAAGAGAAATCACCTATGTGGGCACCTCCTTTCGTCTACATTTGCGCATCATCTTACAGGCCAAGATGAGTGTACCGAACTGAACAGGAGGGTCATTTATCTCACTCACCACAAATCCATTTCTCTTGTGTGAGACTTTCTATATGGCTTTGATCTTGTTTGCGGCCACTTTCCCTTGCTCTTTTCCCCTAAAGTCACAAATTAGGCCCATGCCTTTAGCAATTAGGAGATTTATCCTAAGGATCAACACAACATCAATGGGAACGCTCTCTCCCAACCACAGTGCATCATCATGCACAAGCGCGAGTAATTATTGGACACATATATCATTTATTGGGCTATGCCCAAAGTGAGATATCTATAGTAAATTCAATAGGCTTGCATTGTGCAGACCCAACACCCATATCTTCGGCTCTAGGCGCATGATTTCCCCTTTATACTGGACATGGTCTAGGTAGAGTACTGGCACGAGTTCAGGGAATTTATCCACATCCTTAATGTTCCAATCCTCCATTATGAGTTGCGTCACTTTTTCAAACATGTCTCCTTCCATTGGGATGTTTTTCAGGGATTGAAGGAATTTAGATGCTTGCTCTCACCTTGTCAATATCTTTGAGAACCCTTACCGTCGATTTGCTCAGTGCAGCATAGGTCGGAAACCACAAGAATGGGGCCACTTCAACAACATCCTTCTCTTCCTCCATAATGGTCTCTAAGAGATCCGTCAATTGTATTTTTAGGCACTCAACCACAGTGGAGCGTGACTTCATAGTCGTCTCCCTCGAGGATTTCCTTGTACCAGCTGTTTTCCCCTTCTTAGACTTGTTTGATGCCGGCCTTTCAACCATCAACGCAATAGGGACCTCTGGCACAGCAAGGCCATCTATAGGTCGTGCAACTGTCATACTAGGTGAAATTACGTAACCCAAACCTCTGTGGCATAAATATTCCTCGAATACGGGATCTAAGTCAGAAATAGACAATGAGTATGCAGCAGAAATCCAAGAGCTCAAGGAAAATAGTTTACTCAGAAAGCAAAGGGAGCTATTGTGACCCCATATGTCTTATTTATACTTGTGGCATGTCTTCAATGGTTCCTTATGCATTAATGTGTCTCCATAAATGACAAAATTGTCCAAAATATGGCAAAACCCCCTCATTAATGGCAACCTAGATGCTCCCATAAATAGTAATAAAGTTGTATTTTCCAAATTCATTGTTCCAACGGCTAGTTTTTCACACCTCTGTGACCCAGTCAACCTCCTCAGATAGCTACTGCACAAGTTTCACACCTTTCTGTGCATCTTCCATCCCATCTACGCATATATGATACTCTATTCATGTAGTCATTTGGTGCGCACATGGTCATCCCTATACGGCTTCAATCGGCTCCGATTGACATAATCAAGAAGGTATTCTCCACTCAATGTGGCTATGTGCACTACACCTCCATCAATGATTTTCTTAACAAAATAAGGCTTGAGCTAATGTATGTTCAATTTCCCTGGGTGGCACTCAAACTTGCTGTCATATAATAAGACCAAATCATATTTGTTGAACTCCTTTCCCCTGATATGACTATCATGCCATTATTTTTCGCGCACCTTATGAACTTGCTGGTGATGATTGATAATAAGGAGATCTTCCTATAGTGCGACCAACAGCGACAATCGTTCCTCCATGGAATCTGCTTCTGCCATATTTTTGAATGATGCAATCCAAAAGCTAGGCACAATGAACTCCATCGGCAACATAAATTCTTACCCATATACCATCATGAAAGGTGTCCTACCAGTTAATTTCTTGCATGTAGTCCGATATGCTCAAAGAACTGCAGGTACATGCTCATCCCAATCATTCCAGTTAGCATTTCACACCTTGGTAAGCGCAGTCTCCAATATCTTATTGAATGCTTCAACTGCACCATTCTCCTGGGGATGATAGGGAGAGATATTTTGATGATGCATCTTGAACTCCTCTGTTACTGCTTCAATGGTTTCATTTAAAAAATGCATACCCTGATCACTGATTATAATCTTAGGACATCCAAACCGAGTCACAATATTCTCAAATATGAACTGCGCAGCTATATCTGCAATATAATCCTTTATAGGTTTAGCTTCATCCCACCTGGTTACATAGTTCGTCGTAGTGATAATGTAATGGTCACCATTCTTCTATCCTGGAGGATTGATAGGTCCAACAAATTTTATAGTCCATTTCTCAAATGGTTTCAATTACATTTGTGCATGCAAGTACATCTTGTCTCTGCGTGTTGGCTTTCCAGTCCTCTAGCATACATCACATGCGAGACAATGCGCATAGGCATCGTTGTGCAGTGTGGGCCACTATAACCAAGCTCACAAAATATTCTGCACAATTTCCTTACCCGCATAATGACCACGAGCAACCCCTCCATGAGCTTCATTTAGGATCGAACCCCTTTCATACTCCAAAAAATACCTTCGCAAAACTTCATATGCACCCAGTTTGTACAACTGTTTAGCAATAATAGTGAAGTCTGCGGTGTGAGCCACGAGCTATTTCTTCTCTTGAACTATATATTCTTCAAGAGCACGTCTGGTAGTAAAAAAATGAATAATATTAGAGAAATTCTCATCAACCACCTTGATAAAAAAAAACTGCACTTCTGGAAATGCATCCTCCAAATTCATAGGTTCTTCACCAGTCTCAATGCGCGACAAATGGTTTGGCCTAGTGTTCAGTGTCCCTTGTTTTACAATAATATCAAATTCATATTCCTGGAATAACAAAAACCACCTACAGATCTTCTGACCCAACACAGGCTTATTGACCAAGTACTTTAAAGTTGAATGATCAATGAACATCTTAAAATTCCCTCCTAACAGGTAGTGGCGGAATTTATGCAGCGCATACACCATCGCTAATCCTTCTCTTTCTGTGGTTGAGTAATTTTTTTCTGCGCTTGAGATTTTTTGGCTTGCATAGGAAATAGGGTGATCAATCTCTCCCCCTCCTGGCTGCGCTAAAATAGCTTAGAGTGCAATGCAAGAGGCATGAAAATGCACATGAAACACCTTTGACAAATATGGTAAGACCAGTATGGGCCTAGTGACCATCTTTTCCTTCAACAATTCAAAACTCTTATGACAATCCTCATCTCATTAGAATGTCAGATCCTTCTTTAGCAGCGTCTACATGGGTGCAGTTATAAGTGCATAACTCTGAAGAACTTCATATAATACTGAGTGTGCCAAAATATTGAGCGCAATTACTTGACATGCTGAGGTATCTCCAGATTAACTATCATTGCGATCTTCGCATGATTTACCATCAACACTTGCTGGCAGACAATGTGTCCGAATAGTATCCCAAATGGGACATAGAATATACATTTCTTCAAATTCAATGAGATATGATACTTCCTACAGGTATCCAACATTAAGCACAGGTTTGAGACATGCTTCTTCAATAGCCCAAACACAGTCCAATAATAAATGTATAGCACCAAGAACCTATGGATAAATTCTTGGAAAGTAGATACTACTATGTGTGAGAAGATGTCATGCACATTCTTGAAGCCAAAGGGCATGACTATATATTGGAAAGATCCCCATTAACTTGCAAAGTTGGTCTTGCTGCAATATTTTGGCCCAATACGAATCTAATGATACCCTGAAAACCCATTTTTGAATGAAAAAGCTTCTTGTCCTCCAACATTATCTAGGATTTCATCAGAGAATGGAGTTGGGAATGGATCATGCAGACAAGCATTATTTAATTTGTGCATATCAACACAGATTATATTTTCTCCTTTGGTCTTCTTGTCTTGCACTACGTTGGACTTACCCAATCAGAATCTTCTACGAGTTCTATGATGCCTGCAACAACCATTTTATCCAACTCTTATTTCACCTTCTTCTTATATCTTGGATTTAAACTGTATCGGTGTCGCTTCACCAGGTGCACATCAGGTTTCAAATTAATCTTCATAACTCCAAGTTCACCAATTATTCCTTTCATCTATGAGAAATTTTTAGGGAACAATTCCTGATAATCTGTCAGGAACTCAACAAATTTTCCTACTATATCATCATCCCAGTAGTCTCCTATCTTTTCCCGCTTAGGTTTCTCTTCAGATCCAATATTCAACTATCATATCTTTAAGGGTTTTGTCACATCTATTGTAGTTATCAAGGGTCTAGCCACTGCATGTTGTCCCTTAGGTGCAGGAATCATAATATTACTTGGATTATCTTCACTCCAACCGTCATATTCTTTCAATTCACAATATATTTCACATGTGCATCCCATGCTGATGGAGCACGCTTGATTGCGGGCTTTGTTTTATAAAATATGACTTCTTGAATATTGTTCAAATCTTTGCCAATATTATAAAATCTATTCTCAAAGTTGAATGTTAGGATAAAACTCTTTGTCATCAAACCATTCACTAGTACCTCATAGCAGCTCTATATCTAGACAACAATCATTAGGTTCCTTCCCCAATGTGTGAATAAACATGTGGACCCATTCTGGTCTTCGTTCTACACCCCACACCTAATTCCATCTAGCCAAATGTTTGTGCTGATCATCCTTTCTAGAGTAGACATCTTCCATTCTGATGGTTGGACACTCAAACTACAGCCTCATCATGCGCGAACATTCCTCCCAGTTTCCCATGTTTTCTTTATGAGTTTCCCACCATCTTGATGGAGTAGCACACAATTTGAAATCCATAGCATGGAATTTTTGTCCTTTTGGCACAATCCTTTCAATCTCCCCTATAAACATGTTTATATCATTCAAACCATCATAATGTGGCAATTCGCGTACCTAAGATGTTATACATCGAAGATATATAGTCACACGATTACAACGTAGTGCATATACTTCATGCAATCGGTTTTGCCACTTTTCTAATTATTAATCAGAATATGAGAAACAGGAAATTTCCTTCTCCTAGTTAGGATTTCCATTTTTTGTTGGGTTAATCCAATCTTCCTTGCACAAAGTGAATTTATAGATCTTATCAATACCATCACCGACATGGAAAGGCTATGTGTATCTTTGTCCTTCTCCAGGGTCTAGAGGAATGATGACCCTGATTCCATTGCTTTAAAACTCCATTCTTCTTTTCTTCAGGTTTATGACACCATCCATATCAATAGCCCAGTCTAGTCCCAATAGCACAGGACAGGGGTCGATATCATTTATAATTTGTATAACTTCAAAGTCTTCCATCACCTTAACACCCTCGATACTGACTATAACTTGTGAAAATATCCCTAATGGAATGATATTCTGCTGATTTTCCATGTGCAGTTTAATGGTAGACCACTCAAACTTAGGTTCTCCCATGTGTTGCCAAGTTCTCTTAGGTAGAACATTCGCATCTGATCCCAAATCTAGAATAACCTAGTCCATCTCATAAGCACCGATCTGCATGGTCATACGGATCTCGCTACATGTTCTCTTCTTATTATTATATTTTTTTTTAATAGCTCGTGGCTCCACCATCGGTTGTTCCTTTTTTGTGCAATTATCTATCAGAGCCTGAAGGTTCAATAGAACCTTTTTTTTTGCGCAATAAATTAATGCACGCTTGAATAAATGGTCTGATCTCTTCATCTCCTCATGCTTCCTTCATTGGTCCACCTAATTTTGATGCTCTTCCCTTTGCAAATTCTTTCTGTGCTTCAAAAAAAGTCTCCTTTGGGTGCTACAAGTCGAATCCTTATTTTTTCTCAGGTGACTTACAGATCCACATGTCAGTATCGGGTTTCTTTCCCTTATCTTCATTAGTGGTTTCACTGCTCCCAGTGACTACATTCACACTGGGATAATTTTCATAGGTTTATAATCTAACCATATGAATATTATGCATTCGATTTTGTGTCTATTTATCCTTCATTTTAGCAATCAAGACAGGGAAATATTCTATCACATGGTCAAATTGTCTACAATACCTGCATGATTTTTGCATTTGATTTGGGCAGTCGCGTGCATAGTGACCAACATCTGTCCAGTTATAGCAAATAAATTTTCCTCTTACTCGACCAACTGATCCACCTCCTTGTCCTCTTCATTTTCCCTAGAATCCACCACGTCTAGAGGGCGATGTTGGTGAGGTAGGATCATCTCGCATCCTACATATTTTAGCTTTATCCAACATCATATCATAAGTGTGACAATGCTACTCATCATGTCCTAGTGATAAAATAGAATCTGAAAAAAAACTTCTTCAACTCAGGTTGATACTTTCTGACCCTTGGGCATAAATCTGTGTCATGTAATCCAACAAATTTACACATTGTGCACCCTACTGTACTCTTCAATGGACTAGGACCTCCGACATTCAGATAATTATTGAAGACATGACATTGATCCTTATGGTGCCCAACAACTTTACATTTTATGCACCAGACCTCTGTGCAAACTTCCTTGCCCTTGTCTTTGCACAGGCTTTGAATCTCTAAATGCATGGCTTCCAGCTTATTCTAAATCTGTTGAGTTCCATGCGCAACAGGTGTTGGGGTAGCTTCTAGTTTCGTTACAAAATCCAAAGCCTTAGCCTATGTGGCAATATTTTGTTGACCCAACGGCTGGCACAGATGTGGGAACAACATAGCGATGCACCATTCCTTATTTTGAGTATCATCGATGAAAAATCCACCATCTCTCATAGTATGCTTCAGCCTCCGATCTACCGCCCACACAGATTCATTAACCTCCTGATGAATCTCTTTCATTTCTATAGCCAACTACACCTATGAATTTGGCTTCTTAAACTGCTCTTTTAGGACATATTTTATTTGGTCCAAGGTGGAATTAAGGTTTTCTTGAACATATCGGATATACCAATCTAATGCATGATTTTGGAAGGCAGGGTCTAGCTGTGCTTTCTTAATAACATTATTAACATGTTGAGCTTGTCATATGGCCCTAGTCACAAACCAAAAGTGCTCATTATCTTCATTTCCAATGCCCCCTCCGATATTAGTTTATTTCATCGACGCAGCCATATCTGTGCCTAGGGGAGGGTGGGGGGATGGTGGACATGGATTGTGCAGTTGAGTGGGTGCTTTGTGAGGTGAGTGTAGAAGTGTAGTGGATGGGGTTGGAAAAAGGATCAAGGTTCTCTGATCATTATGGTTTGATGAAATTTCTTGTTCATAGTCATTATAGTTATTAATTTCTAGTTCATGTTCATTGTCATATCTATTCTTCAGAAGGATATAAATAAAATTTCTTGGATCTTCGCAGTAAAATTTACCATTACGTGTAGTTGGGCCTCTTTGCGGCATTCAAGAAATATGTTCACACAGAGAGCCCTATTCACATAATAAAATCTTTAGCAACAACTTCAAAGAGTGCATGAACTTACCTCTAGGACCTTTGAAAAATCTTCTCTCTCCTTCAAAATATGACACAAAAAGATCAATGGAAAATTCTATGACAAATCCTCCCAAGAGGCGATCGATCCAATGATCTACTACTCGGGTGATCATTAGGGGAATTTTGAGGTCTAAAACGGGCCTCCTAAGGAAATTATAAAATAATAGTGGCAATAATAAAATAAGATTTGATGACATCATCAAATTTTAGAGGGAAAAAAGACAAAACTACTTTTTCAACTCATATTTTCAACTTATCTCCCAAAGTTTTTACTCAAATTTCAAGAGGGAGTACTCATTGGATGTAAAATCTAATTCCTCATCCAAGGAGTACCCATGTTGGATACTTTCGATGGACCCTGATACACGAAAAATGAGAAATACATAAAAAAACGTGATTGCAATCATGTTTTTTCATGTATTTCTCATTTTTCGCATAGAAAGGTCCATCGAAACTATGCAACATGGGTACTCCTTGGATAAGGAATTGTATTTTACATCCAACGAGTCCTCCCGCCCAAAGTTTGAGTAAACAATTTGGGAGATAAGTTGAAAATATGAGTTGAAAAAGTAGTTTTATTATTTTATTGTTTTATAATCTTTTTAGCCTTTTACATAAAAAAGGGTGAATCATCCCCCATGGTTGAAATCATAATTTTGAATCCTATTAGTTTTTATAAATTTTATTTTGGTTGTACATTTTTCTTAGGAGGCCCATTTTAGACCTCAAAATTCCCCTAATGCTTATTGTATAACTTTTCTAATTCTTGAATCAATTCAGGAGTCCACTCAGTGAATGCGTCGTCCTTCACAGAGGTATTGAATTCATTCAATCACGACAACCACTCTTGCAACTCAGTTCCAAAGGAGAAAAATAATATCTTGCGAACTTTTGTATAAATGTATTTATGTGTCCATTTTTCATCAGATAGTTTAGTACTTCAATTCTATTGGAGCGTGAATTCAAGGATCTTTCTATCCAGCCAATCTTGTAATTCATTCTACGAAGGGTGACACAACATGAAATCTCCCGCAAAATTATCCTGGTCCCAGCAACAAAACCATCTCTTGGCTTGAGGGATCCTGACCCAGGTTCATAATTTATTTCGCAACCAACAAACCCTCCAACTACTGGCCCTTTCAACAATGACCTACTTGTGCAGATCAACGTCTCACCCGAAGCAGTATGGTGGTGTGTTGGAACCAAGTTTCTACACCCTGAGGTAGAAAATCATGTAGTGGCCCCAAGTAGATTGATTACAAACTTATATTGATCATAAACATATCTGCGCAATATAGAATAGTACTTTATGAGATCACAACACAGAATCAAAAATCACTTCTTCGCAGATATATAATATCAGAATTAGATCCAAATCTAAACAATGTGTAATCACAAAATCAGATTCATCAACCATCAATATAACTCATGCATAAATAACAGATGTCTTCGCGTAGATCCAAGTAACAATAATAGATTTAAAGCGAACTTAAGACATAATAATGAATGAGAACACAGAGTGATAACATAGTGCTTCCTGCCAAAATCAGTCCTTGTATTACTTCAGATCAATTTAGTACACCATAGTTTCCCTTACACTTTACCTTTCTGCACAGATAGCCAATGGATTCTGCACACAGGTAGGACTAGGTATCCACGCACAGAGCCAACATGAGCCTTTCTATTGAACCCAGACTGAAACCCTTACGAAAGTATTACAGATGCATAAAATTAGATCAAAACATCAATAATAGTCTATCTCTTCCTTATACTCGACCTATCTATTTATATTAATATAGCACACAGATACTATGGTCTCAAACCATGGTTTTAGGCTCACAGTTTACCCTTAAACCCTTTTACATAAAATAGGGACTTTAACCCGCCCCAAAGCCCCTTGACTCATTCACGCGGCACACATATACAAAGCTTATACAAAAATATACCAAAAGGTGTACCCAAGGGGACCCTGCTCCAATAATATTGTCACGAGGTTGATTCAATCCTTAGACATTGCCTAACCCTAGAAGAAGTTGAGTCAATTCTAAATGATTTCCATAGTGGAGCTTGTGGTGGTTATCTATCTGGGCTTGTTATAGCCAGAACAATCTTGCGTGCACACTATTTTTTTCCTTTGATCTTCAAATGTTGCGTTGAATTCCATGGGTGTCAATTTTATACTCGGAAGATGTATGCTCATATAACTCTGCTCTTTCCTATTGTTATAATCAGTCCATTCACAAAGTGGGGCATTGATTTTACAACTTGTAACCCGACGTCGGAAAAGGGTCATAAGTATATCATTGTAGCAATGGACTAATTTACTAAGTGGGCCAAGGCTATGCCAACTTTTGAGAAAGATGGTGAAACAAAAACCTTGTTTCTATTCAACCAAGTCATTTCTTGTTTCGATATTCCAAAAGGATATTTTCATTGACCATGGAAGTAATTTCCAGAACAAGATGATGGCTGAACTAGCTCTCAAGTTAGGTTTCCGGCAAGAGCATTCATATCCTTACTCTCCTCAGGCCAATGGTTAGGTAGAATATGTAAATAAATATTTCAAGGTTATCTTAAAGAGGATATTTAATAAATCTCGATCCAATTGGAACATAATTTTGTACCCTGTGCTTTGGGCATACTAGATGTCAGTCAAGACTACAATAGGGTTCACTCCTTTTTTGCGAGTTTTTCGTTTTGAATCGATCTTTCGTGTGGAATGTGAAATTCCTTCTCTTAAAATAGTTGTATAACTTCTTCCAGAAACTTACAGTCATGAAGAGCGCCTTGATTATTTAGAATTTCTTTATGAGCAGCACTGGGATGCAGCCACAATTAATGAAGCTCATAAAAAGAGAGTGAAATTCCAATACGATAAGGTCGTGCATCCTAGGGTTTTCTATGAAGGTGACCTTTTCTTAGTCTATGACTAAGACAAAGATACCTTGGGGGCAGGAAAGTTCAAATCCATGTGGTATAGTCCTTTTAATGTTAAAAAGGTATTGAAAAAAGGAGCTTACAAATTGGTTGATTTTGATGGAAACAAGTTGGCGGAGCCCATAAATGAGCTCTATCTTAAAAATTATTATGCCTAGGCTTTTTCCTAGCATTTTCTTGGTTTTGTAGATGTTGTGTATATTTGTGCATATATGTTTATAGGTTTCATAGTGATATCAATATTTTTTATCTTCTTTAGTAGACATCTATGAATGATCCGGTATATCTAGGATTTGTCGATGGTGCTAGTTGACATACACAGAATTTGGCTTCCGCGGCTTGGGTGATTTATTATCCATCTAGTCAGTTGTTGGTTTCAAAGGACATATGTATGGTCCTGCTTCAAATAATGTTCTTGAATATATTGTTGTTGTTAACCTACTATATTAAGAAATATCTATTGGTGTTGACTTGTTAGTAGTGTACTTAGGTTCACAACTGGTGGTGTATCGATTAAACAACATCTATCGTGTCATAGATCCTCATTTATATCACTAATTTTTGAGAGTGCGTTTATTACAGAGATCTTTTAATTTTATCACATTTATTCATATTCCATGATCAGGAAACCCATTTTTTGATTCCATAGATAATCAAGCATTATATTGGCATATTCATCACTCCTCACATTAAAATTAAAAATAATAAAACATCATTTGTATATATGGTCGTCACATCATTAAACCGTTTGTAAATAGATATAAGTTATATGTTCAAAAATATTATAAAAAATCATGACAAAATGTCCTACAAAATTAGGGCTTAAGCCCAATCATGTCCATAAAAAATATCAGATAATAAATCTATGTATGTCGGCCTTTCCTTGGATGTGCATCTTGGAAAAAGATGATGGAAGTTTCCACCCATCAGAAAATCCGCACCTAGTCTCATGATACTCCTACCACACATCTCTGTATTTCCTCTGATAGATCCTACACTACTGCCATAAGTACTTGGCGAGTCAAACTCTCCAAGTTCCTTCGTACATCATGACTAACTCTTTCATTATCAACAACAACACTCTCCACATCTCTTCCATGACGCCTATGCCTAGGTAGACCCTCAGGCCTTATCGGTCCCACATCTGTATTAGATCAAACAATTTTTTAAGATTTTTTGTCTCCTAAAAAAACTTCAATTCATATTTTTGAAATCCATAAAAAATAAAATAGTATTAAAATATTTTAAAAAATTTACCAATGGCTCCCCATGTAGTGTCGGGTGGAAGTACCAGATATGGATCTTCTCTGAAATCCATGCTTGCATATGGGTAGTCCTCAATGGCCATGACTTTTCTCCCCACCAAAGAAAAAAATTATCATCGAATATCATTCTAGGGACCTCAATACCCCATAATCTCTTCATTAAGTCAACCCATCTAGCTATCCATGGAACTCTTGGGCTGTTGATGGTGGAAATCACTTTCAGTAGAAGCCCTTGTAGTCTCTCAAAAAGTGAAGTACAAAGACTAGTACCATACCCAAAATGTTTTACTTTTTTTTCTTGATGCAAGTCAGTTTTTTTTCATGTTGGTTAGAAGGAATGTACACCAGTAAAAAATTGTGGTAAGGAAATATATTTCGAAACTCATTGAAACAAGAGAAGCTTGGTGCAATGAGGCTGATGTAGCTACCCTCACAATTGAAAAATGGAAAATTCTTAGGGGAATTCCCTCCACATCCTTAATTGGGATATGTGACACTACCTTTTGTGTGTTGTCTAGGAAAAAAATGTGAATGTAATCATCCACATTAAGGCTTCCTTGGGCCTTCCCTTCCAAATTGACTGGATCTCTTATCAGAGAAAGTCCAGTAATAAAGTATATGTATCATACTTCAATGCATAGGGTCATGTGATCAATCATGAATGAATCCTCTTTTGGATCCTAGTAGTTGATAAGAACTTCTAGCAATCTTGTATTGGTTTTCATGTTTGGCATTTTGAAAAATTTAAACAGTCCACATCCTCTCAGTCCATCTAGTGCCAATGGATCATTAATAACCTCATTATATATTGAATTTTTCTCTATTTTTGTCCATCTAATTGACATCCTACACATTCAAGTATTTTCATCCATTAAAAATATGTGGTTTTAATCTTCTATTGAGCATACTTGAGTTCTCTTCATACATAGTTGCATATAGGGCTTCCAAATATGCGACATCAATACACCCAATCCACGTACGCATAGAGTTAAAACCTAAAAATTAATTCCTTATGGTTAAAATGTTTGAAAAACACTTGAATTGAATGAAATTTCATTGAGAAATCAAATTAGGAGATTACCTGGAAGATTGACGGTTGTTTTGGATGAGAAATTCGGTGTATTTTGGTTGTCAGGGTTTTTCTCCAGAGCTCTTGCACTCTTCCTAAAACACAAATGAGGGTTTGTAAGTCAAAAGGTCTATTTATAATTAAAAATTAAAAATATTTTAACAAACCCAATTTTACAAATTTTATGTTTTTATTTTACAATTTTTATAAGCTTTGTGACCTTTTTTGTTTTGAGTGCTAGAATAGGTTGTTTTTCAAGACAGAATGAATACTTTGAGACATTTTACTAGTTTCATTCCATGACCGCTAACCCCTCATGGTAGGTTTCATTTTCATCACTGACATATAGCTTATGGAATATCACCTTTTCCATTGCATTATGTAATATTCCCAAATGGGAAAAGCAGGAATATAGTGCAACATGTTGGAACAATATTGCAGATCATCATTTAGAAAGAAAGATGCCAATATGGAGACCTTTCATATGTTAATATAGCAGCAAAAATTTACACAATAAATGGTCCATAAGATGCATAACAGGAAGTACAAGCCTCGAATGAACAAAATCCCTCAATATGAGGTGTTGCAACTACATACAAAAGCTGGAAAACCCTCAATGTTATTTTATTGGTTCTACTACAAAAAATTATTATACATCAGATCTAGAGATGATATGTGCCTCAAAAGATAGATCTATATCAGATATGAGCAATATACAAGCTCCTTTATAGAACCCCTCATGGGTTTTCAGCAAAACACCAAGTACAAGTTGTAGATCTGAGATCTAAGACTGCAAATATACTGAAAAATACATATCTATAAAGTGTGGTTGATCTTATGTGATCAATAAAATATCCTCCTCCAATAGATCCTCAAAGTGAAAGGAAGATCCCCTTCACTTGAAAATCAACTCTCTAAATGGTGTGCCAAACCACCCTCCAACTCCTCCCATAGAAATAACACAGATCTGTAAGTAAACTGCGTTGTAGGGATGAATAACCAGTTGTCTTGATGCAAATATATGAAAATAAGCTCAATGGCCTTCAATATTTTCCTCCCAATGGAAAGGAACCCTCCTCCACTGAAAATAAGCAATGATATGGCTTAGATCTAAAGATCTAATCACCACTTGTTGCAACCTCCAAAAACAACCAAACCTTTAACAAGATCTGTGTTGTCGTTGAAAGAAGAATCTTGGCCTTAAGCCAGATAATGGAAAATGTAGCACAAGAATCCTCCAACAGCTCCTCAATGGAAGAGGTGGGATTCCCAATCAGGAACACCCTGTGCTAAACAACACTTTATCTCAACTAAACAACAAGAGAAAGATATATGTCTAAACAGACCATATATTCAGAAATATAATATACATCAACATATTGAACAATGGCTTCCATCCTCTTCCTTTTTATAAGTTATGATCTTTCAAACCCTATGCCCCATCCAAAAAGATCACTAAATTCACACAAAACACCTCCATCTAAAACTACACTGTCCCTCATTGATGGCCACTCCTCCATGACAACACTGTTGATTTGGTCAAGGTTGACCCAGTCAAAGTGATCCAGCCTCTTTCACACCCAGTTTGCTTTAATTAAGCTGCCAAGATTTGTCTCTTTCATAGTTGGCATTGATTTATTCATTATTAAGGAGAATTATGGACCTCCTTTGCCCTGTTATTCTTTAAACAAAGCAATAAAACAAAATTGAATATTCCAATTAGCTTATGACTAATTGGGAATATTATAGGCCTCCCTTCCCAAATGTTTCTTGTCCTCAAGCAACTGACAAGGTGAGTGCTACAAATCTCCTCCTCCATTGGTGACACCAACATATGATAAGTTTTCTTCATAAGCTAACTGTTCACCAATCCATCCCTCCATGAATTACTCCTCCAAAGTTATCATGAGATGCAAATAATCCATCCCATAAGGAGACAATAGTTCGCATGAAACATACATGGTTTGCCCAAGGTTCTCCTTGAAACATGTAGCATAGTGAACATGGAGAATCTCCCTTCCATAGGGCACATACATACCTCCCATCCTCCCTCCAAAAATTCCAATAAAAAGTATTAGTACATAATCAATATATGGGATCAAAACTAAGTACATACAAAAAGAAATGTGTGCATATGGAGGTGGGTCATAGTCGCACATGTGGAACCAGCATAGTAAATCTCCTGACTGCATCAGATCATGATGTGGTAAGTGGTTTCCCCACCACTTACTTGCTACCCAAGTCATCTCACCATGGTTGAAAGTGTGAGATATGTTTGGTGCTTTAGGACTACACCCACAATGATACAAAATCTCCCTTCGATATCCAAGGGAGTGGCCATGTTCAGAAATTTTTGTGGCCCAAATTTGGCCATGAAGTTTATATGGCATAGTGCTCCTTCTTGAAGCTATGGCCTACACATACATGGTGAAATACTACAAATAATAATCAAATGAAACATTAGTTACACAAGCATTTTCTTCACCAACATTTCTCCTCATACAACTGTAGTGGTGTATATATGTATATCCTCTCACCCCAAAAGAGGAATGAGATGGTTGAATTAACTCTTTCATAGAGTCATGTTGTTGTCCCAACTCCACATGGTTCATGCATCTTTGAAAATGTCGATATAGTCCTCCTTAAAAGCCCTTACAAGTGTAGCTTCTCATGATAATGTTGTATAATATCATGGAATATGTGTGGATGAAAAAAGAACTCTTCATAAGCCCTTTGTAGTAACTTCTCCTTGAACTTGGTGGCTCTAGATAAGAATATCCTACCATGATAATAGATGGCTCCTTCTCGGACAGAATAGCGCTCCTCATGTAGCTGGTCATCAAGTATCATACATGTGTGAAGATCCTTGAAATGATCCACCAACAGTTGGGATTTCCAATATGGATCAATCTCCCATAGTGATAGCACTGATGATCTATCACAAAGAATGTCTATCATATGGATTTTCTCCTCCTTGGCATCTCCCATGCTAAAGTTACATGTGGGAAGGTCATTACTTCCATGCTTCTCCTCCCACCGCACAAAATCTGAAATCATGAGAGTGGGTAATGATGATGTTGGGAGAAGATCTCCCTCCTCTTTGAGCCTACCCAAGAATCCCAATGTTGTATCATTCTCTCCTAATGCTCCCATCCCTCCTGGATCTATGATTGGAGCATCAGGTTGTGAGATAAATATTACGAGATCTGAATGAGGTGGCCTCCCAAGTGGTTTTCCACTAGATAATAGTGTCCCATGCAACAATCTCATAAGAATAATAGATGGGACTGTAAGGTCCTTTCTTCCACTATGCAAATACATCTATGATTTCTGTGTGGAATTTTTATGTGAGGGATATGTGTGCATTCCTTTAATCATTTGATTTTTTCCACTCTTTCTATTCATGCATTTCATCTGCAAATTCTCCCAATCAGTGGTGACTTTCCCCAAAGTAATCAACCATTGCACACCCAATATGACATTGGTGTCTGGTATGTAAACTAAAAATAAGTGATCAATCAATGTATAAGTTCCCATGGTGATTGATAACAATGGAACATAATGCATTCATTGCATTGTTCTATATCTTGGGACGAAAACAAAAAATCCCTCAAAATCATCAGTGGGTATTTCCCTCCTTTGCACTAGTTGGGAATCAATAAAATTGTGGGTAGCCCCACTATCAACCAAAACAGAAACCCTCTAATTCAAGATGGAACCTTGAAATCTTAAGGTCAAGTACTTAGGTACTCCTCTCAAAGATGCAACAGCCCCTCCAATAGGAGAAAATGCTCCATTCCCATCTCTTAATGGTGTTGTTTCATCTCATGCAGTGTTAGCATTGTGACCTCTTCTTGGTTCATCTTCTTCTTCCTCCTCATCATCAGAGAAGACCTTTATGTAATGTGCTTTTCCAGCTACACATCTATGTCTAGGTGCGTCAGCTTCTTGGAAACTAAATCAAAGCTTCATCCTCCTCGAATATTTCCGGACATCATCATCAAGAGGTTTTCTGTATTGGCTCTCCTTTGAAGGAGGAGCCTTCTCTTCTTTTCCCTTTGATGGAAAATAGGGCTTGTACTGAAAATTTTCCTTTGCTTTTGGCAAGACATCTTGAAGGTCTCTAGCCCTTTCAATGGCATCTTGTAGGGTAGTGGGCTTGGTGGACTTAAACAACCCATGAAGAGGTTCATCTAACCCATCAATGAACATGTACACCCTTCTTGCTGCAGATAAATCAGGAACCATTAGAGAAAGTCTTAAAAATTTAGAGATGTAAGTTTCTACATTACCTAATTGTTTCAACTTTGCAAGCCCCGTGAATGGTGCTTCAGGATCTCTTCTATCAAATCTCTCCACCAGCCTTCTAGTGAACTCTAAATATGTAGCTACATTGGCATGACCTAATGTAGACAAGCCATGGAACCACCAGTCATGTACTTCTCCTTCAAGGTGCAGCACTGCAACCTTAATGGCATGCACTTCTGGAACTTTGTTCAACTGAAAGTAGATGTCAAGTTTTTCTACCCAATATTTGGCAATACACTTGGATGACCCAGCAAAATTGGGTAGAGAGAATATGTTCATAATGTCGATCATGATTTTGAATGAATCCACCACATCTATGATGATTCCTTGGTCTTCTATTGTCCTTTAATTGACAAAACTCCTAAAAACTCAAGTGATCTTTGAACCTTTGAGTTTTAGATTCATAATCCATAAAATAGTCTTCAAGGGATTCATGCTCTTGAAACCCTTCATTTCCCACAAAAAAAAAATTAGGCATGGTAGAGCAATGGGAAACTTGTGGTTGATGTACTGGTTGATCATTCCAATGGTGAGATATGCCAGAGCCTTCACCATGATCAAATCCTATAGGGGATTCCTTGAATATGTCCATTCTCATCTCCTTGATCTCTCTGGCAATGGCTTGCATGGCTCTAAGAAGGATCTTAGGGAGCTCCTTCTATTCATCTTCACCTCCAGATAAAGGGGTTTTACCCTTGTCTTCTTTGCCATTTGTATAATCAAATTTTTTGTGCCTTATTCTTTGATACCTCCTCTCTCTATCAGTAAGAGGATCTCCTTCTTCAGATGACATATTCACTTTTAGAATGCACAGGCTATGCCAAGATTATGCTCCGATTCCACTGTAATATTCCCAAATGGGAAAATCAGGAATATAGTGCAAAATGTTGGAACAATATTGCAGATCATCATTTAGAAAGCAAGAGGCCAATATGGAGACCTTTCATATTTTATTACAGCAGAAAAATTTACATAAGAAATGGGCCATAAGATGCATAATAGGAAATACAAGTCTCTAATGAACAAAATCCCTTAATATGAGGTGATGCAACTATATAAAAAAGTTGGAAAACCCTTACAACGTTATTTTTTTTGGCTCTTCTACAGAAAATGATTATAAATAAGATATAGAGCTGATATGTTCCTCAAAAGATAGATCTATATCAGATCTGAGCACTATACAAGCTCCTTTATGGAACCCCTCATGGGTTTTCAGCAAAACACCAAGTACAAGTTGTAGATATGAGATCTAAGACTACAGATCTACTGAAAAATAAAGATGTGGAAAGTGTGGCTAATCTAATATGATCAATAAAATATCCTCCTCCAATAGATCCTCAAAGTGAAAGGTAGATCCCCTTCACTTGAAAATCAACCCTCCAAATGGTCTGTCAAACCACCCTGCAACTCCTCCTATATAAATAACACAGATCTCGAAGTAAATTGCATTGTAGGGATGACTAACCAGTTGGCCTGATGCAAAGATTTGAAAATAATCTCAATGGCCTTCAATATTGTCTTCCCAATGGAAAGGAAGCCTCCTCCACTGAAAATAAGCAATGAGATGGCCTAGATCTAAAGATCTAATCACCACTTGTTGCAACTTGCAAAAACAACCAAACCCTCAATAGGATCTGTTCTGTAGTTAAAAGAAGACGCTTGGAATTAAGCCAGATAGTGGACAATGTAGTGCAAGACTCCTCCAAGATCTCCTCAATGGAAGAGGTGGGATTCCCGATCAAGAACACCCTGTGCTAAACAACACTCTATCTCAGCTAAACAACAAGAGAAATATATATGTCTAAATAGACCATATATTTAGAAATATAATATACATCAACATAATTAACAATGGGTGCCATCCTCTTCCTTTTATAAGTTATGAGCTTGAAAACCCTTAGCCCCATTCAAAAACATCACTACATTCACACAAAGAATCTCCATCTAAAATTGCACTGTCCCTCATTGATGGTTGTTCCTCCATGACAGCACTGTTGATTTGATCAAGGTTGACCCAGTAAAAGTGATCTAGGCTCTTTCACACCAAGGGTGCTTTAATTAAGCTGCCAAAATTTTTCTCTTTCATATTTGGCATTGATTTATTCATTATTAAGGAGAATTATGGACCTCCTTTGCCCTCTTATTCTTTAAACAAAGCAATAAAACAAAATTGACTATTCCAATTAGCTCATGACTAATTGGGAATATTACACATTATGCATTCTAGCCTCCATACTGTGATATGTTGCCATAGATTCAACCCCATTGTGTTTTGATTCTTAAACCATTTTCAGTGACCGACTTATAAAATCATGACATGATGGTAAAGCCCTCCTTTACATGGGATTCCTAGTTAAATCTGTGCTAGCATATGTTGCCCATGCTGCAAATATTGAGTAGTCTTGGGAGTCCTCTTTAGTTCTGCCATGTCTTTTGCGATGAAGCTTCATTCTCCTTCTTCTTTGTTATCTTTCTGGCTTTATAACCTAGAGGCTCCCACATGTTGAGTTGTACTATTGCATTGCATGTTGATTATTTGTACCTTTTTTCCTTAAGCCGACTTCACTTGGACTCGTGTGTAAGCCACTTTTTGAACATGCATTTTTTGAAAACAAACTCTGCAGTCACTTAGCATCTGCAACTTGACAACATATTCCCATGGAAAGAAAATTCCTTTCAGTGTCATTAACCATTTTCGTTACCTTGCATTGAGCATAGGAATATTCCAATCCCAAGAGCTAGCACATCTTTATTCATACACTTAATCTTTCCACTATACCATACACATTCGTTTATACTTTTATAGTATTTTAAATATGAAAAATACAAAAAAATCATATATTTAAAAAATATCAGGAAGAGGACATTACATCAATAATTGATGGCAGCAATCAGTCAGTTGTGTCGTTCTTGAGCAAAGCACTCAAAAGCAAGTCTTTCCTCCATTGGGATGGGATTTATTTTGACTTAGGAGAGCCATAACCTTGTGTTTGTGTTAGTACTCCTTCGGTTGGTTATATCTTCCAATAATATCGGGAGTTTGTTTATGCCTCCTGTGTGACAAACGTTTACAAAGTTATCATATGCTTCCATATAGTCACATTTGAGTCATGATTTTTTTCAAGGGAATTAAACCTAAGTCAGCCTTTTTGCGGTGTCTCTTGACTTATTTGGAGTCAGCCATATTTGGTCTGTCAGAGTTATGCTCACTATCACATCAACTATTTTCTTCTTTTCTCTTGCTAGTTAAGAAGGTCTCCATTGACTTCTTGCTGGTCGGTATTCTCTTATCGACTTCGACAAACTGTTGTGAGAGTAGGCCTAGAACTACACCCCAATCCTATTTTAATCATTAATAAATGACCTTCTACTTAACATCAATCAACATCATTTATATTTTATTGAGTGGTTTCCCTTTTGTTCGATGTCAACTTACATTATCACACATTGGCATTCGTGTAGTACCTTGGTTTCAATTTGACCCTATTGGTGGCTTCCTCACCTTTGTGTCAGCTTTCATTATTGGTTGGATAATAAGGTTTCTACCATGCACTAACCACATCTTGGGTACGCCGGAAATGTTCTTCAGTATGGCTACATCGTCTTTCTTCATCCGATTCCTTCCAAATTATTGGCTTGCGGGTTACACTCGCATTGGATTGATGTGGGATGCCTTAATGCCTTCAATCTAGAAAATATTTTCTTATTGAATCCAACTCATTTCTCTAGGAATAAGGTCTAGAGTGATTTTTTAGTACCTTAGGGTTTGCAGTCATTAGTGGTAGAATCCTTTGCTATTGATAGTGGGAATACGTCAATGTCTCTTGATCGGTATATTCTCTGAAGTGTTAGACTTCAACTCATTTATTCGCACGTGTTAGATTGTATTTTGGTACCTTCACTCTCGTAATCATTATGGGTGAGGTGCCTCGCATTTTTTAATGGTATACATCAATGACCGGTAATCAAAGGATTTCTCACATGGTCACCTTCAGCTCATTTTTCCCATAATGTAGAAATGTACCATGATGGTCGGTGAAGACCTTGGGTTTGCATCAACATGTTTTGGTTCACCTGTCAGCTCCTCTAGTTTTTTGCCAGTGACACCATCCACCTAATTTGTTGCAGTTCATCATAGTAGAATCTTATATGTTGGCACCTTAGTTGCGTGTAGTACCATTATTCCACTTTTATGACTTGGTACTTTGAGGATCCATTATCTGACATCACTGATCAAATATCTGCTTTGACATCATTAATCAATTCTTTTATATGTGATATAATGACATGACCTTATATGTACTTTTGTGGTTGTGATCGTATGATCCACTATGTATTTCTCAATTTCCTTTATACTTGTATAAATATTGGATGTGCTCTACACTTGATATGCAGACATGTTGTACTATCTCTCAGCATGGGTATGCTTGCCTCAGACATGAGCTTTCTTGCTAATCCCTTCCATTGTTTTTTGGCAGGCTAGAATTTGGTGATCTCCTGCCAAATCCTTGCATGATTCTTTATATACACTTAATACATTTCAGCCATCATGTACCCCTTATGACCTCATATATTAGGGGGCATCTATTATAGCATAATTTTCCACACTTGTATACTTGGTGCTCTAAGTTATGGCCTTGGGCATCCCTTTCCTTTTATACTTGGTACTTTTTCTAAAACACATTACATTAAATTCCATACGCAAATTTGTCCTTCAAAAATCACATACACAAGTGTGTCCATCTATATCCAACCTGCATATATAATTTTAAATACGAAAAATATATAAAATACTTATTTTTTGGGTGGGGTTTATGGGTTACGCTAGAATTCCACCTATAGGGGCCTACGGCCTAACTATATCCCAAATGAAACAACTATTTTGGGATGGTATAAATACACCTCATGGGAAGGCCTAAAGAGAGGATAAAGATATGATATTGATATTATAGCCAAATTTTCCCTGATGAAGTCTGATTTATCCTTATGCCTCCTTCACTCCAAGGTATACGAAGCTCTTGTTTCCTCATAGAGATGTTCATCTTCTTTACATGACATCTATGTGTATTCATTTGGGAGAGGATTCTTGAGGCTTGGGATGTATGAATCTGGAGGATGGTTCCTCTTGGAGCTGTGGTTGAATCATGTGGTATTCCTCCACATTTTTTTGCAAACATAAATAAAGAAGATTCGTCATGTTCTTGATAGTTATGTTCTTTATACTTTGACTCATGTTATGATCTAATTATGTATGATTTCATGTTCTATATCTATATGCTTATATGATCTACCATTCATATATTTAACATGCTTTAATTTAATTCTAGTGTATATGCGTTTCTGGGTGGGTTGTGAAGCATTGGAGGAAGAAAAGGGTTTGAACCGTACGGGAATGCCTTCAAACGTAGGAACTACGAGTACGATCTCTTCGTCCCACTTTAGTAGTTTATGCATTACGACTGCCTGTTTGCTTGCTTCTTGTTGTTGAATGGCCTTCACTCTGTTGGGGCTTCCAACCTAGACTCTAGGGTGTTTTATCTTGTAACACTATGACCACACATTGTGACCAAGTACTTCTCATATCGAGTTCCTTGTCTATCAATAATAATCATCCATGCTTTCAAAACATCACTTGAATATTTTGAGTGCTAGAGTGTGTTATGCCTTAATGTTCTATAGATCAGCCCCTAATGACCAACGTTATTACTGTAGGCCAATACTATTGGGTGATTGAGATTTATTTTGCAAAATGGTACTCTGGGATTCTCATTCTTCAAGGGCATGATGCTTCTCCATCGGTGGTTGGAAATTTATTCTTCTCTTGGCCTTGTAAAAATATAGATTGCTAGCTATAAAGTGATCTAATAGAAAAACACCACTCCAAGATTCTAGGTCTCTGAGATCCATGTAGATTGATATATCATTCTTCCAAAAACCCATCACAATCAGGCATGACCAATGTTGACATGTCCACTACCACATGGAATTGTTGACACATGCCACATATCACTAACTTTACATATTTGGCAATCTAGAAATTCCAAATCTGGGTGACTCATGTCCTCCACTACCACGTCACCTTCTCCACCTAGTATTCCATGTCACTGATGTTTTGGAAATTGGATGGTACCTTTAGTCCTTAGGAACTATAACTTAGTTCTCTACAACCAAGAGCGTGAAAAGGGGAAACATTATCTGATGTTAGTTAAATTTATATAATTTTTCACATCCATTATTCTTGGGCAGTTGAGGGCTCTTCGCCCTTAGGTGATAATGCTTAATAACTTTATGAATAAGAGAAAATAACATTATATATTGGGAATATTGAGTAACTCTTTCACTAAAATCATCTGAAGTTCGAGCTTACATATCTGGAAAAGCACTTGAGTCCGCTTCCTTTGATTTCTTACTTCTGATTTCTCTACAAATAGAGTCCCCTTGTGATGAATATGTCTATATATCCCTACATGCAACATTTCCTCTTCTAAAACTCTACTCTAAATACTGCACCCCTATGCTTGAACTTCCTTTTACTTATTCTTTTTAATTTTTTTCAGAATAATCCTCTTGCGCTTATGATTTTGTTTATTTATATAACTCCTTTGAATGAAAAGTTCTTTCATGCCTGTAAATGTATTTTCAGATCCCAACATGGATACGATTTATGCAACACATGACATATCTTGACTATTTTGAAGTGATTTTATGTCAACTTTCTTTTTTTAAGCTTTCTTATAATTAATTTTGGCTTCAATTCTTTTATTTTATTCTTGAATGAATCTCTAATTTTTTCCATTGTCTAGTTTATTTTTGTCTTCTGGATATGTTCACCAAGTTATCGTAACTTGAACACCCATTTTTACAAGTTAAACTAAGTTTTTCTACTTATTTTAGCAATTCTGCCACTTTACAGGCTTCAGCAGGCCTTTTTCTATAATTAGTAGGTTGTTAACTTTATATTAGGGGCCAAAACAACCACTAAACTATATTTTTCACTGAAATTGGCCTTTATCGCCTTTCTCGCTCATGCTTAGCCTATTATATACCATAAATCTAGGCATTGTGACCTATGGCTAGGCCTTTAGGCACTAAAACTCTTTTCAAGCATTCGTGGGATTATTTCCCTTATTAACCATCACACCATTATTTTTTTTAATGGGTGTAGAATCACATCCCTGATGCCCTAAGACCGATGCATTTTATTTTCATCCTTCAAAAACATTTGGGGCCTTGCTTATGTGCTTAGTTGTTTTTTGGGGCCCGTTGTGCACCTTTTCACATTGACGTCTATTGTTATTTTGTTAGTGCTAATGTGCATGTGCCTTTCATCATGCAACTACGTTAATAAATCATCAAGGCTCCTTTAATTTTCCTCTGATTTTTGACACGTGTCACCTGGAAATGGGTCATTCAGTACACAAAAATACTAAATCTTCTTGCCACGTTTCCACCTCTGATTGGACCACGCTATGATGACATAATCATCCATCATCATCTCTGAGAGCTAATCAAATGCTTCCATGTGTCCTCCTATCAGAGGAGAGAGAAAGGGTCCTTAGCCTTTGTTTTTCTGCCAAATTTCCTTGTTAATTTTCTTTTCTAAGGATCCCTCCTTTTTAACTGTGTTTCCTCTTCTCTACTTTCCTCATTGCTTGGTACTTTGGAAAACCATCATTTCTCAATACTATCAATTTCCACCCATATCGACATCCCTTGCTATTTTTTTGTGGTATTGAGAACGAAGATGTCGAGATGAACCTCCACTATTGATCTCCAGATCATTGGTATGGGCATAACGACATATCAACACCCTTTTTCCCATTAACACCTGAATCATTTGAACTTGCACTTTATTTTATATATGTTGGTGGGGCCATGTGTTACATAAACCATCGTTTTACTTGCATGCAGAGTAACAATTCTTCTTGCATCATCCCATTCAATTCTACATGCACTCATTAATAAATGTTAGGGTTATATCATTGGGAAACCTCCACTAGGATGTGTTTGGAGGTGGACTCTGCCTGTGGCCAATGATCATAATCTCCACTATTTTTTTTTTTCATCCACATGTTCCCATCTCTCTCTATGGAAAATCCTCCATTAACTTCGTGGTTTTTAGCTACTTTTCCAAGCTTAAAATAATGCCAAAATAGTCTAACCTCCTTAGGTCTATGAAGTTTGACTTGGGGGTCCTACAACTTTGACTGGATCTAACTCTCAATCAAGGTTTCCATTTTCAAACTTCTTCATAGCACTGGAAATATGTTTCAAATATCTTCCCATATAGGTTGTTTCCATCTACATCTGAGATGATTTGCTACTCAAGAAAGGACACCAATTCTTTACATCATTCTCCACTACTGATGATCTTCAACCTTCTTCTTGTGCTTGCAACCTGATATTCTAAGGCATCCTTTGACACCTTTTCCAGTTGTTTCCAACAATGATAACATATTTCAAAAAATATCCCCCTTTGACATTGATGAAAACACCAAGATCAAACAAAACATCCTCATCAAGACATATCAACTATAATTGACTCCTTTGAGTACTGCTCCACCTAAAATGCACTTGTCTTATGCTTAGTTTATTTTTTCTATTGTGGTGTTATTGTTGTTATTTCTTGTTATTTCTCTTGCTATTTTTTTATCGCAACTACCTCTTTGTGATTGTGTTTGATCACCAAGTACCTATCCCCCTTTGACACCAATGCAAAATACACCAACATGCTCCCCTTGTCACCATACTCCCCCTATCAAAAATATTCCTCTCTCATGCTTATCATGTGGAACTAGAAGCTTCATCTAGATATTTTGAGCATATACCGACTTAATTTCTTCCTTTTGAAGGAAGAGCTAGTGGAGGGAAGCATAAGGAACAACTCCCAATATTTTCCTCAAGAACTCAAACTATTCACTAGCAAGAGATTTGGTGAATTTGTCAACAACATGTTCTTTTGTAGTGACATACTCCAATTTCACAATCTAGTTGGAAATTTTCTCTCTCAAGAAATGATACTTGATTTGAATATGCTTTATATTGGAGTGAAAAAGAATATTCTTGGACATTCTCATTCCACTTGTGTTGTCACAAATAATAGGTATAGAATGCTCATAAAATACTTGTACAAATGACAATGTAAATTTCATTCATAATAGTTGAGTGCAACAAGAATTTTCTGCAATATATTATGCTTCAGCAATAGATAAGGAAATGGAAGCTTTTTTCTTACTTAACCATGGAACGAGACATTATCTAAGAAATAAAGCACTACCGCTAGTGCTATATTGATAATATACATCACCTACCCAATCAACATCAGTATAAATAGTAAATAAAAAATATTTACCTCTAGGATACCACGGTCCATAATCCATTGTTTCTATGAGATATCTAAGAATCCTCTTAGTTGCTAGTAGATGGATCTATCTGGGGACTTCTTGACATATTCCAATTATACCAATGACTTTCATAATATCTGGTCTTGAAGCACTCAAATATAAAAGGTCGTCAATGATGGACTTGTATAGAGTATGTTCAAATATTGGATATTCATTAGTCTTACTATGCTTCCAACCTTTTACCATATATGTGCTCACTAAAGATAATTATTCTATTCCAACTTTCTTCAACACTTCTTTGAGATATTTACTTTGTGAAATGAAAATCTCTTTGGTTGTATGTGTAATCTTCAATAAATGGAAGTAAGAAATCTCTCCAAGCATTGAGATCTCCAACTTATCCTTAATATCAACTACAAATTTACTAGTTAGGAAATATAAATCACTCGAAAAAATAATCTCATCAACATATGAAACCACTACTATAAGTTTGGCATCCTTTTATTTGACATAAAAATTGTTGTTAGTTTCACCTCTTTTAAATTCACACTTGAGTAGGTATTTTTCTAGCTTGGAATACCGAGCTCTGGGGGCTTCTTTGAGACCATAGAAGGTCGTCTTAAGGATGAGAAAATAACGTGGTTTCTCTTTCATCTAAAAAACTTTTGACCACTCTATTTAAACTTTGTCCTCTAATTATCCATTGAGAAATGCCAACTTGATATCCATTTGATAAATTTTGAACTTCTTGAAACAAGAAAATGACAAAATCATTCTTATTGCATCTAATCTAGCAACAGGATAAAATGTTTCATAAAAATCCAGACATTCTATTTTAGCATATCCTTTTCATACCAATTTATCCTTGTTTCTTACAACTTCTCCACAATCATTCAATTTATTCTTGAAAACCCACTTCATACTAATGAAATTCTTATTGGCGGGTCTTGAAACAAGTTACCATGTATAGTTTTTCTCTATTTGGTTCAATTCTTCATGCATATATTTTAACCAATTTTTATCTTGATTGGCTTAGGAAACATCCTTTAGATGCTCCATATATAACATAGCTACATGTGCTTGCGCAGGGGGATTACTCAATTTATTTCTTCTATGCACGCCAAATTTTAATTCACAAACAATTTGATCAAATAGGCCATGTTTTTGCACATACTTTGAAGGATATTTGGCTTGAGGATTAGAGGGATCTTCAACATATTCTTCTCTAGTGTCACGAAATATTCCTCAACATTTATAACTGGTTCATTAGCGTTGGTTTTCATTGGTTTTTTCTTTCCATGCTCAACGTATTCATCCACTTTGACATCAATATAGTCAACAATCCTCTTGGTGGTCTTGTAATAGAATCTATACTCTTTTTTTTTATGTGAATATTCAATAAAAGTGCATTTATATTCTCTTGCATCGAACTTCTCATCATTCTTTTTTATATAGCATCTTCTACCAAAAACTCTAAAGTTTTTGAATGTTGCAAGTTTTCCATGCCAATGTTCATAAGGAGTTTTTTCACTATTTGGAATGAGATGCACTTTGTTGAGAATAATTACTATTGTATGAATTGAACATACCCAAAATATCTATTGTACATTTTTCTTGTCCATCATGGCTCTAGATAATTGTTGCACCGATATGTTTTCTCTTTTTGCTACATGATTTTGTTTTGGGGTCTACGCTATTGTGAAATTCCTTTTGATGTCATTCTTCTTGCAAAATTCATAAAATTATTTTGACGTGAACTCACCTTGATTGCCATGTCTTATGTTATTTATTTTGCAGTTAGTTTCATTCTCATCCATGGCTTTTAACTCTTTGAACTTCACAAAATATTCATATTTATGTCTAAGGAAGGAAACCCACATCCTCCTATTAAAATAATCAATTATTAGCATAAAATATAATTTACCTATGGGTGACTGCATTCTAGATGGTCCACATAGATCCAAGTGCACCACTTGCATTGGCTTTGATGATGAGTTATCTCTTTCCTTGAATGGAACTATTTTCCTTCTGAGTTGGCAACATTTATAGATTGTATTCTCTAGTTTTGGCAGCTTGGGAAAATCCTTGACAATGTTCTTCTTGTTTAGCTTGACTATATGAACAAAGTTTAGATGTCCAAGATCCTATTCCAAAACCAACTCTCATCAATATTTGATAATAAGAACCTCTTTGTCTTCTCTTTCAGAACATAGAGATTATTATCTATTCTCATAGTTTCAACAACTATGTCACTTGTTCCTGTAGACCTGATTTGATAATTTGTAGCTTTTAAAATGATATTGTAACCTTGATCACACATTTGTGAAAAATTAAGTAGGTAATGCTTTAGCCCATAAACATATATAACACTCATGTATTTACCTTTTCCATTTGAGAAAATGACCACTCCTTTAGCCATAATTTTTCCTGGAGCATTGTTGCAAAAATTCACATTACCTTTGTTAAATGGTTTCCCTGTTAAGAATTTTCTTATGTATCCTTACATGTACTCGGAACACCCATTGTCCACATACCAATGACTCCATTCATTATCAGCATACAAAGCAATATAAAATTGCTTTATTTTCCCCCTTGCTTTCGAGATCTTAGACTTTTCTTCATTAGACTCAATAAATGGTTTAGTATTCTTCTCCTTGAGTCTGCAACTTACTACTATATGCGGAAAATTTTAACATTTAAAACATTGCACCAGATAGTTCATAGGAGAAAAATAATTGTGATACCAAAGTCTGCTTTTCCTCTGTTGAATTCTTCTTCTGGATCTGAGGTTACTGTAGGAAATATTTACTCTGCAATTTCTTGCTCTATGTACATAGTTTTGGCATGTGAAATAGCACCCTAGCAATATATTATTATACCTGGAAGGTTGTCTTCTATGCTGGTATGAAGTCTAGGAATTTCTTTTTTTCTATCCAACGTTGTTATTTTACTGCTACTAATATTTATTGGATTATGTATTCACCATTTTTTTTTGTCCATGCCCATGTTTATTTGTTGGAACAAAAGTTATTTAGTTATTCCCTTTCAGTTCTACTATTTGATTGGACATAGCCTCAAATGATAAACCAGTTTGATGTAAGGAGACATGTTGTGCTTCCAATATTTCACTCAAATTTTCAGTCCCTTTACCAAGCTTCTAACTGAAGCTCAATTTTTCTTTAGCCTTCTCAAACTCCTTCTTTAAGAACACTCTTTCTCCTTCTAGTATTTAAACTGCTTGAACATTTTTATTCAATTGTTGCTTCAGGGATTTCTGAATCTTCTTACCTTCTTCTACTTAGAAGAGCAAAGGCTCAACAACTTCAACTTTTACTTTTCCCAAAAACTCCTTTTGGGATTTATTTTTTTTCCTTAATGTAGAAATTATATAACTAATGCGTTATACATCCAATATTCTCCTAATCACACACTATTTGAACTTCATGCACAATAAAAAATCTCTTCTACTATTGATCATCATATGCGGAAATTAAATCAATTGCATGAACACATTGAAACCATAAAAATTCATACATATGAACACAATGTTTTAACATGAAAGCCTGAAGCTAAAAACCCCAAGTATCTGCATATAATATATGTCATAGAGATCATGTAAAAATCCTCATACAAAGCTTATCATATCAAGCTCTCAGTACAATACAATCGCTACACACTAATAAGGTCTGATCTAGCAAATCCATGCACCAATCTTTTCCACCTGCTATCCTGCCTCTACTGCGCAATCCCTACTGAAGAATGGCTTTGAATGGAATAGAATTGGTCCAGCCTTGCTCACGCAATACTCATTGGAAACTCTACTCTGTGTTGGATGCAATCAATGCATCACTATAGTCACAACTGATAGTCATCTTGCCCTTTCACCTATCTCTCCACTAGTCTCCACTAAAACTGTCCATACACTGTAGTTAACTGATGTATTCTTCAGTTGATTAATTAGTTAATATTTAGTGAATTAATTAATAATTAATTCACTCTCACTAGTGTATCAATCAGTTAGACTAGATACAACTAGCTCAACTGTGTCTAACTGAGTTTAACTGAACACAACTCCACCAACTACTTCTACAACTCCACCAAACTTTGTCACATGATTTCTAACTGAAGTCTCCATGCAATAGATCCACTTAACCCTTACGAATAGCGTAATTCCTTCTGTCAGCTCCTGTGCCACATCTGTGCAGTTAACTAAAGTGCTCCAAGAGAATAAGTTAATGTTCAAAATCCAAATATTATTAAGAGCTAATAATATTCGACATATCTATTTTTAGACTGGAAATCTAAAAATAGATTCCGCCAAATATGTCTAAAAATAGAAGTCCATCTATTTTTCCAACTTGACCAACCATCCACAAATAGCATCCTGCAACTCATAGAATATGATCGACATGTCTAAAAATAGACTTGCGCCAAAAATAGCCTGCGGGCCCACTTCATGAAGGTGACTCTTTTCACTAGGCTCATCATCTTGTTGCAATCTCAACACTCCCTCTCAACAAGATAGGGATTATTTTCCACCTCAATCCTGCCTCTATGATATTTGAATTTGCTCCTGGTGAGCGCCTTCGTCAAGATGTCAGCATCCTGATCCTCTATAGGAATGTAATAATGTAACATGATCTTCCGCTGCACACAATCTCTGATATGATGATACCGGATGTCAATGTGTTTAGATCTATCATGAAATACTGGATTAACCGAGAGTTTGATGCAAATCTAATTATCACAATATATCACAGAAGGATCTAAGTGTGAACCAAACAAACCGACGAGGATCTTCCTCATCCACATAGCCTCGCATGCAACCAAAATTTCTTCCATGTACTCGGCCTCTACTGAACTGAGTTCCATGGATCTCTGTTTCCTGTTGTACCAAGAAACTGTTGTAGACTAGATAGTGAATATCCCTCCATATGTGCTCTTTCTGTCTGTTGGGCTCCCTGCCCAATCTGCATCCGTGAAGCCATGCAGCTTCACCTCATCCGACTGTTTGTACCACAATCCATATCATGATGTGCCTCTGAGATATCTCAATACATGCTTCCCCACCTTCCAAAAGATCTTGGTAGGCTTAACCATAGCTTGTGAAATCTGGTTAACAGCATAACATATGTCCAATCGTGTATTGACTAGATACATGAGCGAACCAACCAACTTTCGGTAAACAGTGGCTTCCACTACCTCTGCGGATGTAGCATCCTCTTTCCTCCAACCACTAGGAAGAGGAGTGTTGATAGGCTTGCAGCCTTGCATGTTGAACTTATCCAGTCTCTCCCGGGCATACTTGCCTTGAGACACAAACAGTCCATCACTGCGCTGCCAAATTTCCAATCCTAGGAAATAATGAAGGAGGCCCAAGTCCTTCATCTCAAACTCCTTTTCAAGATCAGCCTTGCATGAGAGTATCAATTGTTCATCACCCGTCAAAATCAAATCATCTACATAAAGTACAATGATCAACAACTTACCCTCCACCACAATCTGGTATAGGTTCGGATCCGCCTCACTCTTGGTGAATCCAAGACCAGTGAAATAGCTATCTATCCGTGTGTACCAAGCATGAGGTTCTTGTTTCAGCCCATACAACGCTCTTTTGAGCCTTCACACATGTGAATTGCTGCTAAAGATCTCGAAACCTTTAGGCTGCTCTATGTACACCTCCTCCTCAATGAATCTGTTGAGGAAAGCAGTCTTCACATCCATTTGATGAATGTGCCAACCCATCTACGCTGAGAGAGCTAGGATGCTCCATATGGAAGAATATCTTGCGACAGGTGCAAAGGTTTCTTCATAGTCGATCCCCTCGATCTGTGACAAGCCCCGAGAAACAAATCTTGCCTTGTAATTCTCGACGCTCCCATCACCAACTTTCTTCACTTTGTCGATCCATCTCAAACCTACCACTGATTTCCCTTCCGGCCTTGGGATAATCTCCCATGCACTGTTTCTGACAATCGAATCATAATCTTCCACCATGGCATCTACCCATGCAGGGTCCTCTACAGCTTCCTCAAAATAAGATGGTTCTGTCACAATACACTTGCTCATCAGAGCCATGTATCCAGTATATTGGTCGGGGGAATGTCTCTGTCTGCACTGTGATGTAGTTGCTCCCACAATCTTCTCTGCATCAAGATTCAATCGCTCAGCTTTGTAGTGGGCTTCCGCCCTCTGATGTTTGGCGTTCCATGAGTGTTTTCTTCCACTCCATGAACCTCCTCTTTTGGCTGATCCACATCTTGAGGCTCATCCTTAGGAACTAATAGCTCCTCATCTGCATGAAAGTGTGGCTCCCTCTCAAGTGAACACTTCATGGCTTTCTCCTCATGAAATTTGATATCTCGTCCTACAACAGTCCTCCGAGTGTCTGGAAAGTACATACAATATTTGTGGGGTGTTTCTGTGTACCCCACAAATATCCCAACCTCTGTGGTCGGCTCCAGATTCTTCCTGACATTGTTCTTCACATGAATTTAAATAGGTGAGCCAAAAATCTTCAAATGAGAAATATCAGGCTTCTTACCAGATAACACCTCTTCGGGTGTACTCATGCCAAGTACTCTTTAAGGACAACGGTTTTTCACATAAACTGCAGTGTTGCAAGCTTCAGCCCACAAGTGTATGGGAAGGCCCTGATCATGCAACATCACCCGTGCAGCACCCACGATTGTTCTGTTCTTTCGATCAGTGACCCCATTCTATTGTGGGTTATGAGGCGTTATGAGCTCTCTTCGAATTCCTTTTGCATTGCAAAAGTCTTTGAATTCGCCAGAGATGAACTCACAACCATTATCACTCCTAAGAGCCTTCACCTACTTCCCCGACTCTTTCTCCACCAGTGCCTTGAACTCACAGAACTTTGAGAATGTCTCGCTCTTCTTCTGCATGAAGAATATCCAACACTTACGAGAAAATTCATCAACAAATATCACATAATAACTATGCTTTGTTGTCAAAGCTACTGAGAAAGGTCCACACACGTCTGTGTGAATTCTCTCAAGCATCATCGTGGCACGACTATCCTTCTCATGAAAAGTGGCTTTCACAAATTTTCCCAAAGTACATCCCTTGCACTAATCTGACTGTGCAAGTGTACCTTTGGGAAGCTCGATAGAAATCTGCTGCAAAATTTTCAAAGCACCATGGTGAAGGTGGCCCAATCCCTTGTGCCATAGTTCGCCCTCATCCCGGCTCACCACTTCTTCTGCTTTGCCTTCCATTGTTGTGCAATAATCTACCTACAATTGATAAAGGTTCTTAACTCAAACCCCTATCCTCTGGGTTTCACTAGTTGCCTTACTGTGCAGGAAAGCCTTTCCCTCGCTAAAGACAACATCATATCCCTTGTCTTCCAACATCGCCACAGAGATAAGATTCTTCTTCAATCCTTGAACATGCATGACATCCTTCAAGATGAAAGGTTTTCCAGACTCCCTCTCAAAGGAAATGGTCCCGATACCAGTCACATTGTATCTACCATCATCACCCATCTCGATGTGCACTCCAAGATCCTTCTCATCCAAATCAGTAAAAAAATCTTTTTCTCTGGTCATATGGAAAGACGCACCACTGTCAAGAAACCACACTGATCCCATCACACTTGAGACCAAGCATGCGATCAGTGAAAAATCCAGCTCAAAATGCGAGGCTAAGGCCTCTCCAGCTGCAGATCCAGCAACCTGCTTATTTTTCTTCTTCTATGGACAATCTGTGTTGGTGACAGTGAAAGCACTTCACCTTGGACATGTCCTACTTCTTGCCTTTCGCACCGGATTGAGAAGGATTTTTCTTTCCCTTCCCCTTCCTTGCTTTGGCAGCCAAAGCACAATTTTCTTCATCTTCATTCTTCGATGAAGATCCATACCTGGTACTCCACCTTATCTCCTCTTGTACAAGATCTGACCAAAGTTTCTCCCATCCTGGCAGTTTCTTCCGACCATTGACAGAGTTCTCATAGGAATTCCAACTCTTTGGAAGCCCAAGGAGAGCCAAGCTCACCAATTCCTCTTCATCTATAGTATCCCCCACACTTCCCAGCACATCCCTTCACTGGAAAAACTTTGTGAGGTACTTGGGTATGTTTTCGCCCTTCTCCATTTTTATTTTCCTGAGTTTGTATTTGAGCGCCATCTTCCTGTAGTCGCTCTTGCTTTGGAACAAGTTTGTCAAAGATTTCCACATCAAGAATGGAGAAGCTTTACCATGAAGGCTGGACAATATGTGATCCTTCAAACCTTCCAACATAATCCTTCGACATTTTTCTATCTCCTTTTTCCATGCGTCAAGTGCGGCAGCATCGCTAGAAGCTGGTTTTGGAAGTTCTGCATCTATAAAATCCTTCAACCCATTATCCTCCAGCACCGCCTCCATCTTTTCCTTCCATGCAATATAATTTGAGCTTCCCTAAAAGGCATACTCTAATCGCAATCTGTTGAAAGACATCTCAACTTCAACACCAAGAAAACACTGCTGCAAATTTGAATTCCACCAGCACAAAACTCAACCGCTTCAATGATTTGCAATTGCTCCAATGATCAATATACCTATGATACCATGTAGAAATTATATAACTAATGCGTTATACATCCAATATTCTCCTGATCACACACTATTTTAACTTCATGCACAATACACAATCTCTTCTACTATTGATCATCATATGTGGAAAGTAAATCAATTGCATGCACACATTGAAACCATAAAAAATCACACATATGAACACAATGTTTTCATGGGAAAGCCTGAAGCTAAAAACCCCAACTATCTGTATATAATATATGTCATAGAGATCATGTAACAATCCTCATACAAAGCTGATCATATCAAGCTCTCAGTACAATACAATCACTACACACTAATCAGGTCCAATCTAGCAAATCCATGCACCGATATTTGCCACCTGGTAGCCTACCTCTACTGCGCAATCCATGCTAAAGAATGGCTCTGAATGAACTCGAATTGGTCCAGCCTTGCTCACGCAATCCTCATTGGCAACTCCACTCTGTGTTGGATGCAATCAATGCATCACTATAGTCACAACTGATAGTCATCTTTCCCTTTCACCTATCTCTCCACTAGTCTCCACTGAAACTGTCCATGCACTATAGTTAACTGATGTATTCTTTAGTTGATTAATGAGTTAATATTTATTGAATTAATTAATAATTAATTCACACCACTCTCACTAGTGTATCAATCAGTTAGACTAGATACAACTAGCTTAACTATGTCTAACTGTGTTAAACTGAACACAACTCGACCAACTACTTCTACAACTACACCAAACTCTGTCACATGAGTTCTAACTGAAGTCTCCATGCAATAGCTCCACTTAACCTTCAGTAATAGCGTAATTCCTTCTATCAGCTCCTGTGCCACATCTGTGCACTTAACTAAAGTGCTCCAAGAGAATAAGCTAATGTTTAGAGTCCAAATATTATTAAGAGCTAATAATATTCGACATATCTATTTTTAGACTAGCAATCTAAAAATATATTTTTCCAAATATGTCTAAAAATAAAAGTCCATCTATTTTTCCAACTTGACCAACCATCCACAAATAGCATCCTACAACTCATAGAATATGATCGACATGTCTAAAAATAGACTTGCGCCAAAAATATCCTGCGGGCCCACTTAGTGAAGGCAACTATTTTCACTAAGCTCATCATCTTGTTGCAATCTCAACACTTAACCTCTCTATTTCTTCAAGTGCACTTACTAGTTATCATTCAAGATCCACATTGGGATCTTCGCCATTAGAATTAATGGCTTCAACTTGAATATTTTCTATGGACATAAACATATAATTATTTTGGGATTTCAAAATATTTGTGCTCATCTGAGGAGTGGCTAGATTCACTTTCCGAGGAGCTCCCTTGTTGAACCTAGAAACCCCTCTTCTTATCTTTATTTCTATCTTTTTTCACTTCCTTGAATATTTCCTTAGGATCATAATCATTATTCTTATTTTTAGGACATTTTGATGCATAGTGACCAATGTTTCCACAATTAAAACACTTGAAAGGTAGCTTACCTTTATATTTACCTGATCCTTTCTTGAGATTCCTCACAAATTTGGATTCTTCTTCATCTAATTCACATCAAGAGTCATCATGCTCTTCTTTGCACTTCTTTTCTATTATAAAGGTTGATTCTTTTGTTGTAGACTTCCCATTATAAATTTTCATCTCATAGGCAGCAAGTATACCAAGGACTTAATATAGAGTGAGAGTATTCAGATTAGACATCTCTTCGATGGCTAAAACTTTAGGATTAAACCTTTTAGGAAGTGATCTTAACACCTTCTGAACTACCACAACTTCATCTAGCTTCTCATCAAGCCCTCTTTTTGTGTTCACATCTTCATCAAATCTTAAAAAGTATTTTTCAATATCATCATCATCATTCATACTTACAGACTCAAATTGTATCCGATAACCTTAAATTTTAGCTTTCTTTACCTTGTTGTCACCTTCATAGAAGCTACTTATTTTTTCCTAGATGGATTTGGTAGATGTGCAGTCCATCACTTTGAAAAGCCCTAATTGAGGTAGGACAATAAGTAGGGAATTCATGGCTTTAGAATTGCATGTGAACTACATATTTTGATATTTGGTAATTATATTTTGAGGATTTTGATATTATTCTTCCACAACATCCCACACATCAACTCGATGTGATTGAATGTAGGTCTTCATCCTCACTTTTGAAAATGCAATGTTTGTTCCATTGAACATGGGTGCCCTATTGGTAAATCCTCCTTCCTAATTTTCCCTGGTCCTTTATCTTTCTTCCGGCTGTTAAAGTGATCAAAAGAGACTTGGATTTGGTACCAATTGTTGAAAACTAGGAAAATACTAAGAGGGGGGTGAATTAATATTATAATAATTTTACCACTTTAAGACATTTCTTTTAATTTTTCAATAACACTAGGACACCATTAAGTACTTCAACAATAAATTTAAATAAGGATGAAAAAAAAAATTTAGTAACACGCAAGGAACAAAAAAATTATTCCAAAACTACTCTTCAATTCATTCACAAGGCAAGGTACAAATTTTTGTTACAATTCTTTGGCTACAACTAGTAGGAAGTTACAACTCCTTAATTTATCATTTACAACTGAAACAGGCACTAATCCCTGAATATTTACTAGCACCCATTGGAAGGAGAAACAACCCCTAATCTACAAGCAACAACTCACTTAACACTCATTGATTCATCTTTCATCCATTTTCATACTAGAACCATGAATAACTCCTCATATTCCAAAATTAAAAAATTTCATCCTTAATCACTAACACCTTAAAAAATATCTGACTACTAAATATACCACCAATATCTCCCCATACAAAATTATCCACACAAAAAACCTTTATGTCGACTTGATTTTCTCAAGCCTGCTTATAAATAAATTTAGCTTGACAGTTTTGGCTTCAATGCTTTCCTTGTATTCTTTTGTTAACCTAAAATTTATTCCTTTGCCTAGTTTATTTCAGTCTTCTAGATATGTTCACAAAGTTATTAGATCTTGAACACCTATTTTTGCAAGTTAAACTAGTTTTTCTATTTATTCTAGCGATTATGGCACTTTGCAGGATTTAGAAGGGGTATTCTATAATTATCAGGTTGGTAACTTTATCTTATCTTTTAAAAAAACCACTAAATTGTCTGTTCTGTTAAAAGTATCCTTTAGCCCCTTTCGTGTTGGTTCTTAGCCTCTTATCCACCATAAAACTAAGCATGGAGAATTCTTCTTATGCCTTTAGGCACTAAAGATATTTTTAAGCCTTTGTGGGCTTGTTTCTATTTATAAACCTCCATTTCCTTGGTTTCTTTTGCTACATGTAGAACCACATCCCCGATGATCTAAGTCGGACACAGTTTATTTGTGTCGTTCAAAAGCCTCTAGGGTCTTGATTATGAGCTTAGTTGTCCCATGGGGCCCATCATTCACCTTTCTTGTTGGATGCTACCACTATGTTGTTATTTCCAATGTGTATATGCCTTGTCATCCCATCGTTGCGTTAAGAAATTCTCCAAGATCCTTTACTTTCTCCTCTGAGTGGTGACACATGTCACTCAAGAATGGGTCATTTGATAGACAAAGAAACTGAATATTCTTGCCACATGTCCACCTCTGATTGGACCATGCCATGTTGACATCATCAAGCACCATGATATTTGAGAGATAATCAAATGATACCACGTGTCCTCCTATTAGAGGAGAGATAAATGATCCTGAGCCTTTGGTTTTTTTTATAAAATTTTCTTTGTTAAAGAAAATTCTAGGGGCCCTTCTTTTTTAACTGTGTTCCCTCTCCTCCACTTGCCATGTTGAGTGGTACTTTCGAAAACCACCATTGATCAACACTTATAGATGCCACCCATCTCAACACCCCTTGATAGTCGTTTATGGTATTGAGAGGGGGGATGTCAGGATTAACCTCTACCATTGATCTCTAGATTGGCGATATGGGCATACCATCATCTCGACAGCCCTTTTATAGTTAACACTTGAAGCGTCTGACCTCATGCTTTCTTTTTTATATTTTGGTGGGGGCACATGTCGCATAAACTATCGCTATAATTTCATGTAGTTTAACCTGACTACTTCTATCAGCTTGGTCCATTCTACGTGGACTCATTAACAATTTTCAAGGTTATATCACCAGGAAACCTCCATTGGAATGTGTTGAAAGGTGGGTTCTACCAGTGGCAAATGATCACACTCTTTGCTAATGTGTTATTCATCCACATGTCTATAGTGATATCTAGGGTGTCTCCTCCATTGAATCTGATATGTTTCACTTCTTTTCCAAACTTAACAAAATTCCAAAAGGGTCTCTAACCACCTTAGCTCTGCAAAATTTGACTTGAGGGTATTGTAAATTTGAAGATCTCTAAATCTCAATCCACGAAGCCATTTTAAAACTTCTCCATACCATTAGAAATATCTTTCAGAGCTCCTCCCATATGAGTGGGTTGCATCTGCATCTGAGATGATCTTCTAATCAATAAATGGCTCTAAATTCTCTCCACCATTCTCCACTAATGATGATATTCAACCTTCTTCTTGTTCTTGGAACATGGTATTCTGCGGCATATTTTGACACCTTTACCATTTGTTGCCAACAATGACAAAATATTTCCAACACTTGGTGGAGCAACTCTTTTGATTCCATTCTTATGTTTTGGTTGATCTTCACTTCCTAGCCTAGTGAAAATGTTTTAGGCTTGAGAATTGCATCTCCACTAGATTTTTGTATCCTTTCTATTGCTATTTGTATTGATAATAGGGTCATGTCTCTCATGATCCTTGGATTCATTCCAACTCCACTAGAATTGTCGTTGGATCTTTTGAGAATTTTATAATAACTTTAAAAATTTTCTTTGCATTTGTTTTTTGATTTCATTGAGCTTGGTTCTCCTTTTGTAGTCTCATGATAATAAATACCTATTTTAATAAAAACATGTCTGCAAACTAAAAATGTCATATAATATTTAAGGGTTTTTTCAAAAATTCAAATTGATTCATTTGATCTTCGATTTTTTTTTTTAAATCCTTTCTCAAGGAAAATCTCTTACCTTATAGTTTCTTATAATTCCCTTAATTTTCATTGATTTGGATTAGAAAAAAAATAATTCTTTTCTTTTCCTATTCTAGTTGTAACTTTATAAGAGAATGTTGATTCATCATGATCACATTTTTTTTTTCTTTCTCAATTTTTGAAATAGCTCATTTTGATTTTTGTTCTTGACTTTGAGCTTATTTACTATTTATCCTTCAAGATCTACCTCACCTTCAACTTCTTCCTCTGAATATTAATCTTCCTTTTGATGATCAAAATCTTGAACACTCATGGATAATATATCCTCTTCATTGAAATTGCCTTCATATTTTACAAATGGACATCTAGAAGAAAAATGATCTAATTTACAACAATTATAAGAGTTGAATGAAAACTTACCTTTGAATTTTCCAGATGCTCTTTTTGGATTTCTTATAAACTAAGCTTCTTCTCTATCTAATTCATAGCTAGAGAAATATCAAGATTCGATATTTTATATCTTCTTTCATGATTTGAGTACTTATTCTTCTTACATGGTTTCCCTATTCTCATTTCATATGTAATATCCATCTTCAAATTCTCCTTATATTTCATTTCTTCAATGAAGCTTCCTTCAATGTTTTTTCGCAACTCACCCCACATTTATTTCCATGTTTCAAAATGCATCACATTAACAAGATTTAATATGATATACCTCACAATGGCATTCATGGATTTTGCAATATCTTGAAAATCCTTCTTTCCATCCTCATCATATGGGGGAGTTGTTGGACCTTTTTAAGCATACACTACATATTTCCAAATTTTTGTGGCTAGATTATTTAGATAAGTTCTCATTCTATCCCTCCAAAAGGCATAATATATTCCATTTAATAATATAAAGCCTTCTTAACTAACGATGGTCCCTTTTAGATCTACCTTTAAAAGGTTATAATGATTCTAAAGAAAATTTATCTAAATGCCAACTGTTGGATTCACAATTATATTGAGAGCTGGCACGGTGAATCAGTATAATGACAATTTTAATAGTTATAACTAGTCAAATATCATAAAACATCAATATATTTAAGTGAACATGTAACACAATATATGGGTGCAAACCCATAGGTGATAAAACCACAAAAATTATTTATATCAAATGTCTCTTAGGAACCAACTTGTTATTACGTCAATTTGTAGGAATCAACTCGCAAGAGATGTGAATCCAATTTCATTGCAAGCAACAACCTTCTATACACATCAATCACCACTTCTTTGTAGGCACTAACCTATAAGAAACGCTAATTTCCTTTTCCTCGCAATCACCAACCTTTTGGAGACACAAATCCCCACTACTTTGTTGGAACCAACCAGTACACAAAACACATGTCCTTTTTTTTTTATTTGTAGTAACCAACCCACTTTAGACACCAAACCCCTCTGCTGATTTGTAGGAACTAACCTATAGGAGAAACCAATCCCCCCTACTCTCTGATCCATAATATAATTTTATTTGTTCCCCTTTTTCTCATATATAATTCATTACAGCTAACTCATCTGCATTAACCTTACTTCAAACACTTCATTCTCTTCAGTACATATATTTATCTCTAATTGTCACCACTTTCACACTTCACTACATACCATTCTCACTCTTCTCACCACTTTTTTAGTTTACTACAAACCATTCTTGTTCTTATTTTGGTTTAGACACCTCTTGTACTAATATTCATTATAGTGTACCTCTTATTACATATGCATACACAATATTACATCATTCAATTGTATCTCTCGGTTCTTTCAAATTATATATGCTTCCTTATTTTGAATGAATATAGGATCTACACAACATCTTATGCTTATGAAATTAACTTTAAACTCACTTTGGTAAAACCTCTTTCAACAATTTGTCAAAATGATTATGAAATCAATTTTATTATTTGGTTAAGCTCCATGTTGGGACCTTAGATTCATTTAACCATGAAATTTGAACTTTATTGATAATTTGGGAAATACTTAAGCATTCAAGGAATGTATGGGAAACCCTTAACACTAAGAAACCTTGCAAAACCATGTTTCTTTGGGCCTATGATGAGATCCTTTTTATTCTAGGAGTTGACAATATTTATATTTCATCACTCTGTCCCCCGAGACTATTACAAAATGGATATCTAACCATCAAAAATTCAAGAGAAAAAATCAACAAATGTAGTGTTCAACACTGAGGTGCTAAGTCAACAAATTCCCAGAACCACATATTATCACCAACTACTTCTCATATTGGGTTCTCGAGTTATCCAAAACATTCATCCATGCTTTCATAAAATATCATTCTAGGATTCTAGATGCTTTAGGGTGTTAATCCCTCATGTGCTACATGTCAACCCTTTGGAACCAAACCCTATGACCATAGGCCAATGTTATCGGGTGATCAAGAGTTCTTTTGAAAATTTCCACTCTAGGATTCTAGGGCTCTACGGGCTAGATGAAACCATTTTTTTTTCATTTTTTAGTTATTTTTTTTTTCCCAAGCTTGTGAAATTATGGATCCTTGAATATCATTTCATCTCAAAGGAAATCACCCCTTGAATATTTTAGGGCTTTGAGGCCCACATAATTTTCCATCTCATTCTTCCAACAACCAATAGTAGTCCAACACATTTCCAATGTTGATGTGTCATCTACTATGTGGCTATGTTTACACATGCCACATGTCACTCACCTTTACATAGTTGTGTCAGAAATTAATTAACGGAGAAGTGAAACAAATAAAAATATTGTGGAAACACAAACATATAAACGTATAAAACATGATAGGTGACATATATATGTGGTTCACCCAATTTGGGCTATGCCAAAAGAGAAGCAACAATTCCTTCCTTTTATATTATCTAGAAAAATGAAGAAATAGAATCTATAAAATATCTGTTGTAATTTCCTCTTCGCTCTCACATAGTCTCCTCTCTCTTTTCCGCTCAGAATAATAATAAACATTTGTAATAAAATTACCTCATATAAACCAAGGGTTTCCTTCTAGATAAAAATTACCTAAATTAACATAAATACTACCATCAAATCATCTCCCTCATGAACAACCTAGATTGACTATGAAATTACAATATTTTTTCAAAGAAAATTTTCATCTATTTTTAGGTTCAAGTGTGTTGCCCCTAAACCCCCTAACGATTATCATACGAGAAGTGTTGATGCCCCCTTAGGAATAGGGATCCAACATAGATGAAACAAAAAACCCTCTAAACAATCAGGAAGATAATCAGGCTCCACACTCAACAATCTCCCACTTGGAGACTGATTATATAAACTCCATCGTTTCTTCACTTGATGGGGAATGACTCCACTTGGACTTAGTATTTTCTAATCTTCACCATCATACTTGAAGACGAATTGAAACTGAGTAGAATATTTTTTTCTCCCGAGCTACAACTTTTGTTAGCATATCTGAAGGATTCTAGATAGTGTGTATCTTTTCCAGTTTCGACTGTCCTTCTTCCAACACTGACTGTATGAAATGGTACTCGAGCTATATATGTTTAGTCTTGGAATGAAATTTTGATTTATTTTCAAGATTAATTACACTCTAGTTGTCCCTGGATAACCTTCCCATCTCCTTATTCTTGCCCAATTCATCCATAAACCTTTACAATCAAATCATTTCTTTACTAGCCTCTATAGCAACAACATAATCTACTTCCACTGTTGAAAGTGAAACAATTTTTTCAATTTTGAAACAAAAATAATAGTTGTTCCACCTACATTAAATAAATACCCTATGGTTCTCCTCATGCTATCTCTATCACCTTCCATTTTTGCATCAACATATCCCTGTAGAGCAATGTTTGAACCACCAAAGCATAATGATCAATTTGTGATAGCTCTCAAATACCTGAGAATCCATGTCATTTACACCCAATGCTCTTTTCCTAGAATGTTCATATACTTTCTTAAAACTCCCATTGCATGTGAAATTTAAGGTCTTGTGTGGACCATTGCATACATTGAGCTTCCAATTGTTGCATCTAGACTCTTGGGACATATCTCCTTACTTATTTTTAAATCACTAGCCAAAGGTGTACTAACTAGTTTTTCATTTCGCATATTAAATATTTCCAACAAATTTTCTATGTACTCACTCTGTGACAATGTTAATTTGTGATTTTACCTGTCTCTACTTATTCTCATACCAAGGATTTGTTTTTGAGCACCCAAATCCTTTATTGCAAATGAGTTTTCAAATTTTCTTTCGAGCACATTTATTTCGTACATGTTAGACCCTGCAAGAAGAATGTCATCTACATACAATAGTAATATAATATAGCCGCCATCATTTTTCCTTTTAAGATAAACATAATTGTCAGAGTGACATCTAGTATAACCTTGTTGTGACATAAACCTTTAAAATTTTAGATACCACTCCCTTGGAGCATGTTTTAATCCATAAAATCTCTTCTTCAATTTTCACACTAATTTATCCCTCCCTTTGACCTCGTACCCTTATGGTTGCTTCATATATAGTTGTTCCTCCAAATACCCATGGAGAAAGGATTTATTTGCATCTTACTTATCAAGATCCAAATCTTCTACTACTACTAGACTTAAAATAGTTCTGATTGAAGTCATTCTAAAAATAGCCGAAAAATTTCCATCAAATTCTATACCTTTCTTTTGTGCAAAGCCCTTCACCACAAGTGTAGCATTATACCTTTGTTTACGTCCAACCTATGAACCCATTTATTCTATAATGTTTTTTTACCTGCAGGAAACTTGAATAAGTCCCATGTTTGCTTATGGATCAAGGACTCCATCTCCTCTTCCATGGCTTGATCCCACTTCTTCTTTGTTTCTACTAGCATTGCTTCTTCACATTTTTATGGTTCACCAGAATCAGTCAACAATACATGATATAACAAAGGAGAGTATAGTTCAAGGGGTCTATTTATCCTGGTATATATTCTAAGACCACTTTCAGGTGTTTGAGGTGCATTTTGCTGTTGTGGTTGTTTTTTTGGTTCCTATTGATCATTATGATTTTTAGGCACCTTTATTTTTTTTGTGATTTCATCAAGCACTTTGTATTCTCTGTTTTCCTTTTCTTATTTCTTTCCTTGCATCTAATCCTTATACAATAAATTTTTATTGAATATGACATCTCTGATCCTAATGATTTTGTGATTTTAATAATAATATAAGAGATAAACAAAATCATGAACACAATATCCAATAAAGGTACATTTCTTTGATTTTGCCTCAAGATTTGTTTTTTTTCTTTATTAAAGTGGAGAAAGGATTCACAATGGAAAGTCTTTAAAAACGAGTAGTTTATCCTCTTTCCTATCCAGGCCTCCTCGGGAATAACGCCATCCAAGGAAATTGAAGGCTCTCTATTAATTAGATAAAAAAACAATATAAACAAAATATGCCCAAAATTTTATGGGTAGTATTACATGCAATGTCATCCACCTTGCATGCTTTATGATTGTCCTATTCATCCTTTCTCACAAACCATTTTCCTATGGTGTTAGTAGAGTTGTATTATCTCTATGAAATCCATGCTCTAAACATTATTTATCAAACTCTTTGCTACATTATTCACCTCCAGTGTCTCATCGAAGACAATTGAACTTGTTTCCCATTTCATTTTCAACCAAATATTTCCATTTCTTGAAAGTATAAAATATATAAAATTTATTTCGAATACAATATATCTTGGTTTTCTTAGTTGCATCAATAATAAAGTAACATAATCGTGATAGCCACTAAGAGATGATACCTAAGAAGTTCCCCATACATTTGTATAAACAATATCTAATTTTTCACTCTTCTTTTCCTTCCCAAATCAAATAAATATGACTACCTTATGTTTTCCATAAACAAAATTTTCAGATAAATCCAAATAAACATGATTCAAACCTGGCAACAAATTTCTTGAGTGAATAATCTGCATCCCCTTCTCACCCATCCTCTCAAGCCTATGATATCAGCTCCTATGGATGTTAAAGCATTAGAATAATTAGAAATACCATTGCATAAATACAATGTACCAACCTTTTTACCCTTTTTCCATTACCATGGTTCCTTTAGTGACCTTCCATGCTTTTTCTATAAAAGTAGTTACACAACCACATCCCAATTTCCCTGTTTCAGTTAGATTTACTTTAGATATAGAGAATTCCTTACCTTATTTAATATTCATTGGTTACCATTTTGTTTCTTTATAAAAATCTTGCCCATTCCAACTATTTTACAAGGTTTATTGTCACCTAGAAAAACATGTGCAAAATCTCCTTGAACATAATCATGAAAATGTTTCCTATCATATGTGGCTAAGAATGAGACCCATGTATATACAACCCAAGATTCAATAATATTCCTTAATGAAAGAATCAAAGCATTTTGCAACACACCACCTATCACATTCACTTCATGATTTTTCTCTTGTTGTCCATCTCCTTCTTTTCCCTTCCGAGATTTTCAGTATTTCTTCAGGCGTCTTTTCTTCTTACATTTCCAGCACATTATCCATGATCTGGACATGGAAATGCCTTTACTTGAATTACCGTGATGACCTGGGATCTTTCATCTCTCTAGTTTTCTTTCTCTGGTCTCTGCAATCAAAGCATTACCTGTTGTCTCACTTGAGCTTTTCCTTCACATTTCCTCAGTAAGGATACCACCAACAACATCATCAAACTTTAATGTACTAGATCCATAGAAAGAGTTACTAATAGCCATGACTAAGCCATTCCAACTTTCTCGAAATGAGTATAGAAAAAGAGAGCCCTAACTTCATCATAAAAATTTACCCCAACATAACTTAACTAACTGGTAATTGTCTTAAATTCATTTAAATGATCTACAACAGATCCACCTTCTGACATCTTCATATTAAATAGATGCTTAATAAGGAATATCTTATTTGAGGATGAGGGTTTTGTTGAAGCCTAGAAAATCTCTGCTTCAAACATTGGGGAAAACCACCCGGTCGGGACCTTAGGACAGCTACTTTTCCGTTTGGTATGGTGGCTCTGACTGGATTTAAAGGACCAGTTTCCTTATAACTAAATGGGTTGGTGATGGGTTGATTTAGATGAGTGGAAATGGGACTAAATTAACTGAAATAAAACTATTTAATTTAAACTAAATATTGATACAGAAATTCTAACACTAACCCGGGTAATTATATGTGAATACAACTTAAGATTGTTCCAATTTAACAATAATCATGAAAATGTATTATTATTTAAATTGAAATGTGCAGAAACAAATAAATATAAATCTGTTTAAGAAATTAAACAGAGTTATATTAGCATATTGTATTCATCATAGTATACCATCTATATATGCTTATGAAAGATAACATTTCAATTATACTCAGAAATGATATATAAAAAGAAACATTATGAAAACCAAATATATATAAATGATAGCAAATTTTAAAGCGAATATCATATGACAAAGGAAATCAACAGTGAACAGATAGAAATACCTCATTCATCTTGAAGAATTTCAAATGAAATCTGATACTCTAATCCAGTAATTCTGATGTAAAATCAAATCCAAAGGTACAGAAATGCAACACTTCAAAGATAATTTCAGCACAAAATCACCAGATGTGATCCTTTATAAAATATAAGAGGCAATGGAGTACAGAAATGTAAGCTCCAAGTCAAAAATATTACAACTCCGGATCCCCTCTCTAAATGCATGAGAGGGATTTAAATAAGAAATTACATAAAAACAGAATCCTACTACTACTGCTACAATCTATCAAATTAAAAATAGAAATACTATCTTAAAATGAAACTGATTCATTTCTTTTCTTTCTCGCTTGATGTAGCCAAGTTTCAAATTTTCAGCATATCTTGGAGCCTCGGTGGATGACTCATCTCGGAATGTAACTGTCCAGCGTATGTGGCATCGGAAAATTATAGAATTAAAAAATCAATAGCATTTGAAAGGAATTTAATAGCCATTTGTTGATTGTTTGGCTTAATTACATAAGTCCACATATTGTCCCAAGATATTGCTTGAAGTTTGTTGATCTGTTGACTTTTATTCATCATTTCTTCTTTCCATCTACAATCGGTTTCTTTCACTTTAGGAAAACTGCCAGGAACACAATTTGAAATGAGATTAATTGAATACAAGTTGTCATTGATAAATTTCGTTATATTACTCATCATGCTCCTAGCTCTTGATATTGCTCTCTCGGCTTTCATTAACTGATGTTCTCATTCTGTAAACAAGATTTCTTTATGTCTTTCTTCTATCCTAGGAAGATTAGCTTCTCTTCATTTTTCTGTATCTTGCCAAGTAAGAAATTCAGAAATCTTTTCATCAGCATCATCAATTTCTTGCCTGAGAGTAATAATGTTCTGGATCAAGGATGATGTGATATCACAAAATGGTTCTGCTTGTGATAATTTTGCACAAAATTCATTCAATTGCTGAGACAGCAGTTTATTAACTTGAAGAGCTTCCGATTTGAATTCACTTAATTTAGGGAAATCTTTGAACATATCTAAAGCTTCTTGAAATTATTTTTCTTGTACGATCTTCGCATTCTTCTCATTTTGCAACAAATCTTGTAACTTGGAAATTTCTTGATTCAATTGTTGTTGTTTGCCTAAAACTTGCTCATCAACTTTCTTCTTTTCTGTGGCAAGTTGTTCTTCTAAATCTTTAGATATGAGTTCTTGATCCTGTAATTTTTTTTCCAATTGAGCAATCTTTTGCTGACTTTCATTAGCTTGTTCTTCAAGTAAAGCTATATGGAGATCTTTTTGAGTCATTAACTGAGAAACTTCTGCAACTTTATCTATTGTTGCAGCACTATATGCTCCTGCATATTGGGACAACTTAGTGAGATCCTCAGATGGATTCACTTCAGTATTCTTGTAGACAATATTCATGAACTCCTCCTGTGGAGTGGAAAACATGTCCTAATCCATCTTCCTTCTTTTTCTCTGTTTTCTAACAACAGCCTTATGTTTAGGGCTATAAAATACATCCAAAGGAGGGATCTCCTCAATCTTCAATACAATCTGCCCTGTAGAATGTTGATCTTCTTGCTCTTTATCTTTATCCTGCAGTCCTAATTGCTTAGCGAATTGATCATATTGTTTCAACAATTGAGAGGAAACATTAAGATCAGCAGAGTCTATAATTTTCTCAGTATTTTATTTTCCTTCCAATTGTGTATCTGTTTTCTCTATATTTGTTCCTTGCTCAATGGTTTTGCTATCTGATTCTCCTTTTTTATTATGCACATTAGTATCAGTACTTGTGCATTTTTCCTTCGTTTGAGCTGTGGACTGCTGATCAGTATTTACATCGGATTTGCCATCAGTATTTCCTTTCTGAACATCAGGTTTGCCATCAGTGCTCACCTTTTCAGTATGTACAGTAGGCTGGTTAGTAGTCGATTGTGTAGTGACTTTACCGGCAGATGTTTCTCCTGGTGTTTTGCCAGATGTACCCTCTGTTTCTGACCCTTGTATAGGAATTCTCAATTGGTCTAGAGGAACTTTCAACAATATTTGACTTCTAAATAACAAAAATTTATTCATTTCTTCCTTCTGGAATTTAGACTTAGCCAAATCATAAACTTGAGGAAAATCATTCAACGAAACAAACAAATCATCAAACTCATCTGGTTCATGCTCAAATCGAGCAATCGAAACTGAAGCAGTAACATTAAAAGCTATCTGTCATGGATCATACTGTCTCCCCAGAATGGTCGCAAATTTAAAACCCTTTATTTTGGCGACTTCCTTTTCTGCATGTTTGAAGTCATTCAAAGTAAAATGACCACAATTGAATGGGAATGGAGGCCACATTATTTTCTTACTATTGTTTAGAGCTCTGGATATTCCTTCAACTATTAATTGATAGGAGATTTTTTGGGCGAGAAGTTTGTCTAGAACAAAAAGAGGGAGAACATGGGGTTCCAAAATACTCCAAAAAATTCTGATGTATGTGAACTTTTCTTCTCCAAACCAATCTCCTATTGAGGATAAGTCAACTTTAGCTTTGTCGGAGAATCTTGGAGGGAAGCAATTGAAAATTGTTTGAAAGACAGGGATAAGGAAACCATGGCATATTCTATACACATTATCTTGGAAATGAACTTTCCAAAGAATTTTATGATATATATGAATCAGAGTGGGATCTTTGGGAGTCCATTTCCATCCTAACAAGGGAAACTCAGAATTAAAACAAAGAGCATCTAGAATATAAGCACAAAAGAAAAAAGGAGTGGAATTTCCAGCGGTTTTATCTTGTTTGTACTCGAGTATTCTATTAGCCATTCTATCAGAGATAATAACAGCCCAGTCCATAATGTCGGAATTGACAGCAGCTAAGATTAATGGGACCATTTGTATAGAAAACCTAGCAGAATTTTCATTACCAAATAATCTACACATCATGGCAGCGGCATAGCAATACGGGGGTAAGAGGGAATCTACTGAATACATACTGGATGATTCATTTATGTGCTTCTCAGGATTTTTCCTCCAATCTTTGATAGGATCATATTGAACCTTATTATTATCAACAAACTCTTTGATAAATTCTTTGTTATAAACCTTCTGCGGATCAGGAAGATGATACATTGCCTTAATGTCTTCTGCTTTAAACGACCCAAAAGATACTCCAGAAGTTGAAACAAACATTCTATCCTTTATTTTCACAATATCGATGACCCATCGAATCACATCATAATAAGGCATGATGCTTGCTCTAGCTGCAATTCGATGTAGAAATGAATTTGCAAGTGATTTTTCAGTAATCTCAGAGTCGGAATCTGAGCTATCTTCATCTGGAACTGATGCCTTTTCCACTGTGACTTTGGGGTTTTCTTTCTCCAATAGATTATAAACTCTTTCCCATGTCATTCTTCCGAGCCCTTGGCATGATGTATCTGTAACTAATATCAGTTTTGTTGGCTTTTCTTTTGAGACTGTAGGAGTCTCAACAAACTTAACGGGAACAACAGTCTTGGTTCTCCTCACTCTCTTTGACATTTCTGTGTTTGATACTATTTCCCTTTGTCTGTGAATGAAAGGGTTCAGTGTTCCTTGATTCTACAAGACAATAAACTTTCAGTCGTGACAAACAAGCAACTTGAAAGGAACGATTATGAACTCATGATTCATTATTTATTGGTCTCGTATAGCGCGTAAATGTTCTCTTTGGGTCACACTCATGTATTTAAAACCGAATCATAAACCAATATTCATTTGATTTGCTATTGAATACCAACATACAATTGGAGATTTGACTCTTGTGAAATATTATAATATTTACCTATTTTGAATTCTTTGAATGTAATAAATGTCATGTATCAATCGCATCAAAAGTTTTCAAATGGTACATAAATATCATAATACAGATTTCTCGATTTGCCGATTGCGATTGCAAACTTTTCCGATTTCCGATTCGATGGTCATAGATCGCAATCGGGGAGTTTCAATCGAAAAGAATTGTTAATGGCTTTCTCCGATTTCCGATGGTGGGGTCTACCATATAAAGGTTTTTTTCACTTAAACGAATGAATGTTTGTTTTCCTTTTGAAAGTGTTTTTTATAATAACGCGCGTCGCATAGGAGAATTTTAAATTGTCCGCAAAGAATTTATTAAAAAGTGTTCCGATTATGCGATTGCGATTGGTCGCATCGCATCGGAGGTATGTAAATAGATAACTTAAACCCTTTGTGAATGAATTTTTGTGATCGAACTAATCGCATCGGAGGATTTGGGTTTCTATGTTAAATTTTCCTCTAAGGATTTTCTCCGATCTACGATTGCGATTATTATTCATTGGACTTTTACACTTGACTTGTTTTTTATGATAAGGTCTTTTATATTTGATCGGGTCGGAAGTTTTGAATTTTTTATTTGGTTTGTATACAAAAAAAGATGAGCTTTTTCAAAACAATGAATCTTTATTTCTAATTCTTTTATTTCTATAAAAAAGAAAAAGGGACCCTATTTCTAAATGAATTTTATTCTAAAATTAAGAAAAAGGGAGGGTTGTTGTATAGTACAACAGGTTTTTAATATATTTTAGCCAATGTCATCATTAAATATTTTTTTTACGTTTCGTATGAAATTTTTAATGCCACCGACATTGTTAGACATACCCATATTGTTCCTAGTGTATTTCTGTCGAAATCAACCCATTATTAGTCTATCATACTCATAGAATTCTTTAATTTTGCACTCAATAGTAGGTACCAATATTTTTGATAAGATAATCTTCCTTCTAAATCTTCCACAACTTGTACTTTTGACCATTAAATTTCTCAACCCTAAACCTACAATATTTTGTCATTGCTCCCACTCAAACCAAGAACCCTTCTCTCTTGTGAGTTTATTAGCCAAATACACCTTTAAATTTGATATCATTTGTTATAAATTAATTAAGGTAACAATGAAATGCATAAAATTATCATGTAAACAAAAACACATAAATGCATAAAACAAGAGAGACACATATATATGTGATCAGAATCTGGAGTAGGGGAAAAAATTATCTCAAAAATTAAAGTGCTTAGGGTTGCACGAAAATAGAATGAAAGTGACTGGTCTGTCACAAGGAATCCAATGCAACTTGTTTCATTTCAAACCGAGTTCATACGAAGGAGTCATGGTCTGCTGATATAGGGAAATTTAAAAGAAAAAAATTATTGCAGAATAGGTACAGCTGTTGACATGGCATTCTAGTCAGGATGCAGAGAATATTCTTTAGTTTTTACTCCAATGGGACTGTGACAAGTGGCACAATTGGATTCACTAGTTTGGTTTGTGAAGGTGAAAATCACCCATTGTCCTCCAATGTTGAGTTTGGGTTCATGGATTTTTATGTGTTGGAAATTAGTTTTTAAATATTAAGATTGGATATATATATATATATATAGACACACACACACACACACACAAACACACATATATATATATATATATATAATGGTTTAATTATGATATATTATAGTATATAATTATATATATATTATTAATTCTAAAATCTTAATAGTTAAAAATTCCACTTATTTTAAATTAAAACCAAAGTTTGAATTTTAAAATCATGAAGGCATGACATATTACATTAACGTTGGCATGACTTTTATTAAAAACCATATTATAAAGGTTTGGAGTCATAAAGGTTTGGTGGCATATTCATTTATGGTGGAGCGTAATATACATGGCCATACATTAAAAAACCGAAGCGTATTAAACTATATTGGAGCGAATACGGTGGTTTATATTCAATCAGTTAAAACCATACATATGGGGTGGAGGTTGAGATTCGACCCCATGACCTCCCCCTGCCATCTCCGCACCTTTAACAATGGGCTATGCTTGTGTTCCTTGATTTGGATGTGTACGACATGGTAATTAAAGAGCATTGTGAACTTGGATGGAGGAGCGGAGGGGCCAACCTGCCTCCTCCACGTGACCAAAAATTGTGTGGCCATGTTATAGCACCTCCCATTAAGCGCGTTTAATGTTTTTTTATCTGCCTAATCATGCTTTTCTGTTAAGTTAATCTTCATTTAAAATTTGGCATATTTTTAGCAGATTCCCCAAATTAAGTGGAACTTAGAGATTTGGTGGAGCTAATTGGCAGTTTTCCATATTTAGAGGGAGAATCTAGGGAAAACATTAATTAGGCCTATCTTGGTCAATTTTGGACCATGTTTTGCTCAAGATAGTGGATTAACATGCTTTGAATTGATTGGAACAAATTTCAATTGCAATGGAGCTCATCTACAGGTGTTTTTGGTCACTTGGAGAATTTTGAAGCCAAGGGCCACCAGGAGGGAAGGTCGTGCCCAGATCATCTCAACCCCGTTTTCAGTGAATGAATAGTCAATTTTTGATGTATTTGATGCTATGAACATAGTGTTATAGTTTATAGAGGCGTTCGAGCACATATGTAGATTATTTTGTCACTTTGGAGATTAAACAAGCCCATGGCCACTAGGGTTGGAGGTCAAGCCTACAACAGCTATGAACCAAATTCAGAGATTTGATAGTTGTTTTTGGGGTATTTGAGTGTTCTAAAGCCAGTGGAACAGTAAAATAAATTCCACTAGATAAATACTTGTGCTTGTAATAAAAAATTTGACTCATAATCCCAAGAGGGCCTAGCTAGTTAAAGCAGGTCCATGGAGATGTAGCCCTTGAGGGGTTAACTCCATCATTATACATTGTATTATGTGATTTTTCTTAATTATGTTTCTATGTTTCATTCATTGTTCATGAGTTTTAATAAGCTATTTAACTCATAATTTGATCATCAAAGCCACATGAAACTACACACATAAACCCCTTGACAAATTGTTAACATGAGATGATCCTTAAACACATTTTTAATCTAATGAGGGAGCTTGCATAACAATAACAAGTTTTCCCATGTTCAGATCAAGTTGGTATCAGAGAAAAAGTTTAGCTCATTTTAGTCGAGGTTAGCTAATTATTCTATAAATATTGGTTGTTGAATTTGTGTAAGGAAAATTTAACAGTCTGCTAAGTTTATGTGTGAAGAAAAAGTCAAGATTGATAATTCAAATTCTCAAAAAAAAAAAAAAAAAAAGCTTTGTATTCATTACATGTGTGATGGAAGCTTCATTAAGAAATGTTTCTAGTTAATCTTCCTTAAAAAAACTCTTTGATAAATATTTGTTGCAAAAACTCTACTTCATGATTGATAAGATGCAAGAGAAGTATGAAGCTAAGAGGGAGAGTTTTAAACTTCAAGAGAAATTAATTTCCATGAAGTAGGAGAAGGAAGACTTCTTGAGAAGATGCATGAGATGGAGACTCAACTCCATATTGAAAATGAGAACCTTGAAAATATGCATCAAATGGAGACTCAGATCCATGTTGCCAAGGAAGCCTTAGCCAAGTATGTGCTTGAAAAAGAGGTATGCAATTCAAGTTTATCTTCAATTTCCTCTAAAGATGAATGTGTAGGTGATTTTGAAGCACACGCTATAGGAATAGGGTCCAAATTATTGATGAATATGGGCTATGAAGGTAGAGGATTAGGTAAACATGCACAAGGAATAGTTGAGTCAATTTTTGTTGAGGAAAGGCCTAAGTATCTGGGTCTTGGATATGGAAAACATGATGGATAAATATATAAAGCCAAGGAGGCACATGAAGGTGTTCCAAGAAGGACTTCCATTTCATTTTCATTACCTCAAGCTTGTGAAGATTGTGTTCATGAGGAGTACAAAAGTTTTACACCCACTTTGCAAGAAGGTCCTCATAAACATGCAGCTAATGAGAATGGTGAACAAGAGGATGTTGAAAGCTCTAAATTCATTGAATACATTGTTGGTATTCCAAAGAGAGCCACTACCTCATCAAATTCACCTCCTCAAGAAGGTGACAAAGGTGAATGTTCTGTTGGAAATGTTGTCATTGTTGGAAAAGGAGATGGAAAAGGAGGAACACCTAAGGCAGCAACAAGGCAAAGAAAGAAGCATAGAAGCAAGATGTAGAGAGGGTCGAGCAGCAGAGACAGGGTCATTTAAAGAATCAGAGGCAGAAAAGGAGAATTAAGGATTAGCATCAGTCAAGGAACAGATGAAACAAAGAGAGAAGCAAAGTAACAGAGAGGTAGAGGCAGCAAACAAGTAGCAGAGGCAGGAAAGAAGCGAACAAAGGAAGCAAAGGAGATAGGCAGAAGAGAATGTCGAAATGTAACAATCAAACAACAGAACGGAAGCAACGACAGAGACAGAGAAAGAGGCACAGCGAAAGGCAAAGGCAAAGGCAGAGGCAGGGCCGTTATCGTAGAAAGGAAGAGGCAAAGGCAGAGCCGTTATTTTGAGAATCACTACCCCAGCTGGTAGATACACTAAACATAATATTTCGAGAATCATTACCGAGCTGGAGGATACATAAACTCAATTCTGGGAATCTTAACCCAAGCGGCAAAGTATATATATATATATAAACCTTATTCCAGGAATTGTAACCCAGGCAGAAGCGGAAGCTTATATATATGCAGCGCGTTACATATATTGCGCTTTATATACAAAGGACCAAAGCATCTATATCTATATAATGTAGCACCAGATCTAAAGAACCAAAGGTTCTATCAAAGGAAAAGTACCATATGGTGGGACCCTTATCAATCGCATCGAAAAAGGTGACAGCGGATCATATGAACAGAAAGTTGCGATTACGATTGAAGCCCGGACTCGATGGGTCTATAAATCGTGATTAATATATGTTTTAGTTACGGCATAACAGTGTTACATCGCATCGGAGAAAAGTGTGGCAACAGAGCATGACAATAGAAGTTGCGATTGCGATTAAAGCCCGGACCCGATGGGCTTATAAACTGTAATTAACGCATATTTGAATTCCGGCCTAATCGCATCGGAGCATCAGAGTATAGGCATATCGGAACATCCAACCAAAAATTGCGATTGCGATTGAAGCCTGGACCCGATGGGCATATAAACTACAATTCATATTTATTTGAGTTCCGGTAAATAGTGATTAATCGCATCGGAGAAAGAGAAAAGAATATGCATATGCGCAACACACTATATACGAAGTACCATAAGGTGGGACCCCTCTACAGAAAATTTCGAGAATCATTACCCCGGCTAAAGGTTACATTAAAGCGGAAGCATAAAGCTTATATATATATATATATATATATATATATATATATACATACATATATATATATATATATATATATATATATATATATATATATATATACATCACGTACACATGTGGGGATTTATATTCATAAAGGCCGAAAGTTTTTATATATATATATATATATATATATATATATATATATATATATATATATATATATATATATATATCCTCATATATATGGAGCGTTATATAATAGAATCAAGGGTATAATCCAAAGCATATATATTATATCTTTTGGCACAAGATCAAAAGAACCAAAGGTTTTAACACTTGGTTTTAAAACAAACAAAGTTCTATATGGTGGGACCCTCACCCAATCGCATCGGAGAAAGTTCGCAAGCAGAACATGTTAACAAAGATTTGCAATTGCGATGAAAGACCGGACCCGATGGGTTTATAAAACCATGACTGATATATGTTTGAAGTTTCGTCATAACAGTAAATCATTGGAATCGAAGCATCGGAGCATTGAGATAATCGATACATTCAAATGGAAATTGCGATTGCGATTAATCGCAATCAGAAGAAGTCGAGGAGTGATACATTGCATCGGAAAGATCGACGAGTGGGCCCGTAAGGGCATTTTATGTACTAAAATAATCTCTCAGCAATACATCGTCGGAAGTTACATATGTTATATAAAATGACAGTCTATATGTTAGAATCAATTCTTATCGTGCCGAGAGTTAAATTGTGATGTATGAAAAGGGCAGTTACATAAGCATGGAAGTTACACTGCGACAGTAAGCAGGAAATCAATAAGAACCGAAAGGGCCAAACATAGTCACAGAAAAGCCAAACACAGTCACAGAAAAGCCAAACACAGTCACAGAAAAGACAAGCGCAGTGAACCAAGAGACTGAATGAGTGAGCTGAAGTTTTCATGATATGTGACTGTAAATATTGTAATTGATTTTTTTATTGTTTTTGATGCATTGGCAAGTCTCCGAAAGAAAACAAAATCCCACTGTAATATTAAAATAAGCACCTACAGTTACATTTTTCTGAGTGAGCTAAAAAAGAAATGAGAAGGCAGAAGACCAAGAAGTATGACTATCCATTTCGAATTCCTAAAGGAAAACAAACAGTCATCAAGAAAAACTTAGGTATCATCTGATATGGCAGAAAGTTAGAGAGAGTAAGAATAGAGAATGAAAAGTAGAAGATTGAGGCAGAAGAAGATAGAGGAGCGTAAAGAGATCTGAGTGAGAAGAGCTAATATCTGAGGTAAATCAGTAAACATTCAGTTTGATAAATTGAGGAAGTTGGAGCTTCCCTATCAAGTTGAAGCTTGATAGCTTTCAGTTGTAGCTGACTGAGGTTGGAGCCTCCTGTAGGTTGGTGCCTGCAGAAAATTGAAGGGAGTTGGAGCTTCCTTGCAAGTTGTAGCTTGCATAATTGAGGTTGGAGCCTCCTGTAGGTTGGTGCCTGCAGAAAAACAGTGGTGAGAGGGAGTTGGAGTTTGCCTTTGCATCACAACAATAATAAGATGTGGTTTTCTCCCTTTATGGGTTTCCACTTATATCTATTGTCTCTATCTGTGTTGCCTGTGTGCTGAGATGATATATCAAATCTGCTTAATGTTTATTGCTCTCGTAATAAGTTTAATGTCACATTAATTTAATACTTGCCACAACATATTAAGACTGTTCATATACTAAGGTTGAATACAAAAGTAAGTTGTAAATAAGCTGATGAAAATTTAAAATCCTCATGTATGTATTGAACTAATTCACCCCCCCGCTCAATTCAACTAAGAATTCAACATGTTCAAGGTATAAATCTACTTTTAATCAAGTTTCTTTTGATTATGATAAACATGGAAAATTCTCACATAAGATTTGGATAAAAGTTGCATGTTCCTTTTGTGGTTTGGATAACCATAATGTTTCAAGGTTTTGGAAGAAGATAGCCATGCACAAGAAACTTTTAAAGCACATGAGGAAGAAATCCAAAGACAAAGAAAATAATATTGAAAAGAAGAGGCAATTGTTTTGAACTCATTTCCATAACCAAGGTCATTTTGTAGACAAGTGTTGGACTTTTTATCCAGCAATTCATCCACGACATTTGAAGAAGGTGAAGAAAGAGAATGTCAAGAATGGGAAAGAAGATTCCATAATTGATGTGGGTCAAGATGATTCACATGATGATGATGTGAAGTTGAAAGAAGCACCATTGAAATGGTTTGGTAAGATATGTTTAGATTTAGTATCCAATTAAGGCTTTGAATGTATTTTGATGCTTGATGCATTGTTTTCCTATTGAATGCATGTTGCATGTTTACACCAAGAAGGTGATTGAAAGTGGAGTATGTTGATTCACTTTATTGCAGAAATTTTTTTTTATTTCAGTTTTAAGTACATGTACATATGAACGGAGTTCTTGTACTTATAATTTTACTTGTGAGAAATTTGAAGAATTGTATACATTCATGAGATTTTGTGTGCTTGAACAATGGAATTTTGATAGTTTCATTGTGCTTGAACATGCATGAGTAATTGACTTCTGTTGGTCGATGGCTTTGTTGAACATGTATGTTGTCAACTTGAGAGTGTTGATAATTTGCACATCCATGAATGTCAACATGTGTTGGTCGATTTATTGTTGTACGCATGTCGTATTGACTTGGAAGAGTTGATTTTGTCTCCAAAGATGAAAAGGAGATGTTGAAGAAATGTTTCATGAAATTTGAAATTCATTTTGTTTACACGTGCTTATGCTTGACTTGAGAGTTAGGCTTTTGAAGAGGCATTTTTTGTCGACTTGTGTTTGGTCGATCAATTTTGACACCAAGATGTGAGAGTACATGGCGATGTTCACATGATGTGAAATTTGTTTCTTTGAAGGAGCAAGAGGATATGTCGTCAAGTTGTTTCTTGCATGGTATGTTGTTTGTGAAAAGATGTCAAGAGAAAAGGTTGTAGCCATTGTAGACCATTTTATGTGTTGACACCAAGAAGAGAAGGAGATGGTGAATACATTCTTCCAGATGTGGAATTTGGAACTATGGAGGTAAAGAATGGTCAATTTTTTTCTTATTTTTATTGATTTTGTAACTATTTGTTGTAGTTCAGTCATTGTGCAAAGGAGGAACAAGATTCTCGGTGGGAAGGAACCAAGGAATCGATTTGGTACAGCAAAATTGTTATATCAACAAGCAGCCAAAAAGTATTGGATTGGGTCAGCAGCAAAGGGAGAAAAGTGGTTGAAGAGCCAGGCCATTTGCAAGGCATGTTAGTCACGAAGTGGTTGTCATAGCGATTTCTCCAAGTAGAATCAATATGATAGAACTTGGGAAACATAAGAGTGTTCAACAGTCATGCGATAACTAGCTTTTGGGGTCCAAAAGCATGTCAGTGGGAAGGAGTGGTCAGAATCTAGACCAGGGGCAAAAATTAGCTCAAAAATGAAAGTGTTAATAATTGCACAAAACTGGAATGAAAGCAAATGGCTCGTCACAAGTAATCCAATGCAACTCGTTTTTTTGAGAACTGAGTTCGGATGAAGGAGTTATGGTTTGTTGATCATCGTTCAGAACGGGCAAATTTTTAAAACAATATTGCACAACAGGTACAACTGATGACATGGCAGTCTAGTCAAAATTTAGAGAATCTTATTCAATTTTTATCCCAATGGGACTGTGACAAGTGGCACAATTGGATTTTCCAATTTGTTTTGTGAAGGTAAAAATCGCCTAATGTCCTCCAGTGTTGAGTTTGGGTTCATGGATTTTTATGTGTTGGAAATTTATTTTTAAATATTAAGACTGGATATATATATATATATATATATATATATATATATATATATATATATATATTAAATTATATGGTTTAATTATCATATATTATAGTATATTATTTTATATATATTAATACATATTATTAATTCTAAAATCTTAATAATTAGAAATTCCAAATATTTTAAATTAAAAACAAAGTTCAAATTTTAAAATCATGAAGGCATGGCATATTACATTAACATTCGTATGATTTTTATTAAAAACCATATTATAAATGTTTGGAGTCATAAAGTTTTGGTGGCATATTCGTTTATGGTGGAGCGTAATATACGTGGCGATATATTAAGAAAATGGAGCGTATTAAACTATATTGGATCATATATGGTGGTTTATATTCAATTGGTCAAAAACATACATATGGGGTGGAGGTCAAGGTTCGACTCCGTGACCTTTGCCTTACCATCTCTACACCTATACCAATGGGCTATGCCCGTGTTCTTTGATTTGGATGTGTACAACCTTGTAATTAAGGAGTAGTACAGACTTAGATGGAGGAGCTGAGGGGGCCAGCCCGCCCCCTCCACGTGACCAAAAACCATGCTACCACGTTTCAACACCTCCCACTAGGGGATTTTAATGCGTGATTATCTGCATTCTTATCCATTAATGTAATCTGAGGTTAGCAGTTGGTGGATTTTTAGCAGATTCCCCAAATTTAGCAGAACTTTCAGATTTAGTGGAGCTAACTGGTAGTTTTCCAGATTTAGAGACAAAATCTAGGGAAAAATTTAATGAGTCATATCTTGGTCAATTTTTGACCACTTTTTGCTCAAGGATAGTCATTATTAGCATATTGGCATGCTCTGATCCATTGGAGTATCTTGCAGAGGCAATGGAGCTCATTTATAAATTTTTTTGGTCACTTGAAGAATTTTTGATGTATTTTAAGCTATGGAAACATTGGTACAATTTATAGAGGCGTCAGAGCACATATGAATGATATTTTTTCACTTTGGATATTAAACAAGCCCATGGCCACTGGGGTTGGAGGTCAAGCCTAGAGGATCTGTGAACCAAGTTCAAAGATTGGATAGTTAATTTTGGGGTATTTAAGTGTTATGAAGCCAATAGAACAATCATAAAATCCATCGGAGCAATAATTGTGCTTTTAATAATACATTTGACTCATAATCCCAAGAGAGCCTTGCTAATTAAAGCAGGTCCATGGAGATGTAGCCCAGGAGGGGTCAAATCCATCATAATCGATTGTGTTATGTGATTTCTGTGAGTTATGTTTCTATATTTCATTTGTTGTTCATGAGTTTTAATAAGCTAATTAACTCATAATTTGATCAGCAAAGACACATGAAACTACACAATAAACCCCTTCATAAATGGTTAACATGAGACGATCCTTAAACACATTTTTAATACTAATGAGAGATCTTGCATAGAAATAACAAGTTTTCCATATTCATATCAATACGTGGTTCACAGAATTTGGGCTATGTCCACAGAAAAAAACCAGTCCTTCCTTTTATATTACACAACAAAATGAAGAGATTCAACCTATAGAAGATACACTGTAATTTCCTCTTCTCGCTCACACAATCTCTTCTCTCTTTTTTTTCTTATAATAATAATATAAAACCACAATAAAATTCCCTCACATAAACTAAGGGTTTCATTCTATACAAAAAATCCCTGAAATAACATAACTTCTTTTGTCATGTCATCTACCTAATGAATGACCTATATTGAATATGAAATTACAATATTTTACAAGGAAAATTTTCATCTATTTTTAGCTTCGGGGCGATGCCCCTAAACCCCATCCAGGGGGGAGGGTGGTATAAAATCACTGTCTCCCCTCTTGTACCTCGCTAGGAGTGAAAAAATGAGTATATTTTCGACCTCGTTATGAACAATATCCAACGTGACTAAAACAAAAAACCTATGAACAATCATGAAAATAATCAAGCTCCACACCCAACAAGTTGACCATCCAAAAACAAAAAATCCAGGTGACATGTGTCCTCCACTAGCACATCACCTCCTCCACCTATCATGCCACATCTATGTTGTTCTTACGTCTAGACATGGATTTTAGCCTAGGCACTCTATATAAGTATTGTATGAACAAGAGCTTAATCAAGGGCCAATCATATCATATATCAAAGAAAATTATAATATTTTTCTCATCTAATGTTCTGAGGTCATAGGGCCCCTTAGTCCTCCAATTCTAATGTCTAAGTGCTTTGTGGAAAATGGATTGAGCAGCGGCCGATCATATCAGATATTCAGGAAATTTGCTAACTTTTGCATTGAAAACCACTTGATGTCCAAGAATCCAATAAAAATCAACACTTTATGATAACATTTCTATTCATTAAATAATAATGGGCCTATCAAATTTGGCCACACTAGGGCCACATCACCCTCATCTAGTTTCATATCACCTTAAGCATTTTTGTTGGGGGTCAATGGTGGTTTTGGTAAGGAGGGTGGGGAGGCCAATCCTTTCATCAAATTCCATATACTATCAAAAATTTTACTACATGACAACATTTCAAACCTTCCCAAAGTTAAGAGATAATTATGTAATTGGGACTCTCAAAATGAATAAGGATTGTTGATCTCATCTCATCCAAGCTGCATCGACGCACTGATTCAATAATCCCTTTTTTTGTTGATTGTTGATTCGAGGATTTTCCTTATGTATTCAAACACACTCTCCCTAGTATTGAAATCAATGAAAACATCATCATACATGTTTCCCCTGGAATTTATTAACTCAAGTTGTTCCGCATCAATCCAACTATGCTCCCCTAGCATTGATATCGATGAAAACAAAATTTTCAATAATCCATTGTCCATGAAACTTTATTCACATATAGAGTTGATTGTGTAGATTCTAAATATATAATTAGAAAAAATAAACATAGATTATACTATTTTTAATACATTTTTCTCTTAACATATATCAAAATATTAAAATACATCCATGATATATTTCTTCTATAACATTCATGGTCTTAACCATTTAGAAAAAATATATATATGGTGAACTAGAGGAGATTATGACCTAGAATCCTAAAAAAAAAAAGGAATGTTTGATAATCGTAATACCCTTTTAGGTTTCATAAGGGTCTATATATATATATATATATATATATATATATATATATATATGCATATATATATATATATATATATATATATATATATATATATATATATATATATATATATATATATATATATATATATATATATATATATATATATATCTGAATATGAAAAATAATTCTACACACGACTAATATGTTCTATACAATTTCATAAGTTTTGTAGCAAGATTTCATCATTTAAATACTCAAAGGTTGCATTAATAAAAACATGTACATTATATTTTGCATGAAAAATAACATACCAATGTTACAAAAACTAAAAATTGACATAGTTAGACATAATTTCTATAGCTGAAAATTATATAATTTTAAAGATAACTAATATTCCTACATCATCTTCCAATTCATTGAATAGGCACCTCTAATAATCCCTCCAAGTTAATATATTGATGTTTCTCCATGCATGCATTTCCACCAATACATCATAATACACTATCATTAGCTTGCACCTGTCCAATAGATTATAGTTTCATAATGATGATACACTATCATTAGCTTGCACCTGTCCAATAAATTATAGTTACATAATTATGAAAGATATCTAAATCTAAGTTAGTTATAGAAACTATCATTAAGCTATGGACAACTTAATTAGTTTTAGTGTTATCACGAAGGAAGGTTGAAATGTTTTATTGGATCATGGACTTTAAGAAATATTTTGGAATGATGCCTAAAATATGCGTTTGGGATATGATATTAGAATCTCTAGTAATCCTTTAAAGTTGGGAGCTCTAATTTTTAAGTTGTATAAAAAACTTATTTTTATTTTTTTGGAAGAAGAAAATAATTGTAATATAATATATAACAAAGATTGCCCTTTATCTTTTATTTTTTTAAATTTTACATTGATAAGTTAAAAATATCTTTAGATAATATAGATTGTGTTATCACTACCTTATATAAGATAGTTATAACTCTGCCTTTTTACAATAATGTTATTTCTATTTTCTAAAAGAAGCTCTATGAAATTTAAAACAACTAAGAATTATTGAAGAACTTTTTTATCACATCATTATAACAATACATATTGATAATACTAACTATGGTGACAAGTCGACGAAAATCAATTACCCTAGTTTTACTTAATACTATAACCAAGAAAAACAAATTAATTCTTCCAAGTATCTTGGGGATTTACTACATCATCACTCAACTAGTACACTAACGTAGAGAAAAGGAATACTAGATAATGGAAATCATATTTCAATATTTGATATTTTTTACTATTGTTATCCTCTATGGCAATGAAATTAAGGATCGTATCATTTCTACATAAATCTAGAAAAAATTAGAGAAATTCTCAAAGCACTTTATTAATTTATAATCTTAAAATTTAGAGAAATAACCATTATCTTCTTCTCCTATTTGAGTTTTGGGTTTCATCTATTGACATCAATTTTAAGGTTATGTACCTAATGTACAAGTATAAAATATTTGTTATAATTAAAAAATATTAAGCATTATTTTGTTTTTCAAATTTATGTAAAATAAAATTTAAGAAAGAAAAATTCAAGTTAATAAAATTATGAAAAAAAAAATATTTTATTTGGGAGATGATTTTTCTCTATCCTCACTTATGGAGAATTGGAAATATCTTGCATTCAAAGTAAACATTCTTTATATCTTACAACTTACTATATGGTCCTAGCCAACTTTGTATCAACCCTCTTTTCCTACCACTTTGTATGGGTTCATTAAGTTAAATTTTGATGGAATATCAAAAGGAAATGTAGGTGCTACTCAATTAGGTGGAGTTTTGATGGATGCGTAGGAGAAGATAGTGTATCTCTACATTGGCATTTTGGGATAGGAGAAGATAATGTATCTCTACATTGGCTTTTTGGGGCATAATGTTAACACTGTAACTAAGCTCTAGGAGGTACGATATGATCTCCTTTAGGAACATCAAGACATATTTTCTAAACATTTTATTGAAGGGTATTCAAAACTAGTGATAGCCTTAATTAAAGAAATCATACATGGAACATACCCTCACAATATCTTCCATAATTGGTGACACAATGACTTCTTTTATTTTATTTTTGTTGTCATTCCTAGCATCCATGTCATCTTGACCACCCATCTCCAAAGGAAAAGAAATATATTAGCAGATTGACGAGCCACTAAAGGATTTCTAAATGATGTTCAAGCACAATGTTGACTCTCAACAACTTCTAGGCAGACCTCTAAACCTCTTAGTGAAAGGTTGATTGGAAGATCTTGGTTGTAGAAGATATATCCTCCCTGTATGAGTTGAATTGGGATGTGTTATGCTGGGGGATGGCAAGGATGTTGCCACCTCATTCAAAAAGAGAGATCAACATGCCTCCCACCCTTATCACAATGCAATGCGTGGTTTCAAACTCAATAAATGGAATTAAGTACAACATGTTGGTTGTCACTCCCATTTCACTAGGCCATATCCAAGGTAGGATCTACATACCCTCTAGAGAGAGGTTCAATGCGTTTTGGTTCATAGTCATTATGGTGATTGGCTCCTCCAGTAAGTTTCCATTCATTTCCATTATTTAGTTCATTTGTTGGTTTATCTTTGTGGTTTATTCAATGAATTATTTTAGTGCCTTCTATTTTGTTAGATGTTTACTTGCAGGATTTGATATGGATCTTCTACTATGGCCTTGTGGTTGGGTGCCAAACATGGGCATACTATGTGCCAATTCTATGTGATATTTTGAAATCACATCTACAATAGAGGCTTGGATGTCAAACATGGGCATACTTGTGGAAAAAAAACCAATATTTATATACAATAGATCTCTATTGGCATACATAGTCTCTTCTCAGCCTTGTATTTCTTGACATCAATGATGCCAAGGATGAAATTGTTCTATTCTTAGATGATATGGTGTTGTAATTAAAAGAAATGAACAAGAAGTTAATGCAGATAAAAGCAAGTGCCGCTCTACACCCAACACTTGCTTTTATCTATCAATTCTTCTTATATTACATTATGTTCTGGTTAATAATAAGCCTCATAAAACTATGATGTGATATCTAGATAGCTTTTGTAGAGTAAAGTGATAAAAATAATATATTAATCATCTTTTAGATGATATATTTTATATTTTTAGAGACTAAATGGTATAGTTTTCCTGGTGGAAAATTAATGATACTTAAAAAGGAAAAATTATTACTATTAAAAATAATAATTCACTGATTTTAAATTATAATTTTGAGAACTCAAATATTTACTGATTTTAAATTATGACTTTGAGAATTCAAATATTAGGGATATTTTTAACATAAAGCATATGTTTTTGTTTTTTTTGCCATATGATTCACACACCCTTTTTTCGTAATAAAAATACCTTAAAAACGTTCTCATGGGTTATAATTTGACTCAAACCAATAAGAACCATTAGGAGGGAGTAAATTTCTCCCGGTTCATTCTAGCTGGCCTAAAAGCTAGAAAAACATACAGCCTAACCGAAGCATCCGGACTTCCATACTCCTCTTATTTTTTCCAAAAATATTTTTCACATGGAACAGCACGCTTGTTTGCTCGTTAATGGAATTCACTCGATATCTCTGAATTGACATGCTCGCAAAAATAAATGATTTACCAGGTACGTTGATCTTTGAGCCACTGGTTTTCATCGTTGCGCAAACAAACAAGCCCACCGTTTAATTTACCTTCGCGGCCGCTGAAACCACGGTTTACCTGACAATCCGTGGGCATGTGTAAAGTCGGCAGGCCGTGATAGTTCAACCATAATTACAATTAATTACTCCTTCCGAAACCAAGCGCTACTATACATATATCATGTCGGCATCCTTCTGCTTCCAATCCACGCCAACGGCACAGAATGTTTCCTTTCTCTATTTATTCCTCACGCCCTACCGTTCCCTACAAGTTCCAGCCGCCAGCCGATAAGAATATGACAATCCCTGCTTCTACTAGTCATAGTGTTAGCAGCAGCTTTAAGGAGGACATTCTATTCAGTTATTTCAATCCATAACCACCATATACACAGTTCCTTCATGTACTTATGGGAATAGTAGAGTAGGGAAGTAGAATGTCTTAATGTATCCATTTTTCCTTAAGATACCTATGCCTTTATGTTTGTGTACTTCAATGTTGAATGATCTGCATTTTCTAAGACTTGGTTTGAAACAAGGATTAGCTGTGATGCAGCCAGGGTTCCTGTGGTCGTTTAAAAGAATTAATGTTTAAATTTAAGTGATGTACTTATATTCAGTGTTCAAAATGGACATCCAAGAGAAGGTGCCCACTGACTATCTTTTGTTCGAGATCCACTAAGAACCTCTGATATATCTTTAACACTCGACTTCAATAAAATTTGGTTTCCATGAGTGTCCGGTAGTTGCACGTATTACCAGTGTATTGCATACTTTTTACCTCCACGATAATTGATATCGCATTGTTCACATGTTCTGCATCACCTTTCAACATTGAAATTCCTTTTACAGTAATTGAGATGATTTTAGTGTGTGTAATTATTAGCATCGGGTGTTTTCCTTAGTAACACCTGTCAACATGTTAATTCCTTTAACAGGCGAGGTGATCTGGTGGATGTGTATTATCGTCGACTGTCTACTTATTTTGGATGCTTCATATTATCGTTTAATATGTGTAAACTATTCAAACCTGATATTATTATTCGTTACTAATATCTTCTAAAACTATGCAAAACAACCATTTATGGAATAATGGGAGGGAAATTTCAATTAAAAGCTCCACGGTTTGATATATCAATGCAACCAAGGTGAATGGGTGGTCAGGTAGACATGCGTACGAGTGACTTACTTTTCATGTTCTATAAAATATTTTAAACAATGCTAAAAATTTTAACAAAAGCGCTTTGGTGGTCAGTGGTTGTATCATTATGAAAATATGAAGATTACTGTTTGTTATATTAATATGAATTCTAACTGAGGTTAGACGTGGTTGGAGATGAAATATTTTGAATGGGTGCTTGCCCATTCGGACCAGTCCCTGCCCTTAAATACGGGCCATGTCAAAGTATCCTCCAAAGGAAAGACCGGGCTCGGCTTGTCCTGTGGGAGTATGCGGCCACTTGGAGAAAGTACACAAGATAAATCTTCAGCCCCTGGAAATATTAAAATTAGCATTTGCACCGAGAGCTGCAAAAATTTTAAATACCCATATTTTTTAATGAAACTTTGTTTGCTTTCATGTCTTTCATAGTTCATTTGCAGGGTCGAGAAGCAAGCAGAAATGTAAATTTTTTTTTTTTTTTCTATTTAATTTGAATCAATGCTGCATCTAACCTCTCGAACTTGGCTAACTTATAATCAAGGGCTTTATACTCTCCAGGGTTTGAACCAGGGCTGTTAAGGTGACGGTACTCTGTCTCGATAGCTACCACAAAGCGACGGACTAGGGAAACATAATTTTGTTCCTTATTTCCATCCTTTTTTATTTGTCAATTGTTTGGTTGCACTTTTCTTGTTGCTGTTTCTTGATTAAAGTTTGTTACCTGTTATGTATATTGTCTAAGTTTCAGCAGTTTGTATTGTGTGTGGTGTTAAAATTCACAAGACTCACAGATTTTACGCGGCAAAGATATTGGCCTGCAGCACTTTATTTTGCATATATTATTATCCCGCATCCACAATCAAACATTGCGCATGCCTTGCCTATCTATGCTCATGCGGATCCAATCATCTATGTGGGTTCTTAACATAGACAAAAACATGGCCAAGAAAACAAATGAAGGCACCCCAAATGAAGGCACCCTTGAAGCGTAAATGTTTAAGTTTGAATTACTTAAGACTCTCACTCAGTCAAACATTTATCTTCTCCACTTGTTGGTGAACTAAGTGGATTTTCATGGCAATGCAGTTCTCGCTATCACATCTAAAAACTGTGGGACTCAACTGTCCCGTTTCAAAATCTGCAATCAACTTTCTTGATCAGACTAGCTGCTTGATTTCATAGAAAGCTGCTAGGTACTCTGCTTCCACACTCAAAAGAGAAATATTGAACTGCTTCCTACTGGCCTATGAGACGATTCCACCCTCCTATTTCAAGCAGTAATCTCATGTAGGCCCATGACATCAAAATCTCTTGCCCATCCACATCACAGTATCTGATTAGCTGCAATGCATCGTCCAAACTCCCACTGATGTGACGCTGAAGTCCATTGGACATAAAATACTTGAAAATGCGCTAATTGCTGTTGACTATTGCGAATTAGGACATCTCAAGAATTTAATTACATTACTGATAGCATATCTGATATCAGGACTCACACCTGAAAATTACAATCTATAACTACTCAAGATTTGACTAACATTGCCGAAGACATATGCAATATCAGACCAAAAAAATACTATTGTTTTCTAGGAAATACTCTTTGAAGTCCTCTATTGTGAACATTATTTTTCCATAGAAATGTACTCATGTGGGTAATAGTGTGGTCTCCCAGGAATCTATATATCTTAAATAAATCCTAGACATATTGTAGAGATTTGTCTAATCAAGTGTCACAGATAGGAGATTTTAAAATTGTAGAAGTTATTCCAAGACGCCAATTAGTGAATGGCTTCATCTTCAACAATGAAATATAAGTTGCAGCACAGGCTAGCACTTGTCTGGAAAAAATGAAAAAGTATTAAAACCTACATATGACCAAAACACATCAACGGAACAAATAGTTATAAACATTTAAATTCCACCCAAAGGAATGCATTCATTAGCTAAGCGATTGTATATATAAATGTGTGTGTATCCATCCATATATAATGCACATACATATATTTCAATCTCCATTCATACATCCGACCACACTAATAAAAATAGTGGATCTACAGTGTACACAACATAAGCCTTGTAGGTCTGTATAGTATGGGTATTGTGCATGCATAGGTGTTGAAGAGCCAACACAAGAAGATCCCTGAGGGCCTGCATGACATGAAAATAAGTGATGATTGATGCTAAAGTCCTATACAACCTAATATAAGTAAGGAACAAAACAAATGGCATGATACTTGAGATGCAATACAGCTACAGGCTGTAAATGTGCCGCAACATCTCTTCCTAACGAAAGGGATGCAAGCGTTAGGAAGAGATATTCAACATTTTGTTTCAGTGTGGGGTCAGGTAATGTCCTAGTTTACTAGGCAGCAAGCGACAGTTGCATTTAATTCATCAGAGGCACTATATGACAACGCGATTTGCCATTTGTGTATTCATACGGTTTCATAAGTTAATAACAGAGTTGACTGATCAGAGTTGAAGTCCATTGTGGTATATCGTGACAATCAAAGTTGTATGGGCTTTGAGTAAAAACCACTGAAGTCCCCAACTTATACAAATATGAAAAACAATGAAAAATAAAATTATGAATTCATCAAAGGATCAATACCTGCGAATGAAAAGAAACCTACAACCTTGAATCCATTACTTGACAAGCTCATTCACCCAACCGACATCTGGCGACTCTGCTTATGAAGAAGAGTCTTGAGATTTTCTTTGGTAAACCTTTTGTATATATTTGCCCTCAAGTCTTTACTAGATTCGACCCTCTGAACAGGCTCTTCAAACCAATCACCCACATCATCAGCATTTTCTGAGTGAGAACAAGCGGAGTTGCTACAGAGTATGAGCAAAGAAACAGACTCTGTGCAGAAGCTCTGCCCATCTTTACAAGGCTTAGTCTGATATCGTGTAGGATGAAGCACAGTGACTTGAATACCTGATCTTTGAAAATATTTACAGTGGCTTGAATACCTGGAACAAAACTACTAACCCTTACTATCTGAAACTTGTCCCGTACATTGGAGGGCTGAGCCTGGGAGGCTTGAGGGTTATTATACATACAAGAGCTATTGGGAAATGCTTTGACAGTGGTCGAGAATATTAGCAGGTCTCTTTTCTTTTCAAGCAGGTGTTTAATTACTTCCGACAGTTTGTTCGATAATGTGGATTCTGTCTACAAAAATTACAAACACGCGTAGAACCATTACCCCTTTTCTTTCGTTTTTATTGATAAGTTTTGTCTAAAAAAATGGAAAACACAAGTTTTGATATGAGTGAGATAAAGAAACCCTAACCTTGCGATATTCATTAGGAAGTACCGATAACACCGTTGAACAAAATTCTTTCATCCTACGCTGCCTCTGCCTCTCCACCAGTTTATGAAGATGAACATTCCCATTACATTCCTTGCGGGCCTCGTGGTCATGACCTCCTCCTCCTGTCATCGCTTTCTTACCCTGATGTCTCTGCATCGGTGGGAAAATAGGGTTTCTATAACTCAGCAAAGAACATACCAGAGAGCTACAGGTTAGGGTTTGAAATGGGTTGCCGATGTTGGCTCCAAATTTTTGCCAACATTGCATGACCGCCTGTGATGAATCATTGGCAGCCTAATCTAAGCTGCACGATAGGCCCTAAAGAAGCTGTTCTCGGCAGGACGTAATCATGTGGCCTGTTGGTGGAGAGGTTATCCAATATTACTGCTGCAATGGCATCATCATCGCTACAAGGTCGTGCAGGAGCGTGGGGTTGAGGGTTTTGCGGGCGAAAAAGGGATTCTCTGTAAAATCAATGGGGGTTTTTTCATAGGCCTCAGAAAACTATTACAGTGAAGCTTGCTACTACAGGCAGAGAGAGTCTCGGGCTCATTCATCGTAGGGCGTGAGCGAGAATGAAGATGATTATGGCAAGGCAGGGGCAGTGGTGGGCAGAACGACATCGTCGGTGTCCCGGTTCGTACCTGCTTTCCAACTCTAGGTCAAGGCCGTGACGTGCAAACCCTTGGAAACATATTTTTCAAATGAACAGCTGGTTGGAGGAGGAGGTGCCACATGTCCAGATTTTAGTGGCTAGAAGGACGATAAGAAAATCCTCTCATTGGCTGGGGTGAACAGTGTTTTCTCACCCCCAAGCTAGCAAAGAGAATGCCTCCGGCGTAATTAAAATAATAATAATAAATAAAAGGTAGAAAAGTACATTACTATATTCTATGAGTTTATAGAACATATTGTACTTTCCCAAGATCAACAACATGGGAAATTCTCATGAATGAGTCTTATAATTAATGTAATTCTTCTTTCATGGATTTAATCTAATTTTACCAACATATAATTTTAAATGGCGATTTTTGAAAAAGTAAAATGAAAAATTTTAATGGTTATTGAAATTCAACAAGAAAATGCACCATATACTAGTGTGGGATTCCAGGTTACACATGAGTGAGGAATTCAATGACACATTAGTGCTAATGTAGGCTACCAATTTTTAAATAAATTGGAAAATAAATTGTAATCTTATCTCATAACAACTTGTAATAGTTAACAAAGTATGATAAACTTAGCTCAAGAATTTCATGTTGAGGGTGAAAGAGGGTGAAAGAGTAAGCACGTAGACTGATTCTATTATTTGTAGGAGGGTCAAAGAATAGGCATGTAGAGCGATTCTATTATTTACAAGGTCTAGTTGCAGTTGTAACACTAGTGTGGTGTGAGTGCAATCAGTTAACTCAAAATAATTGAGTTAAAATCAATTTAACTAGTTCTAATTTATTGATGAGCTAGTTGAAGATCAAGTAAATTAAAATATATTTATTTCACAAGTAGTGATCTACCATGATTCACTATTAATAGTTGCATGCACGTCAATTTTCATGATGACCCAGTTGAGACAAAGGTTAAAGGCAAGTAAACTTTCAGGTGCAGTTATAAAGCCATAAGAAGCCCATGATGGATTGTGTAGTCAAGGAAGGTTGGAATTCCTATTTAATAGGAATTATTTTTCTTAGGGATTGCATGAGAAAGATAGGTTGAAGGTGGGCATGAAATTGGCTATGTATTGGTCAAATTTTGTTTATATCAGTGTGAGACAATTGGTAGAGTGTATGAGGTTGTGGTGAACACACATGCATTGTTTTGTTTCATGATTCCTTGGTTGATTATACAAAAAATATGGAGCAGTTTTGAGCAGTTTCTTTCCCCAAGAAAATCTTGTGTTATGCGATTGATTTACTTCTTTCTCTTACTTGCATGTGATTGAGCGATTGTGATTTATATTCCGTAAAAATTGTAGAAGGATTCAGTATCTTGTTTTAGTACATGTCATGATCAGATTGAATCCATTGGTGTAATTTCTACATGGTATCAGAGTGCTAGGAATCACAACAATTTTGAAGAAATTGAGTTTATGTTGAACAATATTCACATTTGGAGATACTTCCTTTGGAGCTAGAAGCAGATAAAAATTTCTTTTAATGGCTTGAGAATCGAATATGCACTTGAGGGAAGTTCGAATTATATTGCATGGAAGGACAGGATGGAGGTAGTGTTGGAGGACAATGGGTTGAATTAATTCATAGACAATGATATTCTCAAGCCCGCAACACCAAATGCCCAACTTCTTGATGCATGGAAAAAGAAGGTAGCAAAGGCAAGGAGGATCTTATTAGAGGGAGTTCGAGATTATACTGTCTCTGGTATCCATGGAAAGGAAACTACATATCCTATGTGGAAGGCCTTGACAGATTTGTTTCAAAGTAGTAGTGACCACAAAAAATTGGCACTCAAGGAGAAGAAGTCCTATTCCAAATCTGAGACCGATAAAGAAGGCAGGAAGCGTGACATGTCAAAGGTGAAATGTTTTCAGTGTCATGATCACAGACACTATGCCATAGATTGTCCACAAAAGATGAAGAACAAAAAGAAGGCTTCGGGAGCTGCAACGGGTGAAGCTTTGGCCTCACAATTTGAGTTGGACTTCTCCCTCATCGCATTCATGGTGTTAACTATGATGGGATGTATGTGGTACTTGGATAGTGGAGCATCTTTCCGTGATGACTAGAAGCAAAGAACTCTTTAGTAGCTAGGAGGAGAAGGATTTTTCATATGCACATCGAGATGGTGATGATGGGAGGTATAACGCTCACTGATTGGTACAAAGCTATTTTCCAAAGAGAGTTAGGTAAACCTTTCATATTAAAAAATGCAATGCATGTACCAAGCTTGAAAAAAATAGTTTCAGCTTTTTGCTATGTTGGAGGATCTTGGATATGATGTGGTTTTCATCGAAGGAAAGGCATTCCTTCATCACAAAGCCACAAAAAAGGTAAAGAATATTAGGGGTTCGTGTGAAGAACCTTTACAAACTTGATGTATATGGTTGTGCAACATTGAACAAAGAAAGGAGGGAAGGTGGTGAGCCCTGGATAAAAGTGAGTTATGGCACAAGAGATTGGGCCATCTACACCATAGTTCTTTGAGGATCATACAACAATTTTTTATAGGTCTCTCCAAAGGGTACTCTGCACAAATGTACATGCAAGGGATGTACCATGGGGAAGTATACTAAAGCCACTTTTCATGAGAAGGAGAACTAAGCAAATGGAAACCCTTTGAGGGAGTTCACTCAAACGTGTGTGGACCATTATCTACACCTTCCACAAAGGAAGCACATGAATTATGTGATTTTTTTTTACGATGTTTCTAGTGAGTGCTTTGAATATTCTTTATGCAAAAGAAAGATCAGCATGTTCTCCAAGTTTTTTGAGTTCAAAGAACTAGTAGAGAAAGATATAGGGAAGAAGGTGAAGGCTCTAAGGAGTGAAAATGATGATGAGTATATCTCTAATGAATTCAAGAACTTCTATGACAAAGAAGGAATTCTCGAGAGAATTTTTCGCACCTCATAACCCACAACAAAATGGGGTTGCTGAAAAAGAACAAAAAAAGTCGTTGGAGTAGCATGAGATTTGTTACATGATCAGTGGCCTACCATTTCATATGTGGGCAGAGGCATGCAACACAAGTGGTATTTGTGTAGAACTCGTAGTCCCTCATCGAATACTTGGCATGCTATACCCAGCAGGAGGATTTTTTCGGGTAAGAGACCAAATGTTTCATATTTTAAAATTTTTGGCTCATCTCGTCTATTTCCATGTGACCAAATATGCTAGGAAGAAGCTAGAATGAAAATCAATAAAGGTTGGGATATTTAAGGTGTACACTCGATACTCCCCACAACTATCAGTGTATTTGTCAAATAAAAAGATGATTTTTTTTCAGGAGAGATGTTAAATTTGATGAGGAGAAAGTCATGTGATGTCCTCGAGAGGGAGCTTTGCATGCACATGAGGAACTCTTAGTTCCAAAGGATGAGCCTAAGGATGTGGAGTAGCCACAAGTAGAGGACCATGGAGTGGCAAACCACTCATGCGAGCCATCCACCAAAATGGTAGGAATCACTCTAGAGAGGTCGATGATTGATGCTATGCATGCAGAGCATGTCACGGCACCTACATCACAAATGCAAAAAAGAGAAGGTACCCAGACAAGTATGCTAGATACATGGCTCTTATGAGCGAGTGTATTATGACAAAAACATCCTCATTTGAGGAAGAAGTGCAACAACCAACATGGTTTGATGCCATGGTTGAGGTGTATGACTCCATTATCGGAAATAATGCATGTGAAGTGGTGCCAAGACCGCGTGGGGATGTTAGTGGTTGGATCTAGGTGGATCTACAAGGTGAAGCAAGTAGCGTATGGGAGTATGGATAAATACAAGGCTATATTTGTGGCTAGAGGATTCATAGGTATAGGGAATCGACTATGAGGAGACTTTTGCATTGGTTGTAAGGTACTCATCGATTAGATATATCCTTGCACTCTCGCTGCAAGATGGGGTAGAAAATACATCGACATGGATGTAATAACAACCTTTCTCAATAGAGTTATTGATGAAGTAGTGTACATTGAGCATCCATAAGGTTTTGAGACCTTTGATAGGGAGTCGTATGTGTGCATACTCGAAGAGAGCATTGTATAGGCTAAAGAAAGCACCTCATGTTTGGTACACCAGGATCGACAACTATTTCACCCGGGTTGGGCTTCATAAACATCGAAGTGGATGCAAAACCTACATAATATTGTGGTTGATGATAAGCTTTTTGATTATTTTAGTTTATGTTGATGATATTATACCTGACTGTGTAATGAGCATCTCATAACATCTTTCAAAGAGGATCTTGCAAGAGAGTTTGAGATGAAGGAAATGGGGCTCTTTCATTATTTCCCTTGGCTTGAAAATATGGAAAAAGAGATGGGGAGATATTTTTTTCTTAGGGAAATTATGCCAAGGATATTATGAGGAAGTTCCACATGGAGGGTAGAAAACCCATGGAGACCTCTTGCAAGAAATTGGAGGAAGGAGGATGCTATCAGTGAGCTAGTGGATGCTACTCTTTAAGGGTGAGCTGAGGGTTCACTTATGTATTTGGTGAAAACATGAACAGACATATGCTACACAGCTTAACAAGATTATTCAAGCTATGCTTAAGCCTATCGAAATATTTTGGAAGGCAGGGAAGCATGTTTTGAGATATCTCGGGAGAACTAAGGTATATGGATTATGGTACAGACAGACAAAGGGGGAGTGAAGTTTCAAGGCTTCGATAATGCGGATTGGGTAGGTAGTCCATTAGACAGAGAAGAGCACATCGTGGGGACATCTTCAAGCATAGGATTAGCAGCAAAGATTTCCTTGCGTACAGGGAAGTAGAGATCAATTTCACTAATTTCATCCGAGGCAGTAGTACATGGCGTACTAGTCAAGATGCATATGAGGCCATCTCGGATGAGGAGGATACTTATTGATTTGTTTGGTCATCGGATGGATCCGACATTGATACATTTTGATAACTTGAGTTGTATAAAACTCTCGTTTAACTGCATTCCATGATAGGTCTAAGAATATTGACATCCGGTTCCATGATCTCAGAGATTTTGTCTCAGAGGCGCATTATGTTGCAATACATTCCTACGTAGGATCGAGGATGCAAATATCTTGAGAAAGGTGCTAGAAAAGAGAAAATTTGAATACCAAAGAGGCAGATCGGGGCAGCGTATAATCCCTTTCATTGAGAGGGATTGTTGAAATTCAATAAGAAAAATGAACCACATACTAGTGTGGGATTCTAGGTCACACATGAATGAGGAATTTAGTTACACATTAGTGATAATGTGGCAACCAATTTTCAAATAAATTGTAATCATATCTCATAACAACTTGTAATAGTTAACTAAGTGTGATAGACTTAGTTAGCTCAATAATTTCAAGTTGAGGGTCAAAGAGTAGGCATGTAGAGCTATTCTACTATTTTCGTAGTCTATTTGTTGTTGTAGCACTAGTGTCGTGTGAGTGAAATCTATTAACTCAAATTAATTGAATTAAAATCAGCTTTAAATAGTTCTAACCGATCGATGAGCTAGTGGAAGATCAAGTGAATTAAACTGTATTTAATTCACTAGTTATATACCAAATAATCGATGATCCACAATTAATAGCTACATGCATGTCAATTCTAATGACAACCCAAATGTAGAGACAAATGTTAAATGAGTAAAACTATTAGTTGTATTATTAGCGAACTCGCCCAAGTGTAGTTATAAATCCATACAAAGCCCATGATGGCTTGCACAAAATTAAGAAAGGTTGGAATTCCTATTTAATAGGAATTATTTAACCTGGGATTGCGTGAGCAAGGCAAAAAGAGCAAAGGTGGAAAGAAAGTGTCTATGTATTGCTCCAATTTTTTCCTAGATCAATGTGAGATAATTAGTAGAGTGTATGAGGTTGTGGTGAGCACACATGCATTGTATTGTTTCATGAATCGTTGGTTTATTATACAATAAATATGGAGGGGTTTTCAGCTTGCTTTCCCCAGGAAAATCTTGTGTTGTGAGATTTATTTATTTATTTCTCTTACTTGCATGTGATTGAGTGATCGTGATTTATATTTTGAAAATATTGTAGAAGAATTCAATATATTGTTTTAGTACATTGCATGATCGGATCGAATCCATTGGTGTAATTTCTACAAAAAAAATTAAAGAAAATTTAGTGATTCTATTAACTTAATATAGGGTACTATGGTTGGAGTAGGTAAAAGCATTAAAGGAAATTTAGTGATAAAATTTAGTGATGCTATTAATTTAATAATTGTATAGTGGTTGGAGTAGGTAAAAGTATTAAAGGAAATTTAGTGATTCTATTAAGTTAGTAAGGGTGCGAGAGGGTAGAAATATTGAGAAATGAGAGTGGGGAGGGTACCCTCACTCATGGGTAGGTAAGGGTGGGGGATAAGTGTGGGGATGGAGGAAAAACATCAAAGAACACTTAATGACCCCATCCTAATGTCTTTGACTCTAACCTCATGTCTTTGACATTTTCTCCCACCTTCATCTCTTGGAAAGAGAACATAAAAATAAACCTTAATGACCCCATTAAGGTTTCTCTAATGTTCCCATGACATGTGGGTCCTACACTCTTAGAGATGGTCATCGTGAGGTTCGGATAGGAGGGAACATCTTAATAAACTTAATGACCATGGGTGGTCATGAATTGGGGTGGAGGTGGTGGGGAATATAAGAGTAACTTAATTACCATGGGTGAGAATGGGGATGGATGTGAAAAAAATTGAATGACCCCATTATTTTTACTCTAATAAACCCTCTCGCCCACACCATGTCATGGGTACATTAGAGAAAAAATTAATGAGCCATAACATGAGGGTGGTGGTGGAGGGGGCTTACATGAGGGAAATTTTTAATGAGGTCAATAAGTTTACTTTCATGTTTCCCCACCTCACCTAATAATTTTTCTGTCATGTCTCCTCCCTATCCCAACCCCTCATTAATTTTTTTTATGTTAGTTTTTCAATGAACCAAATGTAGGTTATATATCAACAATCCTATGTTATTAAATCTATGACATAAACATTATATTAATTGTAAGACTTAATGAAGAGAATTTCCCATATTTTTTGTCTTTAGGAACTACTACTACAAAAAGTGAAATAAATATGTGGACATTATTTCATTTTTGGGGGGGGAGGGGGCAGGGAAGGGTTTTCCCAATAATATGTTTTTATGAGGGTTTATTTAATTGTATCATACAAGTAACTAGATATAACGGCAATTTGTATTATCCTAGTCTTCTATATAAATGAAGAATGACTAGAAGCCATCAAATGTAATTTGTAACTAAATGAGCACCATAAGTAGAGGTAGTGCCTACCATGTCTCAAAATATAATTTATTTTTTTCAAGAGATTATATCCAAGAAGCCATGTATGATATCCACGATCGTGTGAATAAGTCATGTTATTTTTTATTATAATTTAAAGGTAGCTTTTACGGTATAAATGTTTAAATATCCCACATTATATTTGTATGTACATTTGAATTTACATTGAAAATAATTGCATTTGTATTTTTTTATTGTTTGTAACCATTTGCCTCACCATAGATTCACCACGAGGGATGATGAGAAACACCTATGCATTGTGAATGGACAAGTGACTTTGTATGTGAAACATATGGTCGTTATTCCCCCTATATATGTTGCATCAAAGCTATGTTTCCATGGAATTATTGGAGTGGATATGCTTGTGGAAAATCTCAAATAATTGAAGAAGTTGCTTACTTATGTGACTTTAATCAGTCTCTCCTATGGGTTTGTTGTAGATGCCACTCCTAACTATATTTTCTACTCACCTTGTATACATCCTTCATTGACTATCTATTTGCATTGCCTTTATTTGCTACCATAACCCTTATTGGTCGAGAGATAGAATGAGTCATTATGCAAGGAAATTGTAGAAGTTTCTGATTGCTTCAAAACAACAATAGAGAATGAAGATTCCCTCTACAACACGTAGTTTTAAAACTTAATTTGCGTAATGAACGTAAATAATTTAGGACAATTTTCTTAATTCATAAAAAGAATAAAAGAAATACATAATCGCACCTGATTCTTCCTCCTTTGAGAGGGATTCTACAAAGTATTACGCTGGACTGTAAAAAACAACAAGATGCCACACTAAACTTCTCTCGTCCTCTATCTCGCACATACAAGGCTTTACAAACTTGTTGTGTAATCACTCGCGGGCTACAACAATTCTCTCGTTTCTCAAACAACATCTTAATACATAAAAACGCGCTTCACAACAAAAACTTTCATTATTTTAATTACATTAGCCTTCGGGATCATTTCCTTTTATAAGGCATGGTTAATAAAAACAATTAAACCGACCCATAAAACCGGATCTCAAAATATATAAGGAAATCCATTGAAAACATTCATCGCATTTGGAACTTAGACCGACGATCGCAATTTCAGCACAAAAGGTTAACACCTTTGTGCTATGCGATTGCGATTGCGATGGTGATGGCGCAGGGGCCTATATTGCATCGGTAGTCGACTTTGCGATCTTGTGTTTGCGCACCGCGGTCTTTTTCGATTTGCGATTGCAATTGTGGTGGGACCACATCGCATCGGAGATTTTGCAGCTTGTGCAACAGAATGCAAAAAATTTTATGATCCCGCGATTGTGATTGAGGTGGGACCTCATCACATCGCTAAAACTTTTGGTATGCACGTTCTAAGTTCTTTTGAAGGTTTTTCAATGCAATAGTGTTTAAAACTATCATCGCATCGCATCATTACCGTGTGATCCAAATGGACTTATGCCGCCTCCATCATTAAATCCGTCGATTTTGTTGGTAAGGCTTTAAAGCATGTTTCACTTTTGTAATCAAAGCTCACAGCCGTCGGGCGAGACTTTTGAGTCTCGAGTATTTACTCGCTTCTTTAAGAAAAACTAAACCGCCTTTAGATAAATATCAAGGGGCCGATTCTTATCTTCTCTACACTTCACTTCGTGGAGGCTTTCTAATCCTTTTGCAATTTCTTCAAGAAAACGACAACCGCCTTTGCTAAGGCTTCAATGTGCTGCACTCTCTAGTCACTCGCAATCATCGTTGATTGACATCGTTGGTTGGAATTAATTTCCAACACTCCCCTTTAATTTCAACTCGTTGGGTTTTTCTCGCATACCCACACATTCCCCGAAATGATCAAAGCTTTTTTGCACTAGTGGCTTTGTGAGGATATCTCAGAAATTGATCCTATGTTCTCGTAATGTTGCAAAACTATCTCACCATTGTTAACCAATTCACGTATGAAGTGAAACTTGGTGTCAATGTGCTTTGTCCTTTTATGAAAGACTCACTTTTAGACAATGCTATCAGCAAGCTATTGTCGCAAAGTAAATGGTTGTGCCCTTTCTTGTACATGACACAAATTTCGAGAATGCTTCTTAGCCATACTACTTGGCATGCTACGTCGTTGCTACAACATATTCTTCTTCTCGTCGTAGATAAAGAAACTATCTGCTTTCTTCTTGAAGCCCATGAAACTACTACCGATCCTAAATGAAACACATATCCCGATGTGCTCTTTCCGATCATCAACACTTCAACCTCAATCACTGTCGTGCTTCGTATCACTATGAAACTTTCGTAAGAGGAGTATAATATACCAAACCCTTCGTTCCATTTACATACCTTAGAATTCTCTTGGCTACTCGTACAATGAGTTTCTTTCGTGTCTTTCCATGAATCTAGAGATTAAGCTAATAGCATGCGTAATGTCCGGCCTAGTTGTAGTTAAGTACATAAGGGTCGCCAACTATGCTCTTATACAACTTTTGGATCAAAAATCCTTACCGTTATATTCTTTTCTTAATCTCAACCCCATTACCGTTGGAGTCATTAACCGCCTTGCTTTTTCTACATGTTGAATCTCTTTAATACCGCTTCTACATATTTATCTTGAGAAATGAAAACACCATTTTCACTTTCGCCTACTTCAATTCCAAGAAAAATATCTCAAGAAGCCCAATTCGGATCATTTCAAACTCACTTTTCAAGATTGCTTTAAAATTAGCAATGAGAGAAACATCATTTCCAATAAAAAAATTAAATCATCTACATATAATACAACAATAAGAATATTACCATCATTCTCCTTTTTATATGTAGAGTGTGGGTTCGCCATCACACTTCGAACCCATTCTCAATCGTAAGCATCTATCCCGTTGTACCATGCTCTTGAGCTTGCTTCACCCATAAAGAGCTCTTTTTCAGCTTTGCATAATTTATGCTCTTGGCATTCAACTTCATAGCCTCGGAGGTTTTTCAACATAAACCTCTTCTTTTAACACTCCATTCCCGAGAATGCAGATTTAACATCCATCTCGATAAATCTTCCATTTGTGTTGTGCTACAATAGACAACACTGCTTTCCGATCGTTTCCATCCTTTCTACTCGGTGCAAAGGTTTCATCATAGTCTCTCGCCTGCTTGCCGTTTGTAACCTTTAACAACAAGTCTAGCCTCTATTCCTTTCGATCTTGCCTTTCAACATTTCTTTTTGGTCTTATAGACCCACTTAAATCCAATGGCATCATTTCCTTTCGTGAGGTCCACTAACTCCCCATATTTTACTTTTTCTCAATTGCACCAATTTCTTTCATTCATTGCTTCAATCCATTTATCATCATTTACAACATCCTCAAAATGAATTGGGTCATCAACATGACAATACAAAGTGAATAATGAATTCAACCGGTATTGTTACTTACCTCTCCCTATTCATAAATCTCATTCGCATTTCGAATCTCGGTCTTCTTTGGTGTGCTTGAAGTTTCATTCAAACTTGAGGGCGTTCCAGATCCCCGCAATGTGCTTGGGAGTAACACTTCCTTGATTTCTCAAGGATGTTTTATTTCCAACTTGTGGTGTGGTTTGTTGTGCTTGTGGTGGTGGAGGAGGAACTACCGAAGAACGGTTAACGCTTGTTGTTCCTTCCTTCTTCTTCGTGAGACAGACAGTTGTCCTCACGCTCATAGTCTTTTCTAGACTTCCATTCCAAGCTTCATCTTCAATGAAATGCACATATCTCGCTTACTATCAAGTTCTTGGTGGATGGATTATAGAGTTTGTATGCTTTTGACTCATCACGTAGCTAATAAAGACACACTTCTCCCCCTTTCTATCAAGCTTCTTCTTAGCTAATCCGGTACATGTGCATATGCTACACTAGCTAATAGTCTCATGTGAGTGACAATTTCCTTTTGACCACTCCATGCTTCTTCTGTATTTTATTCATGATAGCTTTAGTTGGGCATCCGTTTAAGATGTAACCGTGCAAGTGACAGACTTCAGCTCCAATACTCATGCGACAAGTGTTTTGCTTTCAAGATACTTCGACCATATCAAGAATGGTCATATTCTTCCTTTCGCAACACCATTTTGTTGAGGTATATACCTCGTGGTGAATTTCTTTTGTATGCCATTCTCTTCGCAAAAATGTAGAAAGTCCTAGAGATGTACTCTCCACCTCTATCTCGCTTCCGAGCACTTTGATGTAATTCCCACACCGTCTTCTCTACGGGAGTTTTGAAGTGGTGGAATCTCTCAAACACTTCACTCTTTTGTTTTAACACATACACCCATGTCTTTTTTGGTGTAATCATCAATGAAAGTTAAAATATATTTATTTCCAAAGAATGATGGTGTTTGCATCGAGTCCACACACATGAGACCGAACAATTTTCAAGGGTTCTTTTTCCCTTATACTCTTTCCGCTAGAAAGATTTTTCTCGTGTTGTTTTCCCAAGATACGCCTTCACAAAGGTCAGTCCTAGCTTTCTCAATCAATGGAAACCATTTTACCATTCCCTTTCGTGCGTACTGTATTCAAGCCTCCGAAATTGAGATGTCCAAATCTCAAGTGCCACAACCAATTTTTCATCTTTCACTTTCTTCTTGAAAAGAATTCTTGTAGTGTACGCTGTAATAGTTCTTCCTTCCTTCAAATCACCCGAGTTTGAGAGGAAAAATTCTATTGTCGGTCATCTCGCACCTCGAAATGATCTTCTTACTTGGAGGTATGTCTCTCGATTGTACACACATCATCTTTGAAGAACACATTGTAACCTTTGTCAATGATCTCGCCCATGCTCAAAAGATTACACTTCGCACTGTGCACATAGTATACATCTGGGCACAATCATCTCATTCTCTATTTCTTGCTAGGATACTCGACTCTTCCTTTACCCTTGACATATATATTACTATCAGTCTCGTTGTTACCTCGCATTTCACATTTTCATCTCGCATTGGCAAACATTGCAATGTTTCCAATCATGTGATTACTTAAACTCGAGGTCTAAGAACCAAAAATATTCTTGTTTGTCTTGTGAGATGTTACATGTTAACAACAGAATCTTTTGGGTTCTTATCTTTCTTCATTTGCAAAATTAGCATTTTGCCTATTTTTCATTTCTATTTTTCTTTTTCCTAAATTCATTGGCATAGTGCCCATATTTCTTACAATAATGACATTGGACTTGGGATTTGTCATAACTTTTGTCCATGAGCTTGTTGTTTTCTTGAACCTTTATCTTGGTTCTCGATTGCAGCCTCCTTCCGCTTGTGCTAGCAGGATTATTTCTTCCTCTGCTTTTGGCTTCTTCCACGACCTCATGTTATTTGCTCGCCTCAAATTCTCTACCTCGGTGAAATGACATCTGAGTATTGAATTCTTGCTCAAAATAGGAATCTATTCCTCTACTCAGTCTATGTTCATGAGACATAAGAGAGGGACTCAATTCATCTACTGTGAATTGTGAGAGATCCTTTGTTTCTTCTATTGCTACTGTTATCACTCAGGTTTTCCTTGAAGTTGTGGAAAAGAAAAGTATACCCGAGGTAACCACAAACCAACCTTCAGATGCAGAATCTAGCCAATCTGCATCCAGAGAGGGCTCTCTCTTTATGATTTATCTTTGTTCTTAGAAGGTTTTAGGCTAGGTATAGATCCAAGAGTTTGTTTTGAAAAATGGTGGAATCCACAAACTAAAGGCAAGGTTGAAAGTTTTCAGTCCATTGGGCTATGGAGTCAAAGGATGGCTTTACTGGATTTCTATTCTACGCACAAGATGGCTTTACAGGGCAAGGTAGCTAGACAGAGAACAATCCTTGAAATTTAAAGTGGATGGGATGATTTTGAAGGGATGAAAGGCAGCTAAGAATCTTTCACCATGTTCAAAAGAAAGAAATGAGATGACTACAAACAAAGAGCAATGAAGAATTCTTTATTATAGTAATCAACAATGTTTAAATTAGCAAAACAAGAGCATTTAAGAATTCATGCTTATAACCAATTTAGAGGAAAACATTAAGAACAATCACATCTGAAATCAGAGTACAATTAAGTAAATTCTGATTCAATCCTTTATGTAAATTATTCAGAAATGGACATAATGATATTATAAACTGATATAAAACTTAAGACAAGGGTAGAAAGACTTATTGAACTGCAGTCCAACACATGAATCCTGCAAAAAGTCCTGAGCTTCAAATCGTCATCCAGTAAGCCACGAATAAATTCCTCCAAAATGCTTTTATTCCGAAAATCTCAATGTTACAGCAAAGTAATAGAATCCACCCTCAATACTCTCTTTGAGGGTTTATTTATACAAAAAATAATTGAAAAAATCTCACACTAACCTAGCCAATAATCTAGGGTGACTAAAGAGTAATTTACAAATAAACAGGAGACAAATGGTCTCGTAGATAGAATAATAAGTAACTGCTGATGTGATGTTTCCTCATTTTGCTGATGTGCTGGAGGTAAGTGCTGAAATAGGGCTCGGTGCTGTCCCTTGGAGTAATTATTTAGCTTGTTTGACACTCTTTGTTTCTACGGATACTCTTTAACCTGTGTAACTGATACTCTTTCATCTGCATTCATTGTTATCTTTCACATAATAGTAAAAAGATAAACTTCTCATCCTGAAGATAATTTTCATAGAATTTCCAATAGGTCATTCCACCATTGATCTTCTGGTATCATAGTTCTTTTAAGTTTTCTCAATGTCTCATCGGCCTCTGTGAGTTTGTAAAAAGTGGGCTCATTAGGAAACAAATACTTTATTTCATGTTCAAGATGAAATAAATTCTTCAACCTGTCATAGATATTTCTCCCTGTTGGCAACGTTGTTTCTGTCAAACTGATAGAACTAGCAATTGTATTTTGAGCATGGATATCTATTTTCTTAACATAGGTTTCCAGGTCCGTTATCTGGTCCTCTGAGAGCATAGGACTGGGTAACCCACTTTCCAACAAAACTTGAAATTTTTCTCTGAAAGCATTAATATCAGCCAAAATATCTGAACACTTCCTTTCTAAATTCTGCATAAAAGTTCTTTTGATGAAAACTCTTTTTATCATCAAAATAGTGCCGGTCCTGTCTTCAATTCCTAATACTGCAAGTTGTTGCTTAGTCCGGGTATTCAAAAATTGAATAAGTTGATTGGCCTGCTCAGGTCTACCTCTTAGTTCATCTCTTGTTCTGTTTATTTCTTCCTGAGCTATTTTAATCAAGCCATTTTGTTCAAAAATTGCTTGAATAGAGGTCCAAATACTTTTTATTAACTCAATTATATTTCCCCAAAGAATTTCATTTATTTCCTTCAAAGGCTTTTCTAATGAAAGATCTTTTTCTAAAGCCTTAACTAATCTGTCCAATCTTTTAATTTCCCTGGTATTATCAGCAACTGTCTTCTTAGATGTATCATACTTCTGCTCCAAATTTTCTAATTGTAACTTTGTGGTTTGAAGTTCTGTGACTCTTAATTGTAAGCTTTCCATTTGTTTTATCAACTCATCAGAACTTAAACCAGAAGTGTTTACCTGCGCTGGCTCTGTTTGTTGCTTTGTTGTTGTAGTACCTGTGGTTGTAGTAGCTTCTGTGATGGATGCCTGCTTGATAGCTTCCTTTTCCTGTAAAGCTTGTTCCAATCCTTTCTCTGTTTCACCTAGTCGCTCAGTCATCTTTAAGAGCAACTCCATTATCTCTTCTTGTGAATTCCCCTTCAAAACTTCTTGGGTCTGGGGGTGCCTTGAGGCTGGAAATTTCAGCTGCTTTCTCAGTGCAGCTATGTCATCATCTTTCTTCTTTATTAGTGCCTCAATGCTTTTAATATGTTTGGGGTTGTGACCCAAGCTGATGATTATGTCTTCCAGAGACTTTATTCTGTTATCTTTGGCCTGAGAAGAGGCCTTCTCAATTTGCAATTGGGCGCTTGTGTTATTTAAAGAATCTTGCAGCATTAGGGCTGCCATGGCCTTATTAGTAAGAGTGGAATACACCATTTCCCCAGTTTGTTTATGCAGCTCTATCTGGTCTAAAGGATGAATGTCCTTTGCCAGGACCTCAAAATTTGTTCTAATATAATCAGCTGTTGTCATGGGTTTTGGCACCTTTGACTTGAAGTGGCTCATCATCATTTTGCCTTGTGAAATGTCAAATGCTGACATTAACCTTTCCTGATTATGTGGAGCTATTTTCAAATATTGATCATATACCTTCATTCTTAATGGATCATTCTTTGCCTTTATATTAATGAAAGTTCTTTTTATATCCCCTGTATCTGTTTTTGGTGGCCTAAAGGAGGATACTTCAGTACTCAACTTCTTTTGCAAAGCTTTTCCTTTCTATTCTGTGTGGGTCATACTAACAGAGCCAGTCAGTTGATTGTCTTCCCTTCCATCATCAAACATTTCATCAATGATTTCCACATCTGGAAGTGGATCTGTTTTCTGTTTTTTGGCTTGATGTATTCCTGAGGACTCTTTAGGAGGAGTAGTATCTGGAACTTGCCTTTTCTTTCCTATCTCCATATTGGATGGAGTTTGTAATTCTGAAACTTCAGGTTGTTTTACCTGAGTGGGAGAAACTTGTGTTTGATCAGGCGCTCTGGAAGTTTGAGGTTTCTCTGCCATGACTAAAGTTTCAATGACCTGGATTTCAGGTTCCTTTCCTTTGCCTTTTGGTTCTGCTGCAACTGATGAACTGCCTTCCTGTAATCTCTGCTGTAGATTTGCTGCTGAAGAAGTGCCAATGTGAGGTACCTGCACTTGATCACAAGATTCTAGGTCATACTTCTTCTCAAGATCTTTCATCATTCTGTTCATTTTTTCTTCTTCACTTTCTTCTTCAACTAGTGTTTCTTCAACCCATTCATCTTGGTTGGCATATTGTTCTATTTCAGGAATCTTGTGGTGTATGTAAGGGGATGATTTGTTCTTTATTCTCTTTTCACAGATAAAACCAAATGGATCATAAGGAACCCAACGGAAAGTTCTTTGGAACTTGCAATGGCTTTGTAGTATATTTTCTGCTTCTCGCTCGGCCTCCCTAGAGTTGCAGATGAAAGGACCTAATTGAATTTTGATCCTTAGTTGGGATTTCTTCTTCACACTACAAAAATGGATCACATCTGAATTATTCATTTGCCTGAAATATTCCAAGGCAAAAATTCTCATGGGCACATATCTTGGCAACTTGAATGGATGTAATTCACATCCATAGATTCTGATGACTGAATGGTTTTGATATAAATACCAATCTCCCACTTTATAAGTCCTTGAAAGTTGCAAGGTCTTCTTGATTTCATTACTGAGCCTTGGAGGAGGGATTCCTGTCAACAAGGTAGTTGCAGGATATACAAAAAGATCGATGAACTCAGTATAGGAATATGTAGAATTATAGGAAGAATGAATTATGGGAGACCAAAATATAACTGACCTAGGGTTTCCCTTGGCATCAAGCTTTTTAACGGGGAAAGGGAACTTTTCTGATTGATAAAAGATAATGAGATGATAAATAACTGAGGAATATTTAAAAACTTTCTCATCATCTAGCCTCATGAATTGATCATGGATCTTATTGGCTATGAAGGAGGCAAAGTCATATTTAACTTCAGGAGGTTGCCCAGGAGTAAAGATAGACAACAAAACCAGGGTTATCTCATCAACATATTCACTGGTATTGAAACCCAAGACAAAAGATATCATATTTAGGATGAGCCTTCCTAATTTATTGAAATAATAAAAACCATAGGGAGGAGGCCCCTTAGGTTGATGTTCAGGCAACATGAAATTCTGGCACATGGACTCTAATTTTTCTGGAGTCAATTTATTAGACTTTTCAATCAATTCTTCCATAGACAAAGGTGCTAGTTCTTGGTCTGGTTCAAAATGTAGCATTGCATTGATAGCTTGGGGAGTAATGGGGAAAAGAACACTCTGGTCAGGGGATATTACAGCTCTCTGAGTGGGATCATAGTTAGAATGGCAATAGTGGATAATTTCTGGGAAATTAATGACTGAGGGGATGAGATATCTCGATAGATTGGATTCCCACAACCCAATGACATCTTGCCCCTTCGAATAATCGTCTCTGCAGCGACAATAACTCAGAAGGGGGCTTTCATCAAAATGCAAGTCTTTAATCTGAAAATCTTTATCTACTAAAGGCAAATATTCTAACTCTCTGTGGGGGGCATTCAATGGAGTCACATTCAGGGCTACCGGGGCTTCCATTTTGGTTCTTGTGGATTCAAAACGGAAGTTTTTGGGTTTTCTTCACAGGCAGGGCGCGATTTCAATTTAAATGAAGGAAATTAGCACAATTGCAGTTTCAGGAGAACAATTCACAGTTTTAAACCTCAGGGAATGATCTCAGTGATAAGATTTAATCACTAATCCAGTGGAAAACAAGGAAAACAGACTTTCTTTTGAAGTTCGAAGCGCTATAGGATCAATACCTATTCTTGGAGGAAAGATGGCTTTTAACAGGTATCAGGCGGTAGCAGGAGGATGCTTGAACACAGGTCTGGCGGAATTCTGGAGCGAAATCGAATAGAACAGTGGATTTTAGTGAAAATTCGAATTTCTTAGCGGAAGGCACAGTCGCTTTCGAATAACAAAAATGACATAAAAACACGCAAATTTGTTCAATTTCCAAAGTCAAAAAAGGGGTTTGTAGTTTTTCGAGGAGTGACGTCACTTTAGTACGGGCTGACGTGTGGTGGGGGGCCAGGCGGTAAGCGGTAATCCCCGCACTGCTTGTGGACAAGAGTGGTTTCAAACGAGAGGGCAACGATTCCATTGGAGTATCGACACGTGGACGGAGGACTAGTCAAATACCACCAACCCCCCGCGCGTTAATGCTCTGACATTGGATGGCTAGCGGAATGAATATTAGCCTTAGATTTGTGGAGGGGCGATCCAACGGTTGAAAGGACGAAGAGATAGTGGGGTGGTTATCATGCGGGCCCGGCATAATTAGCGTTTAATTAACCATCCCGGGTGGCACATGATTGGTGGAGAAAAGGTTATTAATTAGTCCTGATAACTAATTAATCCCATAATTATAATGGAAATAGGGGTCGCGGTGGGGTTTCATTGGGTGGGATGCCAAGTGGATGGGCCACGGTGGCATGAGGATCTTTTCCGAAGTTTTGGTTTTAAAAATACAACTTCGGGTTTATTCTTTTTGTATTAAACATATATATCATATGTTTAAAGTTTTTCTCATATATGTTTTTTTATTATATGATAAATTAACCGATATAATTAATTTACCATAGGGGCGGGAGTATTATATAACGATATATTTAACCAAAGGGCTTGTATAGTGGGTTTTTATTTGAATGCACGGGGAAATAAATACTTTGGCTAAACTTTATAATAGAGGGGTTTTTTGAATATTTATATAAAAGAAGTTATATACTTATGATAGGGCATTTCACTAGGGATTTAGTAAATAGAGTTAAATGTTAATATGACAAAGGGACAAAGACAACTCAAAATACTTTGCACATCTAAGAAAGTGACAATTTCTGAAGTAAATTACAATATATCATCTTCAACACTTAAACTTAGAATAGTAAGTTATTTTGAGGGATTTTGATGGAAATTTGCATGATTTTCCTAAGCAAAATGGGATTTTACTTAGGAAAAGATTGAAAGTGAATGATAATGGATAACTTCAAGTACTTAGGTCTTTTTGATCATCAGGCCGAGGGTCCGGTCCCTCCAAAAGTCAAGGAAATTCCTTGAGCCCCTTTGATCTCCAAATACCTTAGTACTTTGGGGGAAATTAGTAAAACTTTTAAGGGGAAAGTGATGAGGGAAGTTAATGATTTTGACTTTGCTTGCTGTGATTTTCCAGTGTATTTCTTGCTTCAGTATTTGTGATGAAAGTAAAGGATCAACATTTAACAGCATCATTCATCAGATAAAACTTTGCAACACCATCTACCTACCCTATCTACTACTACCATTTTCTCTTCTTTATTAGGGTGCATTTAGACTTGCAAACCCTTATCAACATTTTTTCTTTTTACAAGGCATATCTATCTAATTCTACCCTTATTACATCCAAGGGCTCAGATTAAACTGTTGAGCACCTTTTATTAACTCTACCTATCTACTTATCTGCCAAGATTAAACTGTTTGGTCAGATATTTATTCTCTAATCTACAACATGAAATTGAAAAATGAATAAGTCAAGATTAAACAGTTTGACTCTTCATAAATTGTGGCAAAAGTTTGACAAGCTGCACACAATTGCTTTATTACAGAAATGAAATAGTAGTGGCATTTGGATTTGCACACTTTCCTTGGTCTATTTTTTGCTTGGGGTTCATTTCTTTCACTTTTTTGACCATTTTATTTTTCTTACCCTTTGATTTTTCTTTTAGGGTATACCCTCTTTACATTTTTTAAATTTTTTGATTTTTTGGTTTTTCAAGAATATGGAACACCTTTGCTCAAGGAAAAAGGTTTGAACATATTCCATAGTTCAATCCAAACAATCATGAAAAATGACACCTATTGGTATAGGAGACTAACAGCTAC
>CM076581.1:548384685-548488729 GCA_034641835.2 Pinus albicaulis | reverse complement strand
AAGTATGGGTATCAACTAGGATAAATCCTTACCTAAAATCAGTGAGACACTCGCATTCCAGTACATGATACAAGAAGATGGATAAAATGAAATGTTGTATTAAACACATAAAAGGAAGTTACATACTGTGGGATACCAAAGACCAGAATCCTCTAATATAGACTGAGACACTACAGGCTCTGAGCCTTCATACAAGAGCCTTTACAAAATGTTTACAAAAATTCCTTTCACTACACTATTTTCTGATAAAAATATGGAACCCTTACAATGTGTTTCTTTTGGGTTTTTATAGAGGAAGAAGAAGAAAAACTAATAAAAGAAGTAGGTGAAAACATTTAATTGTTTCATTGAAACAAAATGGTGAAAAAGTGCCCACCCATGCTATTTGACGGCACAAGAACACTGTAAGTACTCTGTGGCTGCTGCATGAAGTAAATGTTGTAGGTGTAAATTTCCTCCTGGGATAAGATATGAAGAATAAATTATGTAGCATTCTGTCCTTTCCTGAGAGAGAAACCTGCTGCAATAAAACCTGTAGGCTGCTTTCTTGTGCATTCGTACTTTCTGCCTCCTAAGCTTTGTATTAGGGTTGAAAATCTGCAGAGCTGAATGATAAAATCCTCGATCTTTCGTCGATTTTCTTTGCCGCAACATTTATATCACCTTCTGCAAAAATCTGTGTTTTGAGTGGTTCCGGAGGGTTTGGTGGATTTTGAACTCTGATGTTTTAATGAGAGCTGTGTCATAACAACTTTCCAGATCTTTCCTCATAAATTTGGTCGCTAAACAATTGTCCTTCGAAGCAACCTCGGCTTCTGTAATGGTGGTCGTGAGTAATGGCCATTTCTTCGTCGCTGCAAACCTGCAAAACCCACAAACTAGTTAAGAAAACTAGACACAGGGACGATGGCGTGGCGGGATCCATGGACATGGTGGTGCAAACTTGGCGGAGTGGTGAGACGATGCAGGGTGGCGGAAAATGCATATAAATGGCAGAGAAATACTTTGGGTGAAGGTTGGAAGGATACGTGAAATTTAATGAAGGTAATGGACTTTGACCTTTTAACATGAATGTAGATGAGAGACTGACGCATCTACGACGGGAGCACGTGGACAGATGACGTGGAGCCATAGGGTCGATGGCATGGCAAGGTTTAAATACAGACCGTTCGATCTTTGGGGGAATCGATGGTGAAAACGCGTCGAAGAAGAATGAGACGGTGGGCCAGGGACACTGTAGACTTACATTAACACCCGTGCAACTACTCCAAGCAACCGCCGTTGGATGGAGCTCTTTGGATCGGACGACTAGCATTAATATCGCTGCATGGCTTTGACTGAAAGATAATGCGCGATGGAGGGTGGTATTGGGGTCGTACAGAGGGACACGAGGCGGGTGATAAGTGGAATCGCTCTGTTTTGAGGAATATTGCCTACCCCGCAAAGGTGGTGCAATGAATACAACCGGTTTTTGCAATGTGCGCGGGCGCGGGGACCACCAGGATAGGCTGGCGGTGGACCGTTGATTTATATTTAATCAGACGGCACAGAGCGCGCCCGATGATCTTACACAGAGAGCGCCTTTTGGTCTAGTACGAGGTCTAGCGCCTTGGTCACGTGATTGACTAACGGTAGGAGGCTAGGACCAAAGGGGCTGTGGTTCATGTATTTTCATAAATGAATCTGCGGCCCTTTCTAATGCATTTTAGAGCGCGGGAGAGGCAACGGTAGGAAAAATGAATTTCTTAAGCCGCAATAGGAAATTTGAAAAGTTCAATAGGGGCTAATGACCAAAAAATTATTAATGGGGGGCTAACATGGATAACATCGGCTCCAACTGGGGACGGCACATTCATCCCTGGACGTGTCGAGAACTCACAGACCACCTGATCATCTTCTGTGAACTATGATGTTCAGCCCCGCTGCATTTCTCCTCACAATTCATCAACACACATCCCTTATTGAAACAAAAACTGAAACAAAACTTATATACAATATGGTACAATGGGCACTCCCTGCCTGAATCAGAATTGAAATTAGGGCTTTAGGAATTGGATGTTTATAGGGGCATCCAGCAAGTCACCCTGCAAATTCTCCAATATAAACGTGTTATTTCCTGCCTGTTCCACAATTTTAAATGGGTCGAACCACAGTGGATCGAACTTGCCATGTTTTCCTTTTTCATCCCTCCTGACATCCCACCTGAGCACTAGGTCTCCAATCTACAATTTTCTATATTTTGCATGCTGATCAAATATATGTTTCATTTTCTCTTGATATTCTGTTAGTCTCTGATTCACTTGGTTCCATGTTTCCTCTAACTCCACCAATTGATTGATTCTTCTGACCATATCATCTGGTTCTTCCTGACTTTCCTGCATGAAACGTGCCACTGGTAAGGCCAGTTGCACAGGAAGCACGACTTCTCGTCCATACACCAATTCATATGGAGATTTCCCAGTTGCTCTCTTGCTAGTGATTCTATTAGCCCATAGAGAAAATTTCAATTGGGAATCCCAATTCTTCTGATTTTCTTTAATAGTCTTCTTCAAGGACCTCACCAGAGTTTTGTTAGAGGATTCTGCCAAACCATTTCCCTGTGGATAATAAGCTATGGAATGATTAAGTGCAATATTATACTGTTGACAGGAATTCACAAATTTTGCATATTTGAAGGCTTGTGTGTTATCAGTTACTATTTTAGCAGGGCAGCCAAACCTGGATATGATGTTTTCTTCCATGAACTTTATGATGACAGTGTCAGTAGCATTCCTTGCAGGTATGGCTTCCACCCATTTTGTAAAGTAATCTGTGGCTGTCAATATCCATTTATGCTGTCCACTTGATGGGGGATGTATCTCACCTATAAAATATATTCCCCATTGTTGAAATGGTTCACTCACATGAACTGGAATCAGGGGCAGAGCTGCTGACTTCTGTCTCTCAGCAAATTTCTGACACTTATCACAAGCTCTGACCCAAGTAAAAACATCTCCAAATAATTTTGGCCAGTATAAACCAACCTTTAGGATTGTATGAGCTATAGCCCTCTAGCTGTAGTGTCCTCCACAAATTCCTTAATGAAATTCTATCATTATACTTTCTACTCCATCCTCTGTAAGGCACAGGAGTAGGATTCCAGAAGGATATCTCCAATATAGTTTCCCATTAGCAACTATGTACTTTTGTGATTTCAATCTTAAAGCCCTGTATTTTGCTTTATCACAACTTGGAGGACAACTGAGTGTCAAAAGATATTCAACTATTTTTTTGTACCATGGACTGGTAAGATACTTCATGTGTACTTTCTGAGTAGCCATCTCCAGACCTTGCTACTCTTTTTCTCTCACAGACTCTTCATTTGAAATCATAGACAAATTTATGCCCAGAGCTTGATAGTTTGATTCAGATAGAATTTTTGCGAGCCCCTGTCCTTTGATCAGCTTGGTAGGGCGGATATCCAGATCATACTCCTATATTTTAGCAATCCACCTGCCCCTTTTTCCTTCACTGTCTCCCTGAACAAGGATATCCTTTACGGCGGCTGTAGGCACAAATGCAGTGATGTGAGACTGCAAAATATACACACGAAAAGCTTTAAGGGATTTCACCAGGGCATAGGCTTGCTTCTCCAATATATTATACTTCAGTTCTGCATCATGAAGAACCTGACTGAAGAAGGCAATAGGCTGCTCATATCCATCTTCATTTTTCTGTAACAACACTCCAGCTACTGTATGAGGTGAAGCAAAAGAAAATATCATAAATGGTTTAGTATAATCTGGCCCAACTAGCACAGGAGCTTCAACAAATGCAGCTTTAATTCTAGCAAAGGCCTCCTGTGATTCTTGTGACCATTTCATATCATTATTCTTCTTTAGCATATCTATTATATGCCTAACTATCTCAGCATGGTTAGGAATGAATCTTCTCAGAAAATTTATACGACCTAAAAATATCTGCACTTCCTTCTTATTTCTGGGGAGAGGGATGCTATTTATAACTTCTACTCTTTTGGGATCTATCCTTACCCCATATTTAGTTACAATATGCCCCAAAATTTTGCCTTCCTCTAATGCAAATAAAGATCTTTGTGGATTATGAGAAAGACCATACCTTCTACATTTTTCAAAAGTTCTTTGTAAATGCTCAATGTTTTCAGCATCATTTTTTGAAAACACTGTAATATCGTCAAGGTACACTACCAAAAATTTATCCTGCTCACCAACAAAAGCAATATCCATAGCCCTCTGGAAGGTGGCTCCTGCATTAATTAGCCCAAAAGGCATCCTAGAATACATGAATGTTCCCCACGGTGTGGTGAAAGCAGTTTTCTTCTGGTCTTCTGAAAACACAGGCACCTGGTTATACCCGGAGAAACCATCCATCATTGACATTCTAGAGGCTCCAACCACTTTCTACAGGATGTGGTCCATCTTGGGCAGTGGATAATTATCTTTTAAAGATGCTCTGTTTAAATTCCTAAAATCCACACATAGCCTTATTTCTCTATTTTTCTTTCGAATAGGGACCAATTTTTCAACCCATTCTGAGTACCTTAATGGCACAATTATTTTGGCCTTTAGCAGCTTCTTGATTTATTTTTCAATGGAGGGAAGCAGGAGAGGATTTATCTGTCTAAGCTTCTGCTTATAAGGTTTTGCATCTTCCCTGAGAGGAATTTTATGCTGCATTATACTAATATCAAAAGTTTTAAGGTCCTGATAGGACCATGCAAATACATCCTTGTATGACTGAAATAATTTCAAGTATTTTTCCTTATATTCCTCTGGGACCTTCTTGGATAATTTTACAATTTTGGGCTCAACCTCAGTACCCAGATTCAGATCTTCCACCTGATCTTCCTCTATCACTTTAATAGGCTGGAAAGGGACATCGTTTTTATCAAATAATATTTCTAGAGGCACCAACCCTCTAGGGATGACATTTCCTTTCAGCTGCAACACTTTACTGCCGGCCATCTTCTCTTCCCAATTATTTTCTGAAACATTCTCAGCCTTATCTTCTTCACAACCATCAATCTCCATATTAGAAAATTCTCCCACTGTTTCCAAGAATCTCTTCATCTGTTCTTCATCTTCAAATACCTGCCAATGTTTAATATTATCTGGGATTGATGGTCTATAACGTACTTCGATTTCATACCTCAGGAGAGGATTCTGAGGAGGAAGAAATGTACTGGCAGCTACAGCAAGAGAATCTGCCATTCTATTCTGCTCCCAGGGCATGAACTGGATATTAAATGATGAGAAGAAATTCTCCATCATGTCCCAAACTTCATTCCTATAAGCCCTCAACCGAGGATGCTTGGTTTGACATTGATTTATGACCTGTTTGACCACCAGCTCAGAGTCTCCCAGGACCTTTAAACACTGTATGCCCATGCTCCTGGCCGTCTGCAACCCTAACAACAGTGCTTCATATTCAGATACGTTATTAGTAGCCTCGTATTCCAATTTGAAGGACAGTGGGACCCAATTACCTGCAGGGGAAATTAATAGTACTCCTGCTCCATTACCTTCTTTAGAATTTGCCCCATCAAAATGTAGAGTCCATACTCCTACTTCATGGTCTTCTAAAGGCTGCTCAGTCTTGATTTGACAGAAGGAAGGTTCATGAGCGAAATTTTGATCTTCTTCTAACATCAAACATGAGAAATCTCCTTCTTTGCTGTAGACTGGTGAATTCTCTGAGCTGTCAGCCTTAGTCACCATCTTGAAAAATCTGGTTTCTCTGTATAATATCCTCTCCTGGCCACCAAAAATAGGGATGGTGGCATATGTTAAATCCATCTTGAGTGACCCACCAATCTTTGTTCCCCAGGACCTTGACAGCAGCATGCCAAAGCGGGCTGGGATATCATCCACCACAATGTCCATTACCACACTTTTTGCTGGAATTTGGGCCAGATTGACTACCAGATCCTTAATCATCCCTAGACATTTAACTCTTTTGAAATCAAATGAATAGAGGTCTTTATATGGGCGTGTGATCTGTAGTTCTAGTTGTTACATGACTGATAGAGGCATAAGATTATGGGAAGCCCCAGAATCTAACATACAATTGTGCAACAGTAGGTCATGAATCACTAGAGACACATAGAAGGGAGGAGTAGAAGGATCTATCTCCTCGACATGAGGGCCAAACACAACCATGGGTCTTTCTTCTTGAAGATTAAGACTGTCTAGAATTATTGGTGCTTCAGGAGGGAACAATAAAGAAGTGACTTGAGATTGATAAACATGTTGTTTCAATAGTTCAGTCAGGGGGACTGGGATTTTGACTTTCTAAAGTTATTTTTGTAGATTGAAAGCAGGGTGGGACCTTTCCATTACGACTTCTTTTGACTCTTTATTTTCAGCTGAGGGTTTAACTTCTTTTGATACAGACTCATCATCAGGAGGACTGACTGTTTTTGAGGAAGGAGGAATTTGATCATCAGACTGCAAGGGTTCGTTTAAAGGACTCTTACCTTTGTCTGTGACTTTCTGCGCTGTTAACTCCTTTTGAGTAGGTGCTTCCTTTTGAGGAGGCTCTTCTTCTTGATCTTGAGTTCGAGTCCTCTTCCTTGAAGACCTGAGATCATATTTTCTATTGAATTTTTCTAGTATGAAGTCCTCAAATTGTTTACAACAATGATCAACTTCTACTTCTTCTGTGTCTCCAAACTCTTCTTCTTCTTGCAACGAGCATTCTACCTCATAGGCATCATCTTCAGCAGGGTTATCTTCTGGACCATCCAAGTACAAGGGATGTGGTACTTTATCTTGTTGCTCCTTTTTTCCCCTTGGCAATATCTGCAGGGGTGGCTTTCTATACTGAGGATTGTAACCTCTATTTGGAGCATTATAAAAATTCTTGGGGGCTGAATTCTTGGCCTCCAGTTCTAGCTTAACTATCTTTTTGATCATTTTTCTTATTTCCTCCATCTTGTCACGGTCTTTGTCCTGATTTGAAGTAGATACTTCCTCTTTGCCTCTTCTTCGGGTGTCTTGTTCAGCTTTTCCTCTCAATTTTCTAGTGGAAGAAAAATTTGCCTCCAACTCAAGAGCATCTGACTGAGCATCATCTAGGGTGGCAGGTTTTCTTTCCCTGAGAGAGAAACCAAATTCTGAGTCAAAGGCTGCTATGAAAACAACTTTGGCAGCATTCTGATGAGGCTTCATATCTGCAGGGAGGTTTAGATATAACTTATTAAATCTTTTGATAAATTCTGACACCCCTTCATTATGTTTCTTCTTGAGTGTATTGAACTCAGTAAGACACTGTCCATGATCTTTCTTTTCTCCCCATTTCCTGAGAAAGGTATTTTCCATATCATCCCAAGTGGTTACAGAACGGTTTCCTAATGTTTTGAACCATTTTCTGGCTTCACCATCCAGATATTGCACAAATAGTCTTAAGACCACATCCAAATGTTCTACATTAAAGTTCTCTACAAAAGAGAAGAAGGTCTCAAGGTGTTTTTGAGCATCAATTTCATTCTCCCCGGTAAATCTAGGCAAGATTTTCAAATAATCCTGTGGCATATCGTTCAACAGTTGAGGTAATGCTAGGGGAGCATATTTGTTTAACAAAAAAGCTGGAACATTAGCCATTGGAGGAGGTGGGGGTTGTGAAACTATCTGGTGTACAAATGGAGAAAGAGGCGGAGGTGGAGTATGGATAACAATAGGGATATATTGTACAACAGCTTGAGGTGTAGATGGGAACAGTTCACGGTTGACAGCATCTACTTCGGTGACTTCTTTAACCTCTTCGACCTCAGGAGTAGGATGAAGATTAGCTTTAATTCTAGCACCTCCCCTGGGTGGGCTATCTGAGTAATATTCTGTGTCTCCCACAGTGGAGTCGAGATTTTCTGCTAGAACTTCTTGAGAGGAAGAAGATAGATAATCTTCTACAGAAAAGTCAGGGATTTCAGCACGGACTGATTTCTTTTCTTTCCAACTTCTTCTATGTATAATCTTCTCAGGGTCAGACACTGAAGGTGTCTTTGACTGTGATGTATCTGACCTCAGGTGTGGCTTACGGGGAGCCAGGACTACAAATAGATTTATCAAATAAACAACAGTGGAGTCGCCAAGGTGAGAGATATGCAACTCTTCAACTCTCTGTGCTCACCTGATTAGAGAGTGAATATGATTTGTCAAGGCCCAGGGATTCTGATTTTCTTAAATTCGTCCCCGGCAACGGCGCCAGAAAGATGTTGTCGACAATTGTTGTCGCTCCTAGAGACAGCCTAGAGTTGCCATAGACCAGTGCCTAGGACATCTTATCATAGCAAGGATCGTATAATATAACTTGGGTGTCAATCCAAAGGCTCTCCTGCTATCTCTTGTAGAACAAGGAAATTAATTTTAATGGGACCAGAACTTACAGAAACTGCCACAAGGAAAGTAATGTTGCAGAGACAAGATGCAAAGCTCCAACACAAAAGCATCAGACAGTTAAGAGACAATTTACTGTAAAGAGGGCTGATTCAAGTAATATGCCACAAAAATCAAATATCAGAAGGTGTATGCGGTGAAAGAAATATAAGAAGATATTAGTTATCTTTGGTCTGATACCCAGATACACAACAGAACCATATATGGGCTTATCATTCTAAGAATCCATACATGACAATGGCGTTTTAAAAGCACCCTCCCAAAGCAACTAACATAGTAGAAAAATGGATGAAATGAACATGAAACAGTATATCATGCCTGAGCCATATTTAAAGTGCTTGACTGATCCAAGTATGGGTATCAACTAGGATAAATCCTTACCTAAAATCAGTGAGCCACTCGCATTCCAGTACATGATACAAGAAGATGGATAAAATGAAATGTTATATTAAACACATAAAAGGAAGTTACATACTGTGGGATACCAAAGACCAGAATCCTCCAATACAGATAGAACTCCTCCTCACTGAGACCCTATGGGCTCTGAGCCTTCATACAAGAGCTTATACAAAATGTATACAAAAATGCCTTTCACTACACAATTCTCTGATAAAAATTTGGAGCCTTTACAATGTGTTTCTTCTGGGTTTTTATAGAGGAAGAAGAAGAAAAACTAATAAAAGAAGTAGGTGAAAAAATTTAATTGTTTCATTGAAACAAAATGGTGAAAAAGTGCATGCCCATATTGTTTGAAGGCACAAGAACGCTGTAAGTACTATGTGGCTGCTCCATGAAGTAAATGCTATAGGTGTAAATTTCCTCCCGGGATAAGATATGAAGAATAAATTATGTAGCATTCTGTCCTTTCCTGAGAGAGAAACCTGCTGCAATAAAACCCGGAGGTTGCTTTCTTGTGCATTCATACTTTCTGCCTCCTAAGCTTTGTATTAGTGTTGAAAATCTGCAGAGCTGAATGATAAAATCCTCGATCTTCCGTCAATTTTCTTTTCCCCAACATTTATATCACCTTCTGAAAAAATCTGTGTTTTGAATGGTTCCAGAGGGTTTGGTAGATTTTGAACTCTGCTGTTTTAATGAGAGCTATGTCGTAACAGCTTTCCAGATCTTTCCTCATAAATTCAGCCGCTGAACAATTGCCCTTTGAAGCAACCTCGACTTCTGTAATGGTGGTCGTGAGTAATGGCCATTTCTTCATCACTGCAAACTTGCAAAACCCACAAACTAGTTAAGAAAACCGGACATAGGGACGATGGCATGGCAGGATCCATGGACATGGTGGTGCAGACTTGGCGGAGTGGTGAGACGATGCAGGGTGGCAGAAAATGCATATAAATGGCGGAGAAATACTTTGGGTGAAGGTTGGAAGGATACGTGAAATTTAACGAAGGCAATGGACTTTGACCTTTTAACAGGAATATAGATGAGAAACTGACGCATCTACGATGGGAGCACGTGGAAGGATGACGTGGAGCCACAAGGTCGATGGCGTGGTGAGGTTTAAATACAGACCGTTCGATCTTTGGGGGGAATCAATGATGAAAAAGCGTCAAAGAACAATGAGACAGTAGGCCAGGGACACTGTAGACTTACATTAACACCCGTGCAACTACTCCCAGCGACTGCCATTGGATGGAGCTCTTTAGATTGGACAGCCAGCATTAATATCGCTGCACAACTTTGACTGAAAGATAATGCATGATGGAGGGTGGTATTGGGGTCGTATAGAGGGACACACGGTGGGTGATAAGTGTAATCGCTCCGTTTTGAGGAATACCACCTGCCCCACAAAGGCGGTGCGATGAATACAACTGGTTTTTGCAATGTGCGTGGGCGCGGGGACCACCAGGACAGGCTGGCAGTGGACCGTTGATTTATATTTAATCGGATGGCACAGAGCGCGCCCGATGATCTTACACGGAGAGCGCATTTTGGTCTAGTACGAGGTCTAACGCCTTGGTCACGTGATTGAATAGTGGTAGGAGGCTAGGACCAAAGGGGATGGGGTTCATGTATTTTCAAAAATGAATCATGCCTTTTCTAATGCATTTTAGAGGCGGTGGAGAGGCACCGCAGGGCAAAATGAATTTCTTAGCCGCAATAGAAATTTGAAAATTTCAAGAGGGGGTCGATGACTAAAAATTAATGGGGGCTGACATGGATAACAAACATCTACCCGCTGTGGTCCTCCACGCCTTCCTCAAATAAGATGGTTCTATCACGACACTCCTGCTCATCGTAGCCATGTATCTAGTATATTGTTAGGTGACTCGTCTCCTCGTCCGCATTGTGATGTAGGTGCTCCTACAATCTTCTCCGCATCAAGATCTCGCCCGCCGTATTTTGTAGTTTCTCGCCTCCTCGATGTTTGAAGCGACAAGAGTGTTTTATTACACTCCACAACCTCTTGTGGTTGAGATCCATCCGAGGCTCGTCCTTAGAACCAGCTCTCATCTGCATGAAAGTGTGGCTTCCTCTCAAGAAACACTTCATGGCTTTCTCCTCATGAAATTTTGTATCACGTTACACATCACTTCGAGTAACCGAGTACACACGATAGTTGTGGGGTGTTTTTGTGTACCCTGTAAAATATCCCAACCTCTCAGCTGGTTCTGTGCCTTTCTTTCCCCCGGCATCCCTTCTTCACATGAATGTAAACAGTGAGCCAAAAATCTTCAAATGAGAAATATCGTGCTTCTTACCGTAAAACGCCTCTTCGGGTGTACTCAAAAGCAAGTACTCTATGTGAGGACAATGAGCCGCACATGCTCATCGCTAATACAAGCTTCAGCCCACAGGCGAGGGAAGGCCCCCACCAAGTAACATCACTCGTGCAACACCCACAATCATTCTCGTTTCTTTCGATCGCCGACCCCATTCGTTGTGGGTTATGAGGCGCTATGAGACCTCTTCAAATTCCTTCTCTACACTCAGTAAAAAGTAGTTGGACTCCGTCATAGATTAATTCACCACCATTAGCCCTAAGAGCCAACCATATCGACTCTTTCTCCAATGTAAAGGCTCTGAACTCACAACTTTGAGAATGTCTCGCTCTTCTTCTCGTATGAAGAAGATCCAACACTTACGAGAAAATCTTTATCAACAAATGTCGCATAACAACTATGCTTTCGTCGTTGAAGCTACCGAGAAAGGTCCACACACGTCTGTGAATTCTCTCAAGCATCGTCATGGCGCGACTATCCTTCTCATGAAAGGTGGTTTTCAAAATTTTCCCAAAGTAACATCCCTTGCACTAACAGGACTCGTAAGGTACCTTGGGAAGTTCATTAGAAATCATTTAGAAAATTTTCAAAGCACCATGGTGAAGGTGGCCCAATCTCCTCGTTGCGGCCATAGTTCGCCTCCTCATCCCAGCTCACCACTTCTTCGCTTTGCCTCGTCGTCGCGCAAAGGATTCACTCCTCGTAATTGATGTTCTTAACTCGAACCCTATCCTCTGGCATCATAAGCTCTTTACCGCGTTGTGAAAGCCTTTCCCTCGCTAAAGACAACATCATATCCCTTGTCTTCCAACATCACAGAGATATAAGATTCTTCTCTAACTTAGAACATGCATGACATCCTTCAAGATGAAAGGTTTGCGTAATTCTCTCAAAGGAAATGGTCTCAATACCAAGCCGTAATGTATTCATCATCATCGCCCATCTTGATGTGGCACTCAAGATCCTTCTCATCCAGACAAGAAAAATCTTTGTTCCTGGCCACATATGGAAAGACGCACCACCGTCAAGAAACCACACTCGATCCCATAACACTTGATACCAAGCATGCAATCAAAGGAAAATTCAGCCAAACTCTGGCAGGCTAAGGCCTTCCAAACTTGGTGATCCAACAACCTCGCTTATTTTTACTCTTCTCGTGGACAATTAGTGGCGTAATGTCCGTGTTACAGACAAAGGGAGCACTTCACCCTAAGATGTCCTAATTTCGCTTTCGCACGAGATTGAGAAGGATTTTCTTTCCTTCCCCTTCCTTTCTTTGCAGCCAAAGAGAAATTTTCTTCATCTTCATTCTTCGATGAAGATCCATACCGGTACTCCGCCTTATCTCCTCCCGCACAAGATCCGACCAAAGTTTCTCCCATCCCTTCGGCAATTTCTCCGACCATCGACGAGTTCCTCATAGGAATGCCAACTCTTTGGAAGCCCAAAAGTGAGAGCCAAGCTCACCAATTCCTCTTCATCTACAAGATCCCCCCACACTTCCAAGCTCATCCCCAAGACCGGAAAACTCGTGAGGTACTTGGCATACTATCGCCCTTCTCCATTTTTATTTTCCCGAGTTTGTCTTTGAGCGCCAACTCGGTCACTCTGCTTTTGGAACAAGTTTGTCAAAGATTTCCACATCAAGAATGGAGAAGCTTGCTTCTGCGAAGGCCGGACGCTATGTGATCCTTCACCTTCCAACGTATCCTTGACATTTTGCTATCTTTCCTTGCCAAAGTGCGGTAGCATCGTTGTAGCTGTGCTTTGGAATTTCGCATCTATAAAATCCTTCAACCCATTATCCCGCAAAGACCGCTCCATCCCGTCCTTCCATGCAATATATCGGAGCTTTCCTAAAGGGCACACTCCAATCGCAATCCATCGAAAGACATCTCAACTTCAACACCAAGAAAACACCGCTACAAATTTGAATTCCACCAAGAAAAATTTAACCGTCTAATGGATTTGTACCGTTTCCAATGATCAATATACCTTCGACACCATGTAGAAATTATATAACTAATGCGTTATACATCCAAGATTCTCCCGATCACACACTATTTGAACTTCATGCACAATACGTAATCTCTTCTACTATTGATCATAATATGCTAAAATAATTCAATTCTTCATGCACACATTGAAACCATAAAATCTTACATATGAACACAATGTTTTCAATGAAAGCCCGAAGCTAAAAACCTCACTATCTCAGTATAATATATGTCATGAGAAGATGTAAAAATCCTCATACAAAAGCTTCATCATATCAAAACCCCCGCATACTAATCGCTACACACTAGACCGGTGTCCGATCTAGAAAAATCCATGCAATGCATCTTGCCACCCGCTACCGCTCTACCGCACAATCCCTGCAAATAATGGCTCTAAATGAACTCGAATTGGTCCAAATTTTTGCTCACGCAATCCTCATTAGCAGCTCTACTCCGTGTTGGATGTAATCAATGCATCACTCTTCATAGTCACAACTGATAGTCATCTTCCCTTTCACCTATCTCTCCACCGGTCTCCACCGAAACCGTCCATGCACCGTAGTTAATCGATGTATTCTTCGGCTGGTTAATGAGTTATTACTTAGTGAATTAATTAATAATTAATTCACACCACTCCTCACTAGTAGTATCAAGTTAGACTAGATACAACTAGCTCAACTATGTCTAACCTAGTCAAAATGAACACAACTCCACCAACTACTTCTACAACTACACCAAACTCCGTCACATGAGTTCTAAATCGAATTCTCCATGCAATAGCTCCACTTAACCTTTAAGGAATAACGAATTCTCTCCCTCACGCCCATGTTCCACATCCGTGCACTTCAACCGAAGTGCTCCAACGGAATAAGTTAATGTTTATAGTCAAAATATTATTAAGAGCTAATAATATTCGACATATTCATTTTTAGACTAGAAATCTAAAAATAGATTCCGCCAAATATGTCTAAAAAAAATAAAATCTCCATCATTTTTCCAACTTCCGACCAACCATCCACAAACAACATCCCGCAACTCATAGAATATGATCAACATGTCTAAAAATACATAGTCTAAGAATAGACTTGCGCCAAAAATATACCGCGGCCCACTTAGTGAAGGCAACTCTTTTCACTAAGCTCATCATCTTGTTGCAATCTCAACACTTAACCTCTATTTCTTCAAGTGCACTTACTAGTTATCATTCAAGATCTACATTGGGCTCTTCGCCATTAGAATTAATGGCTTCAACTTGGAATATTTTCTATGGACATAAACATATAATTATTTTGGAGCTCAAAATATTTGTGCTCATCTAAGGAGTGGCTAGATTCACTTTCCAGTAGCTCCCTTCTTTGAACCTAGAAACCCCTCTTCTTAGGCTTTATTTCTGTTTTTCACTTGAATATTTCCTTAGTATCATAATCATTATTCTTATTTTTAGGACATTTTGGATGGCTAAAGTGACCAATGTTTCCAATAATTAAAAACACTGAAAGGTAGCTTACCTTTATATTTACCCGATCCTTGCTTGAGATTCCTCACAATGGATTCTTCATATAATTCACAACGAGAGCCACTATGCTCTCTTTGCACTTCTTCTATTATAAAGGTTGATTCTCCTTTGTTGTAGACTTCCCATTATAAATGCTCACCCCTATAGGCAAGAAAGTATACCAAGGACTTAATATAGAGTGAGAGTATTCGGGACAGACATCTCTTCGATGGCCGAAACTTAGGATTAAACCTTTAGGAAGTAGATCTTAACACCTTCTGAACTACCACAACTCTATCTAGCTTCTCATCGTCTCTTTTTTGTGTTCACATCTTCATCAATTCTTAAAAGTATTTTTCAATATCATCATCATCATGCATACTTACGTACTCAAATTGTATACGATAATCTTCAATTTTAGCTTTCTTCACCTTTTGTTTTCACTTTCATAGAAGCTACTTATTTTTTTCCTAGATGGATTTGCAGATGTGCAGTCCATCACTTTAGTGCTTCTCCTGATTGAGGTAGGACAACAAGTAGGAATTCATGGCTTTTAGGCACAGGCGTAAACTACATATTTTGGATATTTGGTAATTATAGTTTGAGGATTTGATATTATTCTTCCACAACATCCCCACAAGCATCAGACCCCATGTGATCGCAATGGTGGTCTTCATCCTCACTTTCAAAATGCAATGTTTGTTCCATCAACATGGGTGTCCTATCAAAAGTAAATCCTCCTTCCTAATTTTCCCCTGGTCCTTTATCTTTTTCCGCTTTTAAAGTGATCAAAAGAGACTTGGATTTGGTACCAATTGTTGAAAACTAGGAATATAATAAGAGGGGGGGTGAATCAATATTATAATAATTTTACCACTTTAAAATACTTTTAATTTTTCAATAACACTAGGACACCATTAAGTACTTCAACAATAAATTTAAATAAGGATGACATAAAAAATTTAGTAACGCACAAGAAACAAAAAAATTATTCAAAAAACTACTCTTCAATTCATTCACAAGGCAAGGTACAAATTTTTGTTACAATTTTTCACAGCAACTAGTAGGAAGCTACAACTCCTTAATTTATCATTTACAACGGAAACAATTCTAATCCCCCGAATATTTACTAGCACCCATTGGAAGGAGAAACAACCCCTAACTACAAGCTACAACTCACTTAACACTCATTGATTCATCTTTCATCAATTTTCATACTAGAACCATGAATAACTCCTCATATTCCAAAACTAAAAAAAAATTTCATCCTTAATCACCAACACCTTCAAAATTTCTGACTACTAAATACACCACCAATATCTCCTCATACAAATTATCCACACAAAAACCTTTATGTCAACTTGATTTTCTCAAGCCTACTTATAAATAAATTTAGCTTGATAGTTTTTAGCTTCAATGCTTTCCTTTGTATTCTTTTGTTAACCTCAAATTTATTCCTTTGCCTAGTTTATTTCCAGTCTTCTAGATATTTTTCACAGTTATTAGATGTTGAACACCTATTTTTGGTGAGTTAAACTAGTTTTTCTATTTATTCTAGCGATTATGGCACTTTGCAGGATTTAGAAGGGGTATTCTATAATTATCAGGTTGGTAACTTTATCTTATCTTTTAAAAAAACCACTATATTGTTTGTTCTGTTAAAAGTATCCTTTAGCCTTTTCGTGTTGGTTCTTAGCCTCTTATCCACCATAAAACTGAGCATGGAGAATTCTCTCCTATGCCTTTAGGCGCTAAAGATATTTTTAAGCCTGTGGGCTTGTTTCACATTTATAAACCTCCATTTCCTTGGTTTCTTTTGCTGCACGTAGAACCACATCCCTGATGATCTAAGTTGGACACAGTTTATTTGTGCCCTTCAAAAGCCTTTGGGGTCTTGATTACGAGCTCAGTTGTCCCAGGGGGCCCATCGTTCACCTTTCTTGTTGGCTGCTACCATCATGTTGTTACTGCCAATGTGTATATGCTCGTCATCCTATCGTTGCGTTAAGAAATTTTCCAAGCTCTGCATTTTTCTTCCAAGAGTGTGACACATGTCACTCAAGAATGGGTCATTTGATAGACAAAGAAACTGAATCTTCTTGGCACACATGTCCACTTGATTGTACCCTGCCATGCTGACATCATCAATCACCATAATATTTGAGAGATAATCAAATGATACCATGTGTGTATCTTCATTAGAGGAGAGAGATAAAATGATCCCAGCCTTTGGTTTTTTTTATAAAATTTTCTTTGTTAAAGACAATCTCAAGGGCCCTTCTTTTTTTAACTGTGTTCTCTCCTCCGCTTGCCATGTTTCGTGGTACTTTCAAACCATTGATCAACACTTATAGATGCCACCCATCTCAACACCCCTTGATAGTCGTTTATGGTATTGAGAGTGGGATGTCAGGATTAACCTCTATCATTGATTCCCAGATTGGTGATATGGGCATACCATCATCTCGACACCCCTTTTATAGTTAACACCTAAAGCGTCTGACCTCATGCTTTCTTTTTTATATTTTTGGTGGGGGTACATTTTGCATAAACTATCACTATAATTTCATGTAGTTTAACCTTACTACTTCTATCAGCTTGGTCCATTCTACGTGGACTCATTAACAATTTTCAAGGTTATATCAGGAAACCTCCATTGGAATGTGTTGGAAAGGTGGGCTCCTCTACCAGTGGAAAATGATCACGTTCTTTGCTACTGTGTTATTCATCCACATGTCTATAGTGATCTCAAGGGTAAGCTCTCCATTGAATCTGATATGTTTCACTTTTCCAAATCCTAACAAAATCTAAAGTAACTTCTAACCACCTTAGCTCTGCAAAATTTGACTTGGGGGTATTGTAAATTTTAAGATCTCTAAATCTCAATCCACGAAGCCATTTTAAAACTTCTCCATACCATTAGGAACATCTTCTAGAGCTCCTCCCATATGAGTGGGTTGCATCTGCATCTGAGATGATCTTCTAATAATCAAGGAATGGCTCTAAATTCTCTCCACCATTCTCCACTAATGATGATATTCAACCTTCTTCTTGTTCTTGGAACACGGTATTCTGAGGCATATTTTGACACCTTTACCATTTGTTGCCAACAATGACAAAATATTTCCAACACTTGGTGGAGCAACTCTTTTGATTCCATTCTTATGTTTTGGTTGATCTTCACTTCCTAGCCTATTGAAAATGTCTTTCGCTTGAGAATTGCATCTCCACTAGATTTTTGTATCCTTTTCTATCGCTATTTCTTGTATTGATAATATGTCATGTCTCTCATGATCCTGATTCATTCCAACTCCACTCAGCATTGTCGTTGATCTTTGAGAATTTTATAATAACTTTAAATTTTTTCTTTGCATTTGTTTTTTGATTTCGTTGAGCTTGGTTCTCCTTTTGTAGTCTCATGATAATAAATACATATTTTAATAAAAATATGTCTGGAAGCTAAAAAGTCATAAACTATTTAAGGTTTTTTTTTCAAAAATTCAAATTGATTCATTTGATCTTCAATTTTTTTTTTAAATCCTTTCTCAAGGAAAATATATTACTCATAGTTTCTTATAATTCCCTTAATTTTCTTTTTATTTGGATTAGAAAAAAAAATCTTTTCTTTTCCTATTATAGTTGTAATTTTATAAGAGAATGTTGATTCATCACGATCACATTTTTTTTCTTTCTCAATTTTTGAAATAGCTAATTTTGATTTTTGTTCTTGACTTTGAGCTTATTTACTATTTATCCTTCGAGATCTACCTCTCAACTTCAACTTCTTCCTATGAATATGAATCTTCCTTTTGATGATCAAAATCTTGAACACTCATGGATAATATATCCTTTCTTCATTGAAATTTCCTTCATATTTTACTTCTAATGGACATCTAGAAGAAAAATGATCTAATTTACAAAATTATAATATTGAATGAAAACTTACCTTTGAATTTTCCATGCTCTTTTGGATTTCTTATAAACTAAGCTTCTTCTTATCTAATTATAGCTAGAGAAATATCAAGATTTGATATTTTATATCTTCTTTCATGATTTGATTACTTATTCCTTTCACATGGTTTCCTTGTTCTCATTTCATATGTAATATCCATCTTCAAATTCTCCTTATATTTCATTTCTTCAATGAAGCTTCAATAAGCTTGCAACTCACCCCACATTTATTTCTATGTTTCAAAATGCATCACATTAACAATATTTAATATGATATACCTTACAATTGCATTCATGAATTTTGCAATATCTGAAAATCCTTTCTTTCCATCCTCATCATATGGGGGAGTTGTTGGACCTTTTAAGCATACAAATTGGTATATTTCCAAATTTTTGTGGCTAGATTATTTAGATAAGTTCTCATTCTATCCCTCCAAAAGGCATAATATATTCCATTTAATAATATAAAGCCTTCTTAACTAACGATGGTCCCTTTTAGATCTACCTTTAAAAGGTTATAATGATTCTAAAGAAAATTTATCTAAATGACAATTGTTGGATTCACAATTATATTGAGAGCTGGAGGGTGAATCAAGATAAATGACAATTTTAATTAGTTATAACCACCAAATATCATAAAACATCAATATATTTAAGTGAACATGTAACACAATATATGCGTGGAAACTCCATAGATAAAACCACCAAAATTATTTATATCAAATGTCTCTTAGGAACCAACTTGTTATTACGTCAATTTGTAGGAATCAACTCACAAGAGATGTGAATCCATTTCATTGCAAGAAACAACCTCTATACACATCAATCACCACTTCTTTGTAGGCATCAACTCATATGACACAAATAATCGCCTTTTTCCTCGCAATCGCCAACCCCCGTTGGAGACACAAATCCCCACTACTTTGTTGGAACCAACCAAGACATAAAACACCTATCCCTTTTTTTTTATTTGTAGTAACCAACCCACTTTTAGACACCAAACCCCCGCTCGATTTGTAGGAACTAACCTATAGAGAAGCCAATCCCTACTCTCTCGATCCACAATATAATTTTATTTGTTCCCTTTTTCTCATATACAATTCATTATAGCTAACTCATTTGCATTAACCTTACTTCAAACACTTCATTCTCTTCTCTTCACTACATATATTTATCTCTAATTTTCACCACTTTCACACCTCCACTACGTACCATTCTCACTCTTCTCACCACTTTTGCAATTTCACTTGCTAAAACATTCTTGTTCTTCTTTCCTTGCCAGACACCTCTTGTACTAATATTCATTATAGTGCACCCCTGTTACATGCGCCACACAATATTACATCACCAATTGTATATCTTGGTCTTCAAAATTATATATGATTCCTTATTTTGAATGAATATAGGATCTACACAACATCTTATGCTTATGAAATTAACTTGAAACTCACTTTTGCAAAACCTTCAAAATTTGTAAAATGATTATGAAATCAATTTTATTATTCGTTAAGCTCCATGTTGGGACTTAAAAATCACTTATAACCCATGAAATTTGAACTTCATCGATAATTTGGGAAATACTTAAGCAGACCAAGGAATGTATGGAAACCTTTAACACTAAGAAACCTTGCAAACCAAGTTTTAGGCCTATGATGAGATCCTTTTTTATTCTAGGAGTTGACAATATTTCTATTTCATCACTCACCCCCGAGACTATTACAAAAACGTATTATATCTAACCATCAAAAACCTGCAGAGAAAAATCAAAAAATGTAGTGTCTAACACCGAGGTGCTAAGTCAACAAATTCCTGTAACCACAGAAGTATCACCAACTACTTCTCATATTGTCTTTAGTTATCCTAAAAACATTCATCCATGCTTGCTAAAATGTCATTCTAGGATTCTAGATTCTTTAGGTGTTAATCTCAAGGTTATATATACCAACTCTTTAACTAAACGCTATAGAATTACAGGGTTAAATATATTTGGTGATCATATTCTTTGAAATTTCCACTCTAGGATTCTAGGGCTCTATTGGCTAAGGAAACCAGTTTTTTTCATTTTTTAGTTTTTTTCCCAAGATTGTGAAATATGGATCTTGAATATCATGGATCTCATGAAATCTCTTGAATATTTTAGGGCTTTTGAGGTGCCCACATAATTTTTCCATCTCATTTTCCATTAAACTGAGAGAGAAATTCAACATTTCATTACAATGCAGTGATGTATTTATCATTATAAAATAAGAAGTTTGGCACATGCCATGTCACCACCTTTACATAGTTATGGTGAGAAATTAATTAACGTTGAAATGATACAATCTATTGTGGAAACACAAAACATAGAAACGTATAAAACAATATGATGGGGTAGACATATATATGTGGTTCACCCAATTTGAGGCAAAGCCAAAAGAGAAGAAAACCATTCCTTCATTTTATATTATATAGAAAAATGAAGAAATATAATCTATAAAATAATTCCTGTAATTTCCTCTTCGCTCTCACATAGTCTCCTCTTCTCTCTCAAAATAATAATAAACATTCGTAATAAAATTACCTCATATAAACCAAAGGTTTCCTTCTAGATAAAATTACCTAAATTAACATAAATACTACCATCAAATCATCTCCCTCATGAACAACCTAGATTGACTATGAAATTACAATACTTTTTTTCATTTCATCTATTTTTAGGTCTCAAGGGCGCCGCCTTAAACCCCTAACGATGATAATATGAGAAGTGTCGTGATGCCCCCTTAGGAATAGGGATCCAATATAGATCGAAACAAAAAACCTCCGAACAACCAGAGCAGATAATCAGCGCTCCACACTCAACAATCTCCCACTTGAGATCGATTATATAAACTCCCATCGTTTCTTCACTTGATGGGGAATGAATCCACTTGGACTTAGTTTTTCTAATCTTCACCATCATACTTGAAGACGAAATTGAAACTAAGTAGAATATTTTTTTCTCTAGCTACAAATTTTGTTAGCATATTTGAAGGATTCTAGATAGTGTGTATCTTTTCCACTTTCACCGTATTCTTCCAGACATTCACCTGTATGAAATGCTACTCGAGCTATATATGTTTAGTATTGGAATGAAATTTTGATTTATTTTCAAGGTTAATTACACTCTAGTTGTCTGTATAACCTTCCCATCTCCTTCTTCTTGCCCAATTCATCCATAAAACTTTACAATCAAATGATTTCTTTACTAGCCTCTATAGCAAAAACATAATCTACTTCCATTGTTGAAAGTGAAACAATTTTTGCACTTTTGAAACAAAAATAATAGTTGTTCCACCCTGCATTAAGTAAATACCCTATGGTTCTCCTCATGCTATCTCTATCACCTTCCATTTTGCATCAACATATCCCCGTAGAGAAATGTTTGAACCACCAAAGCATAATGATCAATTTGTGATAGCTCTCAAATACCCTGAGAATCCATGTCATTTCCACCCAATGCTCTTTTCCTAGATTGTTCATATAATTTCTTAAAACTCATTGCATGTGCAATTTCGGGTCTTGTGTGGACCATTGCATACATTGAGCTTCCAATTTTTGCATCTAGAGTCTTGGGACATATCTCCTTACTTAGTTTTAAATGGCTAGCCAAAGGTGTACTAACCCTGGTTTTTCATTTTGCATATTAAATATTTCCAACAAATTTTCTATGTACTCACTTCCGTGAAAATGTTAATTTGTGATTTTACCTGTCTCTACTTATTCTCATTACCAAGGATTTGTTTTTGAGCACCCAAATCCTTTATTGCAAATGAGTTTTCAAATTTTCTTTCGAGCACATTTATTTCGTACATGTTAAGACCCTACAAGAAGAATGTCATCTACATACAATAGTAATACAATATAGCCGCCATCATTTTTCCTTTTAAGATAAACATAATTGCCGAGTGATCATCTAGTATAACCTTGTTGTGACATAAACCTTTAAAATTTTAGATACCACTCCCTTGGAGCATGTTTTAATCCATAAAATATCTTCTTCAATTTTCACACTAATTTATCCCTCCCTTTGACCTCGTACCCTTATGGTTGCTTCATATATATTTTTTCCTCCAAATACCCATGGAGAAAGGATTTATTTACATCCTACTTATCAAGCTCCAAATCTTCTACTACTACTAGACTTAAAATAGTTCGATTGAAGTCATTCTAAAAATAGCCGAAAATTTTCCATCAAATTCTATACCTTTCTTTTGTGCAAAGCCCTTTATCACAAGTGTAGCATTATACCTTTGTTTTCACGTCCAACATATGAACCCATTTATTCTATAATGTTTTTTTACTCACGCAGGAAACTTGAAAGTAAGTCCCATTTTTTGCTTATGGATCAAGGACTCCATCTCCTCTTCCATGGCTTGATCCCACTTCTTCTTTGTTTCTACTAGAATTGCTTCTTCACATTTTTATGGTTCACCCTGGAATCAATCAACAATACATAATATAACAAAGGAGAGTATCATTCAAGGGGTCTATTTATCCTCGGTATATATTCTAACACCACTTTCGGTGTGTTTTAGGTGCATTTTCTTTTGTTGTGGTTGTTTTTTTGGTTCCTACTGATCATTATGATTTTTAGGCACCTTTATTTTTTTGTGATTTCATCAAGAACTTTTGTATTCTCTCGTTTTCCTTTTCTGTTTCTTTCCTTGCATCTAATCCTTATACAATAACTTTTTATTGAATATGAAATCTCGATCCTAATGATTTTGTGATTTTAATAATAATATAAGAGATAAACAAAATCATGAACACAATATCCAATAAAGGTACATTTCTTTGATTTTTCCTCAATATTTGTTTTTTTCTTTATTAAAGTGGAGAAAGGATTCACAATGGAAATTTCTTTAAAAAATGAGTAGTTTATCTTCTTTCCTATCCAGGGCCTCCTCAGAATAATGCCATCCAAGGAACATGAAGGCCCTCTATTAATTAGATAAAAAACAATATAAACAAAATATGCCCATAATTTCACAGTAGTATTACATGCAATTTCATCCACCTTGCATGCTCTATGATTTTCCTATTCATCCTTTCTCACAAACCATTTTCCCGTGGTGTTAGTAGAGTTATATTATCTCTATGAATCCATGCTCTAAACATTATTTATCAAAATATTTTCTACATTATTCACCCCCGATGTCTCATCGAAGACAATTAAACTTATTTCATATTTCATTTTCAACCAAATATTTCCATTTCTTGAAAGTATAAAATATATAAAATTTATTTTGAATACAATATATCTTGGTTTTCTTAGTTTCATCAATAATAAAGTAACATAATAGTGATAGCCACTAAGAGATGATACCTAAGCAGTTCCCCATACATTTGTATAAACAATCTCTAATTTTTCACTCTTCTTTTTCCTTCCCAAATCTAATAAATATTACTACCTTATGTTTTCCATAAACACAATTTTCACATAAATCCAAATAAACATGCTTCAAACACCTGCAACAAATTTCTTGAGTGAAGAATCTCGCATCCCCTTCTCACCCATGCTCTCAAGCCTATGATATCAACTCCTATGGATGTTAAAGCATTAGAATAATTAGAAATACCATTGCATAAATACAATGTACCAACCTCTTTACCTTTTTTCCATTACCATGGTTCCTTTAGTGACCTTCCATGTTTTTTTATGTAAAAGTAGTTACACAACCACATCCCAATTTCTGTTTCAGTTTATATTTACTTTAGATCTAGAGAATTCCTTACCTCCTTTAATAGTCATTGGCAGGGAAAAATTTTAGGGGCTAAATTTTTAGCCCAAAGGCGAATTTCAAGGGGATTTTAAATTTTATTAGGGCGAATTTTTATATAAAACCCAATTTTTATAGCTTTTAATAAAGTTAGCCCAAAAATATTTTAAAAATAATTAATTATTTAATATTAGCCCACCAAAAAAAAGGGCGCACAAAAGCTGGAAACATGAAATTCACCGATCTTTCCGGATTTCCGTAGCATTCACCCCATTTTTTCAGGTGGTTCGGAGGTATTGGGCTTTATGAACACCGATATTATAAGTTCTTGCAGAGTTGAGCGAGACCGAGTTGAAAAAATACGAGTCATAGGAATCCATCACGGTCCGTTAGGGCCCGGCCGACTCTCTCCCGGTCCGTCACTCTGCGGTCCAGAACTCCGTTAGGGCCTCCCATAGTTATTATATAGAGAGAGAATCGAGATACACTTCGAAGAGATGGTGTTGTGGGAGATAACACTCGCCACGAGTCTACATGCTCGGTTTCTCCGGATTTGAAAGCAGGAACAACGGCTACGGAGCTTTCGAAATGGAAAAGATGGTGTAAACTTATCTCCTAACGTCCGGGGACAGCTGTCTGTCAAATCGCTGGGTATTGGCATTTCACAATATTGGGTGGGCCTTTACATACGTTATTGATAAATATCAAAGCCTCAAGTGCATGTACAAGCTCGCTTTCGGACTCTTTCACTCATCGGGTATACCAGGTGTATGTATCTATGATTCCTCTAAATTTTTCATCGGCGATGTGCATTTCCCTATTCATGTTTCCAATTTTTTTCATGCATTGGGATATATCGATCGGGGAAAAAAGAGTCCTTCTGCTAGATCTTCTTGCTATGAATTTATCATGCCTAGATTGAAAATACATTGAGAAAAGGGTAGATGTAGGGACTTAATTAGAAAAAACTTTGTTCGATTGAATTAAATGTAACTTAGGTGAATGGAAGCTTCTCCCCATCTTTTTCCTTCGCTGGTATAAGTTGGACATCTTGATAATTTTTGTGATGTAAAAGGTTGTACCAATGACCTTTTTGCTAGAACGGTTTACTATACACAAGAAACGTGAAGATTCATTGTGTTGAGTTGAAATGCACAAGCCATTAAAGCTGCTGAGTAGGACTTTGTGATTTTTTTATTCTAGAGTGAGCTCTTACTATCGGGACTCCGCCATGAGTGTCTTGCTCGTTATGGGTTACAATGTCTTCAATGGCATGTGAGGAAGACCCAAGATTATTGATCTTCACTATTTGTATATTCCATGTGTGTGGATCCTTCCATTCTACTTTTGATTTGCATTCTTGTTATATATTCTTCCTTATATCTATTGTAGAGTTTCTTTAGAAGCTTCATTCGATACTTCTATAGAATCCTTTACAAGAGCTATTCCTTTCTCTACCTTACGGAATACCTCAATTTTCAGAATTAAGGTAAGGTGTCTCGTCAGTTGGTGCTTGAAGATGCATTATTGGAACTTGACTCGCATCACTAGTTTCTGCCTATCCATTTTACTTCAGTATAAATGTCTTTAGTAGGGTCAGAAATTTCTTATGATAGAGCAATAGATAGATTCGAAATATTTTTCTTTGCTATAGAAATCTAGTGTGGAAACACTCATTTCCAATGAATCATTGGTAGCCAAAACTTCGTCACAAGCAGGACTAAGGTTTAAAAGCGGTGCCAACATGAAAACCAAGAGAAGTATCCAAATCAACATGCTTATTTTCCTTGTAGTGAACTCTGGCGCTTAGATTCATCTTTGAAATGTTTACTACTATCATGGTGCTTTATAGTGCACTTTTGATAAAACCATATACTTCTCGGGTTTGCCATTATCATCCTTGTATCTGTCCTTCCTATATTCCCTCTTCATCGTACTGTCTTCTTTGTTCCTTCCATCGCCATGACTTTTTCTCAACTTACATTCCTTGATGTATGCTTCCACCTTCTTTGCTGGATGTCTCATATTAGATGTCCGTCTTTTTGCTGCCCACTTATTAAACTTTCTTGGAAGTATCACCCCCAATCCGAAAAGGTAAAGAGACCTTTCCCTTCATTTCGGAAGCGTTATTGAATTTTTCTTCCTATGAAATTGCAGAATCTCCAGGACACTGAGGATTCATTAGTTTGGTTTCAACTTTCAACCTTACTATTTTTGTACAATGAATTTATTGAAGTTGTTTCAAGGCTATCATTGCTCACTTTGTCCTTTAATAATAGTCATCCTCCTTTGGCTCATCCCCTGTTCTTGAGTTGCACTCGTTGTTTTCGTTTCTAGATGAGTTTATACACTCCCCTATTCTCGAGTCGTCTATGGTTTTCAACCTCTTTCCTTTCCTTACATGTCACATCTCTTCTTTCCAACTCTTCCAGTTCAGTAATAGCCCTTCTATTCAACTCTTTCAATTTTTGCGAGAACTTTGTATCTTGCTCCTTTTTTCCTCTCTTCCTCTTTATGAGTAGTTGCCTCAATGTTACCATCTACCTTTGGAGCCCACAGAGACGTTGTCCTTGCACGGGTTTTCAATAAGCTGTTAAACTTGCTTTGGTATAAGTTGGACACTCTTTTTCAATGATGCTGAGAAACCAAAGATTTGAACCAAATTATCCTCACCACTGTCAAGGCCAAAAAAGATAAGGTTAGGATCTACAAATAAAAGGTGCTACGCCATGTATATATAACGAGTTGAGTAAATAGAGCCTCCGAGTAATGAGAACATTGTCACGCATATATGAAAAGAATTAGGTGATCTTTCCGTGATCCAGTCCAATGGGTTTTGGCTTAGGAAGAGAGGGATCACCACAGCGATAAAATTGCTAAGGGATACAATGAAGATCAAAGAGAACCCATAACACATGCCATACATCATGGAAGTAGGTATGCTACAGGATCTAAAGAAAATAAACAAGTTTAATATGCAATTGAGAGTAAGAACCTAAACCTAAATTCCTTATTATCTACAGTACCAAAGTTTTGTTTTTTCCATAAAAATGAAAACAAAAACCGAGTCAATATTTGAGAGACTACTAAAAATATGTTTCTTTGGAAGGGCACTTACAAATGAGGTATGGCCAATGCTAAACTTGCATTGGTACCTCTCCATAGGCGAGATAAGCCTTCCTACAAAAATATAAAACTCTTTCACTCATCGGGTATACCAGTGTGTATGTGTCAGTGATTCCTCTAAATGTTTCATCGAGCAATGTGCATTTCCATATCCATGTTTCCAATTTTTGCATGCATTGGGATATATCGATCGGGAAAAAGAGTCTTTCTGCTAGATCTTCTCGCTATGAATTTATCATGCCTAGATTGAAAATACATTGAGAAAAGGGTAGATGTAGGGACTTAATTAGCAAAAACTCATTCGATTGAATTAAATGTAACTTAGGTAAATGGAAGCTTCTCCCCATCTTTTTCCTTGCTCGGTATAAGTTGGACATCTTGAGAATTTTTGTGATGTAAAAGGTTGTACCAATGACCTTTTTTGCTAGAACGATTTACTATACACAAGAGCTGAAAGATTCATTGTGTTGAGTTGAAATGCACAAGCCATTAAACTGCTGAGTAGAATTTGTGAGTTTTTTATTCTAGTGAGCTCTTACCTACTGGGGACTCTGCCATGGGTGTCTTGCTCGTTATGGGTTACAATGTCTTCAATGGCATGTGAGGAAGACCCAAGATTATTGATCTTCACTATTTGTATATTCTGAGTTTGTGGATCCTTCCATTCTACTTTTGATTTGCAGATCTGTTATATATTCTTCCTTATATCCTTTGTGAGTTTCTTTAGAAGCTTCATTCGATTACTTCTTTATATTCATTCGATACTTCTTTAGAAGCTTCATTCGATTACTTCATTTGTTAACACTCGCATTGACTTTGTACATATCTTTCAACGTTCATCAAAGGATTGCCTTGTATTTTTTCAACAAATGGCCTCTAGTACAAAGCCAAATACACTACATTATTCTTATACAAGAAATATCCGTACATTTCTGTAGTGCAATGCCAAATTCATTTCTTTATATGTTAATGATGCTTTCTCGGATGTTCGTTATTGTCTGGTAGTGATTCCTTATGGATATAGCATTTCTTCTAAATTTCCAAACTTAAGAACGCTTGCATAAGCAACCCGAGTAGATCGAGTGAAACCCAAGCTTAAAAATAATCATGCCTTTATAGTAATGGTGGGCCCGGAAAAAACCTAAGAACGAGGGAGGCGACCAAGCTTTGTTGCAAATCCAAAAGAGACCAAAACACAAGTAGATCCAAAGAGATGAACCCAAACACAATTATCTCTTCCCCAAACCCATTTTCCTCGGGTTGTATGCAATTTATAGCACGCGTGATAGCAATGAGTTTATGAAGTTATTGATGAAGTTTTTCAATCATAAAAAACCACTCTAATCTTACTCTCTTATGATTGCATTGGAAATCTCATACTTCTTGGAAATATCAATTACATGCATAAAAGCAGTTTCTTAAAACATGAGGATATGTCAAACATTTTTTTTATGAAATTTACAAACATGGAGATTGATGTTTGACCTAATCCTCGATTTAGAAATTCCTTGTACTTTATTGGACAAAGTGGGATCAAGGACCATGTTTTTCCTTAATCCCCTACAAAGTATAGCATGTTCTTTCTCAATCCCCTACAAAGTATAACAAGGCTGTCCCGAGTGAAATGATTTTCCGTAATCATGCAAAACAACAAACAAATCCCTTCTTGAAGTGAAATGATTTCCCATGATCTCGAAGACAACAAACAAATCCCATGTCCTTTTTTGAACCACTTTGGAATTGAGAGCACTATGTTATTCCTTAATCCCTGCTATCCATAGCCATATAATACAAACAAGTTAGTCTTTCCCAAGCTCCAAAAGGAATATATCATGACACAATCCAAATACATCCATAAATGGGAAGCCTTGCATTCGGTGATTTCCATCGGCTTGTGCTTACACACTTTGCTCCTTAAGTTATCCAAGCGATGTGACACTAGAACATCTTTGATAGATTATTTCGAGTGAATTTTTATTTTTGATACGATATATTTCATGTTGATAACAGAAAGTACACTACAATCTATAATCCTTGTGTTTTGTAAATTAGCTGTTGATTTTTATTCTGGGTACGCAGTACAATGCAACCATTATCCTTTGTCTTTTGTAAATTAGTTGTCGAATACCCTTCGATAGCGAGGATATAACCAATATTTTATATTATTGACATCTAGATTTTGAATTATGAAACCAAAAAGACTAACACCAATAACCATAAATCCACTTAACTTTGATATCCATTCATGTTAAGCTATTGCAGATTTTCTTTAATAAGTTCAAAATACCAACATAGATGAATACTTACATACCGATTTAAGTGCAAGTATATACAACGTGAAAAGAGTGACCGAGTAACATGGTCTTGTCATATACCATTAGTCTCATTCTTGGTGATAAAAGTAATAGTATTCGGTAGCTATCATAGTCTATCAGTCTATAAGTGATAAGGACTTTCGGATCATATGGTTTTTCTTTAAAGTTTTCAATACATTGAGAGGGGCCATCTTGTTAGAAAATCACTCGAAAAGGAGAAAATATTGTACCCTGCAAATATATGATTAATGATGAATGATTGTGTTATGAATTGGAATTCACATTTACAGATAACGACAATTGCAACCATAGATATAATAGTTGTAAACAAAAAAATAAAAGGTGGCTATATTTACCATTGAAATAGTTTTTTCCAGGTTCTAGGCAATGGTTTCATCCGTGAGTGCTCGATCCATTTCTATTCGCTTTTCTTTCGAAGGAGCATCCCGATCTTGTGGATGCACAAAATTTGAAAGAGGAAATGAATCAATTACCCTTGATGCGACTAGACGATGCCCACCTGGGATTGTGACCTTCAACTCCAATCACCCGGACAAAATTCTACAAAATTAGTCATGCTCCTTTGTCCAAATCTCACAAACACATTGATGCAGGATGTTAAAAATCAAAATAACCTCTTAATAAGGAAATTCAAAAATTGTTATCCATTCTATACACATTTTGTAGGAAAAAAAAGCTTAGGATTTACTCGACCGGGAATAAATAAAATTTGACAGCTTGTAGAGGTCAAGCCTTACCCTTTGGCCTCAAGAGTATTCGACCTTGGAAACACAACGAGAGTTAACAATCGAGAAAGCAGATTTCACAACACTAGATTTTTTTCATTTTTTTAGTATGGTTCTTCTTTTGTTTGTTTTGGTTTGTACATGTACTATAAGGTGGTCTTTTGACAATTCATCATTTTACTTGTACCTATGAAATTGCATTTTAACTTATGCACTACAGGGATGGATGGCACAACTTTGAAGCAACTAACTTTGCCTTGAAAGCGAGAACCGACTTATCATTCATATGGCCCTCTCCATCTAGCAGCAAACCAAATTTCACAACAAAGACACTTTCCTATTAGTAGATAAATGATGTGAAATGGAGATTCTAGAACAATAGCTAATAGAATCTACAACCTCTTAAATAGGTGCACGACTTCTTGAGATAATTATAGACATCAATGATCAATTTAAGTGAGATGAAAAGCATTTCAAGATGATTGCAATACTGACTTAGGCATTCACCCGTGATGCAATAGCAACATGATTGAAAACATTCCGAGCTTCCTTGGCGACCAATGCGATGGCAAATGTCTTGATCTTCCTCTCCGGAAATTCAAACTCGAGACACTGGATGCTCCTCTTATGAAACAAAATAGCTTATATATATTTTATTTAAATGGAAGATGCACATCAACATATTTACCAAACGGAAAATTCATTGTGTAATGTGGTGTGCTATGAAGTGCTTAGACCAAGAAGCTATTATCCTAGAGAATGAATTCAAGCATATAAAAAAATTTAGAAAAGCAAAGTGATAGTAAGTACCTTTCCCTCAATCTTTGTCATACATGTAACGGCATCCTGGACTAGGTAATAAGCCTAAATTTTGCGAGAGAACAATTATTGGCTTTTGGCATCCTTTTAATAAGGTCATCTTGAGACTGCGATACAACTCCTTGACCCACTATGGAATCCAAAATATGCTTATTGAATACAAAGCTGTAATACACATTTACTTTAACGATTCTCAAAAGGAGTAATAGGGACCGGGACTACTTATCATCGTTGACCTCTGTTTCCCATTAGAAAGCCTTCTATCTGTCTTCGGGAGTTCTAATAACGGATGATGGAGACAATGTGTATGTTTGTATTTTATGAAGTAGAAATATCGATTGTGACTGGAGTCTCTGCGAGCTTTATCTTCGGACATAATGGTGGGTGAGAATTTAGAAGAAGAGAGAGTAAACATTCCCGACATAGAGGGCTCTTGTTTTTTATTAAGATATTGAAATCTTCAAAATACTTTCAACAAATTGGCTTGTAAATCTCATGGTGATTATTTTAAGGGGATCTGATACTCATCACCGAGGAATATGTACAAAAAAAGAAACAATGATTGGGAAAAGATGTGAATCAATTTTGCAGGGAAATAAATCGTGAAACGATTAAAACAACTAATGGGATTGGAAATGGAAATAGTTTTGAAGCTTTTTTATCTTCATCACTTGTTGATACGTTAGATGTGCTACAACACCAACTAAAGAACTTGAAGTATGTTCTCAATGAAGTGGATCTTACAGCATTTACGTGAAGCTTGATTAAATCCCTTTGTCTTTACTAACATTCCTTTAAGCGATGCCAAGTTTTTAAATTGTGGCATTTCCTAATCTAGGTGATATGCATGCATTGTTCCCGGTATTTAAGCCATTATATTCTCATCCTACATGTTTCTTCCCAAATCTAAGTGATTCATCAAGGTTGCATGTCATGCCATCCCACTGATGTAAGTTATGCACTATTGCATGCCCCATCTTCAGCCATCAATCATAGCAAGGATGATGGAAAATTCAAATGCTTATGGAATACAATAAATTTCTACAGGGAAATATGAGTTGTTCATTAAGAGGATAAAACAACATTCTAGCAATTTGCGGTGCAAGCATGTCGGATTGAAATCATTGGTGAAGTCAAATAATTTGTGATGGTTCAGAAAGTGGCGAGTATGGATGAGACCCTTAATCAAAGTGTTGATATCAACATGTGAACTTTTGGTTTTTTTAAACATACGAAGTTACGTATGCAGTTTAGTTTTCTAGTAGCAAGGCTAGTACATATTTTAAATTTATGAAAACCAGCAATACAAAATTTTGTCACCAAAAAAATATGAGTGAAAAAGATAAATTATATTATTTCTATTTAAATTTAATATATATATATATATATATATAAGAGTTGTCTTTTAGTGCGAATTTTTGGAGTTTTCGTGTCAGGAATCCGGTGAAAAAAATTTGAGGTAAAATCTTGGTTTTTGTTATTTAAAACTGGATTACTCTTGTTTTATGATAATCAAAGTTATTGTCAAATATTTTAGAAAAGAATTTTTAATCCTCCTTCGAGGAGTTACGAGTGATCTTCCTCAATCATCGCCAACATCATCCATATCTTCCTCACAACCTTCAACTTTGCTATCATAGTGCTCGCAAATCGAACCTTCTTGCTCTGTTTATTCCCATCATTCTTTTTTTTGCAAGATGTCTTCTACCAAAACAGAGTAAAAACCATTAGCTCGTTAGGAAAAGATAGATTTCTAAAGGACAAAAAAGTTTCAAAATATTTTTTCAACTTTAGTAAGATAAAGTGGTAATCCCTGAGAAGATTGATATTTGTAATTTTTGTTCTAGGTTTCACTCACATTTTACATTGCAATATTCCTTATAACTACATAGAACTTGTCATATCCCGCAGTCACCAATCACAATAAGGGAGGAAACAAAGAACTTGCAAAGCATGGTGATCAACCACTTCAAGCACATCTTCAGGACAAATATAGGACATTAACCTAGATGACAGGGACAACTATCTCTTCTTTTGTAGTGTTATCCCAATATAGGAGATAATATAAGCAGAAGAATTTTCTCTGCTTTGGATTGTTTATCATCTTTTATTTGATATCGATTGCTACGAGTGTTATAGCATCATTTCTCACCTTCATATGATTCATGATTACTTTTATGGCTTTGGGCACCCATTCCTACGAGACTTGGACAAATTCACTAAAAACGGTGTAAAAATCCCCATACGCGATTATGCCCGGACTTTTTACGCGTGTATACGCGAGTCCACATGCACTTTTCCGCGTATGCCATTAAAATCATTAAAAAGTATATAAAAAATTCCCTATTTTCAGTGGGTTGATGGTTACTCTAGTAGTTAAACCACCCCGACACGTATTAATGTTTCAAGCTGTTGAAACTACTTTGAGGGAGTATAAAAGCACCTCATGTGTATGGCCTAAGGGAGAGAGAGAAATTATTGATATTATACTCTGTTGGCATTCCCTATCCAAGTCCGATTCCCCCGTGCCTCCTGCACTTTCCTAGTTCATTACAGAAACCTTTGTTTCCTTGAGATGCTCATCTCCCTATATGTCATCTCGTATGCACCAGATTTGGAAGGAATCTTAGTGAGGCAAGGGCGGGACGAGATCAGACGACGGTCTGCTCGAAGATCGTGGAAGGATTAGAGTGACTCTCAACTCGTTATTTTTGTACATGCTATTTATAATCATGAAGTACCATCTTGTTCCCGAAATATACGTGTTAGTGTCCACCCTGCATATATGAGAATATTGTTATTTAAGCATTAATGATGGTTTATCTAATGTTTCTTATGGATTTCACTAACATTTAGAGTAGATATATGTTGTACAACCAGTTCTTCGTGCTTTTTTCTTCTTGTCTTTTAGGTTAAGAAGGAAGAACGGTTCGTCTGGGGAGTTTGAACTCTGCGGGATCTACCTCAACCGTAGGACCTACGGGTAACTTCCTCGATCTACTCTATTTAGTTTTTCATGAACATGTATGGTTGTGTGAGTCCTTCTTAAGTAGCATGCCCCCGCTCTCGTGGAGGTTGTAACCCAACGAACCTCTAGGGTGATTTTCCCAGAAACATGAGCACCTTCGAAGGTATCTTTCTTCTTGAATACAAAATTATTGTTGTTTTTCCTTGGAAAAAAGAATACCCGAGACATCCACACACACAACACACACCATGTGCAATTAAATACATTTATTTTTATATTGATACTTATCGTAAAGATACTTGTGTAATCTATTTATAATATGTATTTATAAATATATACAACTGAAAATATCTACAATATATATATATATATATATATATATATATATATATATATATATATATATATATATATAGATATAGATATAGATATAGTATAGATAGATATAGATATAGATATAGATATAGATATAGATATAGATATATATATATATATATAAACTTAATTAAAATATATCAATGTAAAGAATCAAGATAGCATTTTTTTGGTTAAATTATTGTTATTGGTTTGTTTCCTTCTTTTCTTCCATTGGATACTATGTGGGATTCGATTGAGTATTTATCCAGAATATAGCACATATGTATCAACCAATTTCAAGATGAATGCATATTCCAACCGGATTCGACTATATCCAAGTTGTATCGATATCGGGATCCGGACGAGATCCAAGGGCACTGTGCACCCAGATCCGATAATGTAGATTTGAATATGTGAACATGAAAGAAGGCATGGATCTATATGTTTTGCCACATAAGCACACCTAAAACATTATAAGAATGTGATTAGGAACTCGGTTTGATATATAAGTATCAAGTTTCAAAATACCATAGCATCATCTGGATGATGTCCTACATGCTTCTGAAATAAACAAAAAGATTTATGATCTGCTTGCCATAGCTTTCATGGTGATCAGAATCATTCCATGGCTCATCATCGCTTGATGTAGCTTTCCTCCGTATTGATCGAGTACAGTGTCGTCTTCTTCACTTTCTTAAATGGTTTTTTTGATCCTTTCGGAAGTTTCTCAACCTCGTTGGATTCTCGAATATTGATAGGCCTTCTAAGCCTTTGAAATTCATGCGTGGGAGGATTCAATTTAAGTAAATATGCTACATCAAGAAACTTTGTTGAATGTCGAGCTATTGAGAGTGCGAGACAATAATACGGAAGCTTTTGAGACAGAAATTTAAAGAAAACTTGTCCCCATCATCCTCTCGTCGAGCGAGACCTTTGAACACGGTGTTAAAAACCTTTGACTTGGTGAAAAGGTGTCAACACTCATTTATAGATAAGCTTATCATGTTCACGCTAAAGCAAATAATCGCTGTGTGTCTCATTCAAGATTCCAAATTATGTTATCCGTACTATAAAACTATCTTCAAGATGCATGATATAACTACTGAGAAAACATAGAACTTTTTCTTATCTGCCCTTGAATTTTACTCTTTTTTAAAATAAAGTTCAAAAGTATTTGTATTGCATTTAAGACATACGATACTAATACGGACTAAAGGGCAATGCAAATTATAGTTTCAATGAGCCTTGACGTTGTTGCATCAAACTCATCATCCTCCTGCAATGAAAAATTATTCCTTTTTCCCTCTTGTTGGCTTATCCATCAGGACGTTCAATTCTATTGATCACTCGTTTCTTCTTTATTTTCACTGAATTCATAAGAACCTTTTGTTCCTCAAGTTCCCGTGTCTTTCCATCTCTCTCAAAATATTTCGGTTGTTCCTTAAGTTTGTCCTCTTTTACGCTTAAGGCTTCTAAGCAACTTCGTAGCTAATGCTCGTTGAAGCACTCCTCCATCCACTAAAAAAGGCTTGTGTTCACTTAAGTCTTGATCATTTTCATCCTTTTCACCTTCTAAAATCTCTCGAATCTTTGCACTGCAATGCTTTGAAATATTTCAAGGCCCAGTGAAACTACTGACTATTTCAGACCTCCACTACCCTTAATTGAGCATGAATTTGGACCTTTGTAAGCAAACTTTCTTGATCACCTTCTTCTTTTTCAAAAACATTTTCACCATCGCTACACATGCAGGGTTGGCTGATGTTTTCATGAGCTCTGTTCTCATCCCTATCATACCAATAAGTACAATGAAAAAGTGGGAAGAAATACAGGGGAAAAATGAGCTACATTTAACAAAAAATAAAATGCATGTGTTACACTCTAGAAGACCAAGTACCTATCAATTACAAGATATAAGATCATCTTGTAAGATTATTAAGCTAATTTCACAAGAAGGGATACCATGGCAAGTAGTCGGTGCTCAATGTCATCACGGGCGTAGATACAACACTTAAGCTAGCTAGACAAAGTCCGCCCTCCTCTTTCATCTTTGTTTATGTGGTACTCGATTTCACTACAAAAAGACTAAATTGGAAAAACATAAAAAAGACATTCATTTGTCATGCAAAGCACATAGGGAATACACACTTAATTCTATCCCAAAAGTATTAAACAATAATAGAACTAACTACATTTTAGATCTCTAGTTGCACCGACAGAAAGTGAGGTGCATTAAAAGACTTGGGTGGCAGAGACATCATTATGTGAGACATGGACACTGATAAAATAACATGGAAAATATTTCATATTTGATGGTTAATGTTACAAATATATATAAACTAGCATAGATCCACTTGATCCTATATTTTTTTAAGCCTTAGAAGTTATTTAATATTTATCCCTTTTGTTGTAATAGATCATGCAAGATTACTACAATGTCAAATTTAGGTAAAAATGGGTTCTATATTTTGTATTTTTCATTGTAACATTGCAGCTACATTTCTTTCATGCGTGTTATTTTAAGATTGATGTTTCATATTTAATCCTTACATTGTTTGTTTCTTATTTGTGACAGGAAATGAAGCTGGATTTGATGATTTTGGGACCTATTTCATTTCACATAGACAGTGTTTGACTAGTATTAAATGATAAATAACTAATTTAACAAGACTAACACAAAGCATCAATGGGTTCATTCAAGTACATGAAACTATCTTGATGTCTAGCTTTGACATCTTGAAAAATTTTAATGGTATATATGTTGCTTGTGTTTGGGGAATTTTGCTGAGTTTCGAGTTTTATATTTTCTTGGAAAATAATTATTGATATTTGGAAAATGTGTGATTTTATATTGGTATTGGAAACGAAGCTAGTTTTGATCTTTGATTGGAAATGAAGTTGGATTTGATGAAGTTGGGACCTATTTCTTTTCACATAGATAGTGTCCTAGTATTAAATGATAAAGAACTCATTTAAGAAGTCTAACGCTAAGCAACAATGGGCTTATTCAAGTACATGAAATTGTGTTAATGTCTAGCCTTGATATCTTTGAAAATTTTAGTGGTTTGTTTGTTGCTTGTTTAGAGGATTTTGTTGAGTTTGAAATTAGTCCCTTGAATTCTTATGGTTCTCATATCATGCATAGATCGATAGATCGATAGATCTAGTTCTATTATTATAATCATTATTGTTTTCTTTATATATTTGGTGGTTTGAGGAAAGATATTTTATTTCCTTTCACTTTGTGGCATGATTTCAACATCTTCACTTTTTAGAATATAGTAAAATATTTTTCTTATTATAGATTTTTCTTGGAAAAGAATTATTGAGAGTTAGGTGCAAATGCACAATGTTGTGTAGCATTAGTGTGATAAATATGGGATAGTGAAAAGCATAGTTTTGAAGATTAGTCTAAGTTGACTCATACCTAATCAACTCAGTCAAGTTGATTGTTGGTTGAACGGCTAATTGTTGGTTCAATGGACAGAAGGTCTTGCAGGCACAAATACCAAAGGGAAAAATGGAGCCCATCATGGGGTACTCTTTGTAATTCTCCACCACTGCTACCTTTCCTCAAACTCCTCTCCAACCTCAATATTAGTGCTAGTAGTAGCATGACAAACAACACTACGCTTAGCAGAACTAGAAGAACGTGTTTTCCAAACTACACGAGAACTACTTCCCTCACGAGTCACCATGTGCCATGCTTGGTCTCGATGGTTCTCTTCCTTCTTTTTCCCTGGTCATTGGTTACCATTTTGTTTCTTTATAAAAATCTTGCCCATTCCAACTATTTTACAAGGTTTATTGTCACCTAGAAAAACATGTGCAAAATCTCCTTGAACATAATCATGAAAATGTTTCCTATCATATGTGGCTAAGAATGAGACCCATGTATATACAACCCAAGATTCAATAATATTCCTTAATGAAAGAATCAAAGCATTTTGCAACACACCACCTATCACATTCACTTCATGATTTTTCTCTTGTTGTCCATCTCCTTCTTTTCCCTTCCGAGATTTTCAGTATTTCTTCAGGCGTCTTTTCTTCTTACATTTCCAGCACATTATCCATGATCTGGACATGGAAATGCCTTTACTTGAATTACCGTGATGACCTGGGATCTTTCATCTCTCTAGTTTTCTTTCTCTGGTCTCTGCAATCAAAGCATTACCTGTTGTCTCACTTGAGCTTTTCCTTCACATTTCCTCAGTAAGGATACCACCAACAACATCATCAAACTTTAATGTACTAGATCCATAGAAAGAGTTACTAATAGCCATGACTAAGCCATTCCAACTTTCTCGAAATGAGTATAGAAAAAGAGAGCCCTAACTTCATCATAAAAATTTACCCCAACATAACTTAACTAACTGGTAATTGTCTTAAATTCATTTAAATGATCTACAACAGATCCACCTTCTGACATCTTCATATTAAATAGATGCTTAATAAGGAATATCTTATTTGAGGATGAGGGTTTTTAATATATTTTAGCCAATGTCATCATTAAATATTTTTTTTACGTTTCGTATGAAATTTTTAATGCCACCGACATTGTTAGACATACCCATATTGTTCCTAGTGTATTTCTGTCGAAATCAACCCATTATTAGTCTATCATACTCATAGAATTCTTTAATTTTGCACTCAATAGTAGGTACCAATATTTTTGATAAGATAATCTTCCTTCTAAATCTTCCACAACTTGTACTTTTGACCATTAAATTTCTCAACCCTAAACCTACAATATTTTGTCATTGCTCCCACTCAAACCAAGAACCCTTCTCTCTTGTGAGTTTATTAGCCAAATACACCTTTAAATTTGATATCATTTGTTATAAATTAATTAAGGTAACAATGAAATGCATAAAATTATCATGTAAACAAAAACACATAAATGCATAAAACAAGAGAGACACATATATATGTGATCAGAATCTGGAGTAGGGGAAAAAATTATCTCAAAAATTAAAGTGCTTAGGGTTGCACGAAAATAGAATGAAAGTGACTGGTCTGTCACAAGGAATCCAATGCAACTTGTTTCATTTCAAACCGAGTTCATACGAAGGAGTCATGGTCTGCTGATATAGGGAAATTTAAAAGAAAAAAATTATTGCAGAATAGGTACAGCTGTTGACATGGCATTCTAGTCAGGATGCAGAGAATATTCTTTAGTTTTTACTCCAATGGGACTGTGACAAGTGGCACAATTGGATTCACTAGTTTGGTTTGTGAAGGTGAAAATCACCCATTGTCCTCCAATGTTGAGTTTGGGTTCATGGATTTTTATGTGTTGGAAATTAGTTTTTAAATATTAAGATTGGATATATATATATATATATAGACACACACACACACACACACAAACACACATATATATATATATATATATAATGGTTTAATTATGATATATTATAGTATATAATTATATATATATTATTAATTCTAAAATCTTAATAGTTAAAAATTCCACTTATTTTAAATTAAAACCAAAGTTTGAATTTTAAAATCATGAAGGCATGACATATTACATTAACGTTGGCATGACTTTTATTAAAAACCATATTATAAAGGTTTGGAGTCATAAAGGTTTGGTGGCATATTCATTTATGGTGGAGCGTAATATACATGGCCATACATTAAAAAACCGAAGCGTATTAAACTATATTGGAGCGAATACGGTGGTTTATATTCAATCAGTTAAAACCATACATATGGGGTGGAGGTTGAGATTCGACCCCATGACCTCCCCCTGCCATCTCCGCACCTTTAACAATGGGCTATGCTTGTGTTCCTTGATTTGGATGTGTACGACATGGTAATTAAAGAGCATTGTGAACTTGGATGGAGGAGCGGAGGGGCCAACCTGCCTCCTCCACGTGACCAAAAATTGTGTGGCCATGTTATAGCACCTCCCATTAAGCGCGTTTAATGTTTTTTTATCTGCCTAATCATGCTTTTCTGTTAAGTTAATCTTCATTTAAAATTTGGCATATTTTTAGCAGATTCCCCAAATTAAGTGGAACTTAGAGATTTGGTGGAGCTAATTGGCAGTTTTCCATATTTAGAGGGAGAATCTAGGGAAAACATTAATTAGGCCTATCTTGGTCAATTTTGGACCATGTTTTGCTCAAGATAGTGGATTAACATGCTTTGAATTGATTGGAACAAATTTCAATTGCAATGGAGCTCATCTACAGGTGTTTTTGGTCACTTGGAGAATTTTGAAGCCAAGGGCCACCAGGAGGGAAGGTCGTGCCCAGATCATCTCAACCCCGTTTTCAGTGAATGAATAGTCAATTTTTGATGTATTTGATGCTATGAACATAGTGTTATAGTTTATAGAGGCGTTCGAGCACATATGTAGATTATTTTGTCACTTTGGAGATTAAACAAGCCCATGGCCACTAGGGTTGGAGGTCAAGCCTACAACAGCTATGAACCAAATTCAGAGATTTGATAGTTGTTTTTGGGGTATTTGAGTGTTCTAAAGCCAGTGGAACAGTAAAATAAATTCCACTAGATAAATACTTGTGCTTGTAATAAAAAATTTGACTCATAATCCCAAGAGGGCCTAGCTAGTTAAAGCAGGTCCATGGAGATGTAGCCCTTGAGGGGTTAACTCCATCATTATACATTGTATTATGTGATTTTTCTTAATTATGTTTCTATGTTTCATTCATTGTTCATGAGTTTTAATAAGCTATTTAACTCATAATTTGATCATCAAAGCCACATGAAACTACACACATAAACCCCTTGACAAATTGTTAACATGAGATGATCCTTAAACACATTTTTAATCTAATGAGGGAGCTTGCATAACAATAACAAGTTTTCCCATGTTCAGATCAAGTTGGTATCAGAGAAAAAGTTTAGCTCATTTTAGTCGAGGTTAGCTAATTATTCTATAAATATTGGTTGTTGAATTTGTGTAAGGAAAATTTAACAGTCTGCTAAGTTTATGTGTGAAGAAAAAGTCAAGATTGATAATTCAAATTCTCAAAAAAAAAAAAAAAAAAAGCTTTGTATTCATTACATGTGTGATGGAAGCTTCATTAAGAAATGTTTCTAGTTAATCTTCCTTAAAAAAACTCTTTGATAAATATTTGTTGCAAAAACTCTACTTCATGATTGATAAGATGCAAGAGAAGTATGAAGCTAAGAGGGAGAGTTTTAAACTTCAAGAGAAATTAATTTCCATGAAGTAGGAGAAGGAAGACTTCTTGAGAAGATGCATGAGATGGAGACTCAACTCCATATTGAAAATGAGAACCTTGAAAATATGCATCAAATGGAGACTCAGATCCATGTTGCCAAGGAAGCCTTAGCCAAGTATGTGCTTGAAAAAGAGGTATGCAATTCAAGTTTATCTTCAATTTCCTCTAAAGATGAATGTGTAGGTGATTTTGAAGCACACGCTATAGGAATAGGGTCCAAATTATTGATGAATATGGGCTATGAAGGTAGAGGATTAGGTAAACATGCACAAGGAATAGTTGAGTCAATTTTTGTTGAGGAAAGGCCTAAGTATCTGGGTCTTGGATATGGAAAACATGATGGATAAATATATAAAGCCAAGGAGGCACATGAAGGTGTTCCAAGAAGGACTTCCATTTCATTTTCATTACCTCAAGCTTGTGAAGATTGTGTTCATGAGGAGTACAAAAGTTTTACACCCACTTTGCAAGAAGGTCCTCATAAACATGCAGCTAATGAGAATGGTGAACAAGAGGATGTTGAAAGCTCTAAATTCATTGAATACATTGTTGGTATTCCAAAGAGAGCCACTACCTCATCAAATTCACCTCCTCAAGAAGGTGACAAAGGTGAATGTTCAAGGTATAAATCTACTTTTAATCAAGTTTCTTTTGATTATGATAAACATGGAAAATTCTCACATAAGATTTGGATAAAAGTTGCATGTTCCTTTTGTGGTTTGGATAACCATAATGTTTCAAGGTTTTGGAAGAAGATAGCCATGCACAAGAAACTTTTAAAGCACATGAGGAAGAAATCCAAAGACAAAGAAAATAATATTGAAAAGAAGAGGCAATTGTTTTGAACTCATTTCCATAACCAAGGTCATTTTGTAGACAAGTGTTGGACTTTTTATCCAGCAATTCATCCACGACATTTGAAGAAGGTGAAGAAAGAGAATGTCAAGAATGGGAAAGAAGATTCCATAATTGATGTGGGTCAAGATGATTCACATGATGATGATGTGAAGTTGAAAGAAGCACCATTGAAATGGTTTGGTAAGATATGTTTAGATTTAGTATCCAATTAAGGCTTTGAATGTATTTTGATGCTTGATGCATTGTTTTCCTATTGAATGCATGTTGCATGTTTACACCAAGAAGGTGATTGAAAGTGGAGTATGTTGATTCACTTTATTGCAGAAATTTTTTTTTATTTCAGTTTTAAGTACATGTACATATGAACGGAGTTCTTGTACTTATAATTTTACTTGTGAGAAATTTGAAGAATTGTATACATTCATGAGATTTTGTGTGCTTGAACAATGGAATTTTGATAGTTTCATTGTGCTTGAACATGCATGAGTAATTGACTTCTGTTGGTCGATGGCTTTGTTGAACATGTATGTTGTCAACTTGAGAGTGTTGATAATTTGCACATCCATGAATGTCAACATGTGTTGGTCGATTTATTGTTGTACGCATGTCGTATTGACTTGGAAGAGTTGATTTTGTCTCCAAAGATGAAAAGGAGATGTTGAAGAAATGTTTCATGAAATTTGAAATTCATTTTGTTTACACGTGCTTATGCTTGACTTGAGAGTTAGGCTTTTGAAGAGGCATTTTTTGTCGACTTGTGTTTGGTCGATCAATTTTGACACCAAGATGTGAGAGTACATGGCGATGTTCACATGATGTGAAATTTGTTTCTTTGAAGGAGCAAGAGGATATGTCGTCAAGTTGTTTCTTGCATGGTATGTTGTTTGTGAAAAGATGTCAAGAGAAAAGGTTGTAGCCATTGTAGACCATTTTATGTGTTGACACCAAGAAGAGAAGGAGATGGTGAATACATTCTTCCAGATGTGGAATTTGGAACTATGGAGGTAAAGAATGGTCAATTTTTTTCTTATTTTTATTGATTTTGTAACTATTTGTTGTAGTTCAGTCATTGTGCAAAGGAGGAACAAGATTCTCGGTGGGAAGGAACCAAGGAATCGATTTGGTACAGCAAAATTGTTATATCAACAAGCAGCCAAAAAGTATTGGATTGGGTCAGCAGCAAAGGGAGAAAAGTGGTTGAAGAGCCAGGCCATTTGCAAGGCATGTTAGTCACGAAGTGGTTGTCATAGCGATTTCTCCAAGTAGAATCAATATGATAGAACTTGGGAAACATAAGAGTGTTCAACAGTCATGCGATAACTAGCTTTTGGGGTCCAAAAGCATGTCAGTGGGAAGGAGTGGTCAGAATCTAGACCAGGGGCAAAAATTAGCTCAAAAATGAAAGTGTTAATAATTGCACAAAACTGGAATGAAAGCAAATGGCTCGTCACAAGTAATCCAATGCAACTCGTTTTTTTGAGAACTGAGTTCGGATGAAGGAGTTATGGTTTGTTGATCATCGTTCAGAACGGGCAAATTTTTAAAACAATATTGCACAACAGGTACAACTGATGACATGGCAGTCTAGTCAAAATTTAGAGAATCTTATTCAATTTTTATCCCAATGGGACTGTGACAAGTGGCACAATTGGATTTTCCAATTTGTTTTGTGAAGGTAAAAATCGCCTAATGTCCTCCAGTGTTGAGTTTGGGTTCATGGATTTTTATGTGTTGGAAATTTATTTTTAAATATTAAGACTGGATATATATATATATATATATATATATATATATATATATATATATATATATATTAAATTATATGGTTTAATTATCATATATTATAGTATATTATTTTATATATATTAATACATATTATTAATTCTAAAATCTTAATAATTAGAAATTCCAAATATTTTAAATTAAAAACAAAGTTCAAATTTTAAAATCATGAAGGCATGGCATATTACATTAACATTCGTATGATTTTTATTAAAAACCATATTATAAATGTTTGGAGTCATAAAGTTTTGGTGGCATATTCGTTTATGGTGGAGCGTAATATACGTGGCGATATATTAAGAAAATGGAGCGTATTAAACTATATTGGATCATATATGGTGGTTTATATTCAATTGGTCAAAAACATACATATGGGGTGGAGGTCAAGGTTCGACTCCGTGACCTTTGCCTTACCATCTCTACACCTATACCAATGGGCTATGCCCGTGTTCTTTGATTTGGATGTGTACAACCTTGTAATTAAGGAGTAGTACAGACTTAGATGGAGGAGCTGAGGGGGCCAGCCCGCCCCCTCCACGTGACCAAAAACCATGCTACCACGTTTCAACACCTCCCACTAGGGGATTTTAATGCGTGATTATCTGCATTCTTATCCATTAATGTAATCTGAGGTTAGCAGTTGGTGGATTTTTAGCAGATTCCCCAAATTTAGCAGAACTTTCAGATTTAGTGGAGCTAACTGGTAGTTTTCCAGATTTAGAGACAAAATCTAGGGAAAAATTTAATGAGTCATATCTTGGTCAATTTTTGACCACTTTTTGCTCAAGGATAGTCATTATTAGCATATTGGCATGCTCTGATCCATTGGAGTATCTTGCAGAGGCAATGGAGCTCATTTATAAATTTTTTTGGTCACTTGAAGAATTTTTGATGTATTTTAAGCTATGGAAACATTGGTACAATTTATAGAGGCGTCAGAGCACATATGAATGATATTTTTTCACTTTGGATATTAAACAAGCCCATGGCCACTGGGGTTGGAGGTCAAGCCTAGAGGATCTGTGAACCAAGTTCAAAGATTGGATAGTTAATTTTGGGGTATTTAAGTGTTATGAAGCCAATAGAACAATCATAAAATCCATCGGAGCAATAATTGTGCTTTTAATAATACATTTGACTCATAATCCCAAGAGAGCCTTGCTAATTAAAGCAGGTCCATGGAGATGTAGCCCAGGAGGGGTCAAATCCATCATAATCGATTGTGTTATGTGATTTCTGTGAGTTATGTTTCTATATTTCATTTGTTGTTCATGAGTTTTAATAAGCTAATTAACTCATAATTTGATCAGCAAAGACACATGAAACTACACAATAAACCCCTTCATAAATGGTTAACATGAGACGATCCTTAAACACATTTTTAATACTAATGAGAGATCTTGCATAGAAATAACAAGTTTTCCATATTCATATCAATACGTGGTTCACAGAATTTGGGCTATGTCCACAGAAAAAAACCAGTCCTTCCTTTTATATTACACAACAAAATGAAGAGATTCAACCTATAGAAGATACACTGTAATTTCCTCTTCTCGCTCACACAATCTCTTCTCTCTTTTTTTTCTTATAATAATAATATAAAACCACAATAAAATTCCCTCACATAAACTAAGGGTTTCATTCTATACAAAAAATCCCTGAAATAACATAACTTCTTTTGTCATGTCATCTACCTAATGAATGACCTATATTGAATATGAAATTACAATATTTTACAAGGAAAATTTTCATCTATTTTTAGCTTCGGGGCGATGCCCCTAAACCCCATCCAGGGGGGAGGGTGGTATAAAATCACTGTCTCCCCTCTTGTACCTCGCTAGGAGTGAAAAAATGAGTATATTTTCGACCTCGTTATGAACAATATCCAACGTGACTAAAACAAAAAACCTATGAACAATCATGAAAATAATCAAGCTCCACACCCAACAAGTTGACCATCCAAAAACAAAAAATCCAGGTGACATGTGTCCTCCACTAGCACATCACCTCCTCCACCTATCATGCCACATCTATGTTGTTCTTACGTCTAGACATGGATTTTAGCCTAGGCACTCTATATAAGTATTGTATGAACAAGAGCTTAATCAAGGGCCAATCATATCATATATCAAAGAAAATTATAATATTTTTCTCATCTAATGTTCTGAGGTCATAGGGCCCCTTAGTCCTCCAATTCTAATGTCTAAGTGCTTTGTGGAAAATGGATTGAGCAGCGGCCGATCATATCAGATATTCAGGAAATTTGCTAACTTTTGCATTGAAAACCACTTGATGTCCAAGAATCCAATAAAAATCAACACTTTATGATAACATTTCTATTCATTAAATAATAATGGGCCTATCAAATTTGGCCACACTAGGGCCACATCACCCTCATCTAGTTTCATATCACCTTAAGCATTTTTGTTGGGGGTCAATGGTGGTTTTGGTAAGGAGGGTGGGGAGGCCAATCCTTTCATCAAATTCCATATACTATCAAAAATTTTACTACATGACAACATTTCAAACCTTCCCAAAGTTAAGAGATAATTATGTAATTGGGACTCTCAAAATGAATAAGGATTGTTGATCTCATCTCATCCAAGCTGCATCGACGCACTGATTCAATAATCCCTTTTTTTGTTGATTGTTGATTCGAGGATTTTCCTTATGTATTCAAACACACTCTCCCTAGTATTGAAATCAATGAAAACATCATCATACATGTTTCCCCTGGAATTTATTAACTCAAGTTGTTCCGCATCAATCCAACTATGCTCCCCTAGCATTGATATCGATGAAAACAAAATTTTCAATAATCCATTGTCCATGAAACTTTATTCACATATAGAGTTGATTGTGTAGATTCTAAATATATAATTAGAAAAAATAAACATAGATTATACTATTTTTAATACATTTTTCTCTTAACATATATCAAAATATTAAAATACATCCATGATATATTTCTTCTATAACATTCATGGTCTTAACCATTTAGAAAAAATATATATATGGTGAACTAGAGGAGATTATGACCTAGAATCCTAAAAAAAAAAAGGAATGTTTGATAATCGTAATACCCTTTTAGGTTTCAAGGATATATATATATATATATATATATATATATATATATATATATATATATATATATATATATATATATATATATATATATATATATATATATATATATATATCTGAATATGAAAAATAATTCTACACACGACTAATATGTTCTATACAATTTCATAAGTTTTGTAGCAAGATTTCATCATTTAAATACTCAAAGGTTGCATTAATAAAAACATGTACATTATATTTTGCATGAAAAATAACATACCAATGTTACAAAAACTAAAAATTGACATAGTTAGACATAATTTCTATAGCTGAAAATTATATAATTTTAAAGATAACTAATATTCCTACATCATCTTCCAATTCATTGAATAGGCACCTCTAATAATCCCTCCAAGTTAATATATTGATGTTTCTCCATGCATGCATTTCCACCAATACATCATAATACACTATCATTAGCTTGCACCTGTCCAATAGATTATAGTTTCATAATGATGATACACTATCATTAGCTTGCACCTGTCCAATAAATTATAGTTACATAATTATGAAAGATATCTAAATCTAAGTTAGTTATAGAAACTATCATTAAGCTATGGACAACTTAATTAGTTTTAGTGTTATCACGAAGGAAGGTTGAAATGTTTTATTGGATCATGGACTTTAAGAAATATTTTGGAATGATGCCTAAAATATGCGTTTGGGATATGATATTAGAATCTCTAGTAATCCTTTAAAGTTGGGAGCTCTAATTTTTAAGTTGTATAAAAAACTTATTTTTATTTTTTTGGAAGAAGAAAATAATTGTAATATAATATATAACAAAGATTGCCCTTTATCTTTTATTTTTTTAAATTTTACATTGATAAGTTAAAAATATCTTTAGATAATATAGATTGTGTTATCACTACCTTATATAAGATAGTTATAACTCTGCCTTTTTACAATAATGTTATTTCTATTTTCTAAAAGAAGCTCTATGAAATTTAAAACAACTAAGAATTATTGAAGAACTTTTTTATCACATCATTATAACAATACATATTGATAATACTAACTATGGTGACAAGTCGACGAAAATCAATTACCCTAGTTTTACTTAATACTATAACCAAGAAAAACAAATTAATTCTTCCAAGTATCTTGGGGATTTACTACATCATCACTCAACTAGTACACTAACGTAGAGAAAAGGAATACTAGATAATGGAAATCATATTTCAATATTTGATATTTTTTACTATTGTTATCCTCTATGGCAATGAAATTAAGGATCGTATCATTTCTACATAAATCTAGAAAAAATTAGAGAAATTCTCAAAGCACTTTATTAATTTATAATCTTAAAATTTAGAGAAATAACCATTATCTTCTTCTCCTATTTGAGTTTTGGGTTTCATCTATTGACATCAATTTTAAGGTTATGTACCTAATGTACAAGTATAAAATATTTGTTATAATTAAAAAATATTAAGCATTATTTTGTTTTTCAAATTTATGTAAAATAAAATTTAAGAAAGAAAAATTCAAGTTAATAAAATTATGAAAAAAAAAATATTTTATTTGGGAGATGATTTTTCTCTATCCTCACTTATGGAGAATTGGAAATATCTTGCATTCAAAGTAAACATTCTTTATATCTTACAACTTACTATATGGTCCTAGCCAACTTTGTATCAACCCTCTTTTCCTACCACTTTGTATGGGTTCATTAAGTTAAATTTTGATGGAATATCAAAAGGAAATGTAGGTGCTACTCAATTAGGTGGAGTTTTGATGGATGCGTAGGAGAAGATAGTGTATCTCTACATTGGCATTTTGGGATAGGAGAAGATAATGTATCTCTACATTGGCTTTTTGGGGCATAATGTTAACACTGTAACTAAGCTCTAGGAGGTACGATATGATCTCCTTTAGGAACATCAAGACATATTTTCTAAACATTTTATTGAAGGGTATTCAAAACTAGTGATAGCCTTAATTAAAGAAATCATACATGGAACATACCCTCACAATATCTTCCATAATTGGTGACACAATGACTTCTTTTATTTTATTTTTGTTGTCATTCCTAGCATCCATGTCATCTTGACCACCCATCTCCAAAGGAAAAGAAATATATTAGCAGATTGACGAGCCACTAAAGGATTTCTAAATGATGTTCAAGCACAATGTTGACTCTCAACAACTTCTAGGCAGACCTCTAAACCTCTTAGTGAAAGGTTGATTGGAAGATCTTGGTTGTAGAAGATATATCCTCCCTGTATGAGTTGAATTGGGATGTGTTATGCTGGGGGATGGCAAGGATGTTGCCACCTCATTCAAAAAGAGAGATCAACATGCCTCCCACCCTTATCACAATGCAATGCGTGGTTTCAAACTCAATAAATGGAATTAAGTACAACATGTTGGTTGTCACTCCCATTTCACTAGGCCATATCCAAGGTAGGATCTACATACCCTCTAGAGAGAGGTTCAATGCGTTTTGGTTCATAGTCATTATGGTGATTGGCTCCTCCAGTAAGTTTCCATTCATTTCCATTATTTAGTTCATTTGTTGGTTTATCTTTGTGGTTTATTCAATGAATTATTTTAGTGCCTTCTATTTTGTTAGATGTTTACTTGCAGGATTTGATATGGATCTTCTACTATGGCCTTGTGGTTGGGTGCCAAACATGGGCATACTATGTGCCAATTCTATGTGATATTTTGAAATCACATCTACAATAGAGGCTTGGATGTCAAACATGGGCATACTTGTGGAAAAAAAACCAATATTTATATACAATAGATCTCTATTGGCATACATAGTCTCTTCTCAGCCTTGTATTTCTTGACATCAATGATGCCAAGGATGAAATTGTTCTATTCTTAGATGATATGGTGTTGTAATTAAAAGAAATGAACAAGAAGTTAATGCAGATAAAAGCAAGTGCCGCTCTACACCCAACACTTGCTTTTATCTATCAATTCTTCTTATATTACATTATGTTCTGGTTAATAATAAGCCTCATAAAACTATGATGTGATATCTAGATAGCTTTTGTAGAGTAAAGTGATAAAAATAATATATTAATCATCTTTTAGATGATATATTTTATATTTTTAGAGACTAAATGGTATAGTTTTCCTGGTGGAAAATTAATGATACTTAAAAGGTAATAATATATGTAACTTTTCTTTTGATAATAAAAATTTTAACTTAAAAAATATTAAATAAAGGAAAAACTATTGATATTAAAAATAATAATTCACTGATTTCAAAATTATATTTAACTTAAAAAGGAAAAATTATTACTATTAAAAATAATAATTCACTGATTTTAAATTATAATTTTGAGAACTCAAATATTTACTGATTTTAAATTATGACTTTGAGAATTCAAATATTAGGGATATTTTTAACATAAAGCATATGTTTTTGTTTTTTTTGCCATATGATTCACACACCCTTTTTTCGTAATAAAAATACCTTAAAAACGTTCTCATGGGTTATAATTTGACTCAAACCAATAAGAACCATTAGGAGGGAGTAAATTTCTCCCGGTTCATTCTAGCTGGCCTAAAAGCTAGAAAAACATACAGCCTAACCGAAGCATCCGGACTTCCATACTCCTCTTATTTTTTCCAAAAATATTTTTCACATGGAACAGCACGCTTGTTTGCTCGTTAATGGAATTCACTCGATATCTCTGAATTGACATGCTCGCAAAAATAAATGATTTACCAGGTACGTTGATCTTTGAGCCACTGGTTTTCATCGTTGCGCAAACAAACAAGCCCACCGTTTAATTTACCTTCGCGGCCGCTGAAACCACGGTTTACCTGACAATCCGTGGGCATGTGTAAAGTCGGCAGGCCGTGATAGTTCAACCATAATTACAATTAATTACTCCTTCCGAAACCAAGCGCTACTATACATATATCATGTCGGCATCCTTCTGCTTCCAATCCACGCCAACGGCACAGAATGTTTCCTTTCTCTATTTATTCCTCACGCCCTACCGTTCCCTACAAGTTCCAGCCGCCAGCCGATAAGAATATGACAATCCCTGCTTCTACTAGTCATAGTGTTAGCAGCAGCTTTAAGGAGGAGCGGGGATTGCCGTTCCAGCCGCCAGCCGATAAGAATATGACAATCCCTGCTTCTACTAGTCATAGTGTTAGCAGCAGCTTTAAGGAGGACATTCTATTCAGTTATTTCAATCCATAACCACCATATACACAGTTCCTTCATGTACTTATGGGAATAGTAGAGTAGGGAAGTAGAATGTCTTAATGTATCCATTTTTCCTTAAGATACCTATGCCTTTATGTTTGTGTACTTCAATGTTGAATGATCTGCATTTTCTAAGACTTGGTTTGAAACAAGGATTAGCTGTGATGCAGCCAGGGTTCCTGTGGTCGTTTAAAAGAATTAATGTTTAAATTTAAGTGATGTACTTATATTCAGTGTTCAAAATGGACATCCAAGAGAAGGTGCCCACTGACTATCTTTTGTTCGAGATCCACTAAGAACCTCTGATATATCTTTAACACTCGACTTCAATAAAATTTGGTTTCCATGAGTGTCCGGTAGTTGCACGTATTACCAGTGTATTGCATACTTTTTACCTCCACGATAATTGATATCGCATTGTTCACATGTTCTGCATCACCTTTCAACATTGAAATTCCTTTTACAGTAATTGAGATGATTTTAGTGTGTGTAATTATTAGCATCGGGTGTTTTCCTTAGTAACACCTGTCAACATGTTAATTCCTTTAACAGGCGAGGTGATCTGGTGGATGTGTATTATCGTCGACTGTCTACTTATTTTGGATGCTTCATATTATCGTTTAATATGTGTAAACTATTCAAACCTGATATTATTATTCGTTACTAATATCTTCTAAAACTATGCAAAACAACCATTTATGGAATAATGGGAGGGAAATTTCAATTAAAAGCTCCACGGTTTGATATATCAATGCAACCAAGGTGAATGGGTGGTCAGGTAGACATGCGTACGAGTGACTTACTTTTCATGTTCTATAAAATATTTTAAACAATGCTAAAAATTTTAACAAAAGCGCTTTGGTGGTCAGTGGTTGTATCATTATGAAAATATGAAGATTACTGTTTGTTATATTAATATGAATTCTAACTGAGGTTAGACGTGGTTGGAGATGAAATATTTTGAATGGGTGCTTGCCCATTCGGACCAGTCCCTGCCCTTAAATACGGGCCATGTCAAAGTATCCTCCAAAGGAAAGACCGGGCTCGGCTTGTCCTGTGGGAGTATGCGGCCACTTGGAGAAAGTACACAAGATAAATCTTCAGCCCCTGGAAATATTAAAATTAGCATTTGCACCGAGAGCTGCAAAAATTTTAAATACCCATATTTTTTAATGAAACTTTGTTTGCTTTCATGTCTTTCATAGTTCATTTGCAGGGTCGAGAAGCAAGCAGAAATGTAAATTTTTTTTTTTTTTTCTATTTAATTTGAATCAATGCTGCATCTAACCTCTCGAACTTGGCTAACTTATAATCAAGGGCTTTATACTCTCCAGGGTTTGAACCAGGGCTGTTAAGGTGACGGTACTCTGTCTCGATAGCTACCACAAAGCGACGGACTAGGGAAACATAATTTTGTTCCTTATTTCCATCCTTTTTTATTTGTCAATTGTTTGGTTGCACTTTTCTTGTTGCTGTTTCTTGATTAAAGTTTGTTACCTGTTATGTATATTGTCTAAGTTTCAGCAGTTTGTATTGTGTGTGGTGTTAAAATTCACAAGACTCACAGATTTTACGCGGCAAAGATATTGGCCTGCAGCACTTTATTTTGCATATATTATTATCCCGCATCCACAATCAAACATTGCGCATGCCTTGCCTATCTATGCTCATGCGGATCCAATCATCTATGTGGGTTCTTAACATAGACAAAAACATGGCCAAGAAAACAAATGAAGGCACCCCAAATGAAGGCACCCTTGAAGCGTAAATGTTTAAGTTTGAATTACTTAAGACTCTCACTCAGTCAAACATTTATCTGAACTCAGCAATATTGTAGTTCAATCTGAAGCCACCTTTGCAATATTGCAAATTGTCCCTTTTGAAAAGCTTTCACTCATACATTGTCTAAAATTGACCCGATCTCACAAAATTCCATCTCGTGCATTTATCTTCTCCACTTGTTGGTGAACTAAGTGGATTTTCATGGCAATGCAGTTCTCGCTATCACATCTAAAAACTGTGGGACTCAACTGTCCCGTTTCAAAATCTGCAATCAACTTTCTTGATCAGACTAGCTGCTTGATTTCATAGAAAGCTGCTAGGTACTCTGCTTCCACACTCAAAAGAGAAATATTGAACTGCTTCCTACTGGCCTATGAGACGATTCCACCCTCCTATTTCAAGCAGTAATCTCATGTAGGCCCATGACATCAAAATCTCTTGCCCATCCACATCACAGTATCTGATTAGCTGCAATGCATCGTCCAAACTCCCACTGATGTGACGCTGAAGTCCATTGGACATAAAATACTTGAAAATGCGCTAATTGCTGTTGACTATTGCGAATTAGGACATCTCAAGAATTTAATTACATTACTGATAGCATATCTGATATCAGGACTCACACCTGAAAATTACAATCTATAACTACTCAAGATTTGACTAACATTGCCGAAGACATATGCAATATCAGACCAAAAAAATACTATTGTTTTCTAGGAAATACTCTTTGAAGTCCTCTATTGTGAACATTATTTTTCCATAGAAATGTACTCATGTGGGTAATAGTGTGGTCTCCCAGGAATCTATATATCTTAAATAAATCCTAGACATATTGTAGAGATTTGTCTAATCAAGTGTCACAGATAGGAGATTTTAAAATTGTAGAAGTTATTCCAAGACGCCAATTAGTGAATGGCTTCATCTTCAACAATGAAATATAAGTTGCAGCACAGGCTAGCACTTGTCTGGAAAAAATGAAAAAGTATTAAAACCTACATATGACCAAAACACATCAACGGAACAAATAGTTATAAACATTTAAATTCCACCCAAAGGAATGCATTCATTAGCTAAGCGATTGTATATATAAATGTGTGTGTATCCATCCATATATAATGCACATACATATATTTCAATCTCCATTCATACATCCGACCACACTAATAAAAATAGTGGATCTACAGTGTACACAACATAAGCCTTGTAGGTCTGTATAGTATGGGTATTGTGCATGCATAGGTGTTGAAGAGCCAACACAAGAAGATCCCTGAGGGCCTGCATGACATGAAAATAAGTGATGATTGATGCTAAAGTCCTATACAACCTAATATAAGTAAGGAACAAAACAAATGGCATGATACTTGAGATGCAATACAGCTACAGGCTGTAAATGTGCCGCAACATCTCTTCCTAACGAAAGGGATGCAAGCGTTAGGAAGAGATATTCAACATTTTGTTTCAGTGTGGGGTCAGGTAATGTCCTAGTTTACTAGGCAGCAAGCGACAGTTGCATTTAATTCATCAGAGGCACTATATGACAACGCGATTTGCCATTTGTGTATTCATACGGTTTCATAAGTTAATAACAGAGTTGACTGATCAGAGTTGAAGTCCATTGTGGTATATCGTGACAATCAAAGTTGTATGGGCTTTGAGTAAAAACCACTGAAGTCCCCAACTTATACAAATATGAAAAACAATGAAAAATAAAATTATGAATTCATCAAAGGATCAATACCTGCGAATGAAAAGAAACCTACAACCTTGAATCCATTACTTGACAAGCTCATTCACCCAACCGACATCTGGCGACTCTGCTTATGAAGAAGAGTCTTGAGATTTTCTTTGGTAAACCTTTTGTATATATTTGCCCTCAAGTCTTTACTAGATTCGACCCTCTGAACAGGCTCTTCAAACCAATCACCCACATCATCAGCATTTTCTGAGTGAGAACAAGCGGAGTTGCTACAGAGTATGAGCAAAGAAACAGACTGCGCAGTAAGCTCACCATCTTCGGGAGCTGCAACGGGTGAAGCTTTGGCCTCACAATTTGAGTTGGACTTCTCCCTCATCGCATTCATGGTGTTAACTATGATGGGATGTATGTGGTACTTGGATAGTGGAGCATCTTTCCAGATGACGGGAAGCAAAGAACTCTTTAGTAGCTAGGAGGAGAAGGATTTTCATATGCACATCGAGATGGTGATGATGGGAGGTATAACGCTACTGGGATTGGTACAGTTACTTTCCAAAGAGAGTTAGGTAAACCTTTCATATTAAAAAATGCAATGCATGTACCAAGCTTGAAAAAAAAATAGTTTCAGTTGCTATGTTGGAGGATCTTGGATATGATGTGGTTTTCACTGAAGGAAAGGCATTCCTTCATCACAAAGCCACAAAAAAGGTAAAGAATATTAGGGTTCGTGTGAAGAACCTTTACAAACTTGATGTATATGGTTGTGCAACATTGAACAGTAAAGGAGGGAAGGTGGTGAGCCTGGATAAAAGTGAGTTATGGCACAAGAGATTGGGCCATCTACACCATAGTTCTTTGAGGATCATACAACAATTTTTTATAGGTCTTCCAAAGGGTACTCTTGCACAAATAGACACATGCAAGGGATGTACCATGGGGAAGTATACTAAAGCCACTTTTCATGAGAAGGAGAACTAAGCAGTGGAAACCCTTGAGGGAGTTCACTCAAACGTGTGTGGACCATTATCTACACCTTCCACAGTGAAGCACATGAATTATGTGATTTTTTTTTACGATGTTTCTAGTGAGTGTTGAATATTCTTTATGCAAAAGAAAGATCAGATGTTCTCCAAGTTTTTTGAGTTCAAAGAACTAGTAGAGAAAGATATAGGGAAGAAGGTGAAGGCTCTAAGGAGTGAAAATGATGATGAGTATATCTCTAATGAATTCAAGAACTTCTATGACAAAGAAGGAATTCTGAGAGAATTTTTCGCACCTCATAACCCACAACAAAATGGGGTTGCTGAAAAAAAGAACAAAAAAATCGTTGGAGTAGCATGAGATTTGTTACATGATCAGGGCCTACCATTTCATATGTGGGCAGAGGCATGCAACACAGTGGTATTTGTGTAGAACTGTAGTCCTCATCGAATACTTGGCATGCGTACACCAGAGGAGGATTTTTCGGGTAAGAGACCAAATGTTTCATATTTTAAAATTTTTGGCTCATCTGTCTATTTCCATGTGACCAAATATGCTAGGAAGAAGCTAGAATGAACAACAAAGGTTGGGATATTTAAGGTGTACACTGATACTCCCCACAACTATCAGGTGTATTTGTCAAATAAAAAGATGATTTTTTTCAGGAGAGATGTTAAATTTGATGAGGAGAAAGTCATGTGATGTCCCTTGAGAGGGAGCTTAACTTGCATGCACATGAGGAACTCTTAGTTCCAAAGGATGAGCCTAAGGATGTGGAGTAGCCACAAGTAGAGGACCATGGAGTGGCAAAAACCACTCATGCAGAGCCATCCACCAAAATGGTAGGAATCACTCTAGAGAGGTTGACAGATTGATGCTAGATGCGACAGAGCATGTCAGTGCACCTACATCACAGCGCAAAAAGAGAAGGTACCCAGACAAGTATGCTAGATACATGGCTCTTATGAGCGAGTGTATTATGACAAAAACATCCTCATTTGAGGAAGAAGTGCAACAACCAACATGGTTTGATGCCATGGTTGAGGTGTATGACTCCATTATCAGAAATAATGCATGTGAAGTGGTGCCAAGACCAGTGGGGATGTTAGTGGTTGGATCTAGGTGGATCTACAAGGTGAAGCAAGTAGCAGATGGGAGTATGGATAAATACAAGGCTATATTTGTGGCTAGAGGATTCTCATAGGTATAGGGAATTGACTATGAGGAGACTTTTGCATTGGTTGTAAGGTACTCATCGATTAGATATATCCTTGCACTCTCAGTGCAGATGGGGTAGAAAATACATCAGATGGATGTAATAACAACCTTTCTCAATAGAGTTATTGATGAAGTAGTGTACATTGAGCATCCATAAGGTTTTGAGACCTTTGATAGGGAGTCGTATGTGTGCATACTGAAGAGAGCATTGTATAGGCTAAAGAAAGCACCTCATGTTTGGTACACCAGGATCGACAACTATTTCACCTGGTTGGGCTTCATAAATACTGAAGTGGATGCAAACCTACATAATATTGTGGTTGATGATAAGCTTTTGATTATTTTAGTTTATGTTGATGATATTATACTGACAGGTAATGAGCATCTCATAACATCTTTCAAAGAGGATCTTGCAAGAGAGTTTGAGATGAAGGAAATGGGGCTCTTTCATTATTTCCTTGGCTTGAAAATATGGAAAAGAGATGGGGAGATATTTTTTTCTTAGGGAAATTATGCCAAGGATATTATGAGGAAGTTCCACATGGAGGGTAGAAAACCCATGGAGACCTCTTGCAAGAAATTGGAGGAAGGAGGATGCTACTTCAGGTGAGCTAGTGGATGCTACTCTTTAAGGGTAGCTTGTGGGTTCACTTATGTATTTGGTGAAAACATGAACAGACATATGCTACACAGTTAACAAGATTATTCAAGCTATGCTTAAGCCTATCGAAATATTTTGGAAGGCAGGGAAGCATGTTTTGAGATATCTCAGGAGAACTACAGAGTATGGATTATGGTACAGACAGACAGTGGGAGTGAAGCTTCAAGGCTTCAGTAATGCAGATTGGGTAGGTAGTCCATTAGACAGGAAGAGCACATCAGGGGACATCTTCAGCATAGGATTAGCAGCATTTCCTTGGTACAGCAGGAAGTAGAGATCAATTTCACTAATTTCATCCGAGGCAGAGTACATGGCAGCTAGTCAAGATGCATATGAGGCCATCTGGATGAGGAGGATACTTATTGATTTGTTTGGTCATCAGATGGATCCGACATTGATACATTTTGATAACTTGAGTTGCATAAAACTCTCGTTTAATCTGGTATTCCATGATAGGTCTAAGAATATTGACATCCGGTTCCATGATCTCAGAGATTTTGTTCAGAGGCGCATTATGTTGCAATACATTCCCACAGAGGATCAGGATGCAAATATCTTGAGAAAGGTGCTTGCAAAGAGAAAATTTGAATACCAAAGAGGTAGGATCGGGGTAGCAGATAATCCCTTTCTTGTTGAGAGGGATTGTTGAAATTCAATAAGAAAATGAACCACATACTAGTGTGGGATTCTAGGTCACACATGAATGAGGAATTTAGTTACACATTAGTGATAATGTGGCAACCAATTTTCAAATAAATTGTAATCATATCTCATAACAACTTGTAATAGTTAACTAAGTGTGATAGACTTAGTTAGCTCAATAATTTCAAGTTGAGGGTCAAAGAGTAGGCATGTAGAGCTATTCTACTATTTTCAGAGTCTATTTGTTGTTGTAGCACTAGTGTCGTGTGAGTGAAATCTATTAACTCAAATTAATTGAATTAAAATCAGTTTAAATAGTTCTAACTGATTGATGAGCTAGTGGAAGATCAAGTGAATTAAACTGTATTTAATTCACTAGTTATATACCAAGTAACTGATGATCCACAATTAATAGCTACATGCATGTCAATTCTAATGACAACCCAGTTGAGACAAATGTTAAATGAAAGTAAACTATTAGTTGTATTATTAGCGAACTGCCCAAGTGTAGTTATAAATCCATACAAAGCCCATGATGGCTTGCACAGTCAAGAAAGGTTGGAATTCCTATTTAATAGGAATTATTTAACCTGGGGATTGCGTGAGCAAGGCAGGCTAAAGGTGGGAAAGAAAGTGTCTATGTATTGCTCCAATTTTTCCTAGATCAATGTGAGATAATTAGTAGAGTGTATGAGGTTGTGGTGAGCACACATGCATTGTATTGTTTCATGAATCGTTGGTTTATTATACAATAAATATGGAGGGGTTTTCAGCAGTTGCTTTCCCCAGGAAAATCTTGTGTTGTGAGATTTATTTATTTATTTCTCTTACTTGCATGTGATTGAGTGATCGTGATTTATATTTTGAAAATATTGTAGAAGAATTCAATATATTGTTTTAGTACATTGCATGATCGGATCGAATCCATTGGTGTAATTTCTACAAAAAAATTAAAGAAAATTTAGTGATTCTATTAACTTAATAAGGGTACTATGGTTGGAGTAGGTAAAAGCATTAAAGGAAATTTAGTGATAAAATTTAGTGATGCTATTAATTTAATAATTGTATAGTGGTTGGAGTAGGTAAAAGTATTAAAGGAAATTTAGTGATTCTATTAAGTTAGTAAGGGTGCAGTAGGTAGAAATATTGAGAAATGAGAGTGGGGAGGGTACCCTCACTCATGGGTAGGTAAGGGTGGGGATAAGTGTGGGGATGGAGGAAAACATCAAAGAACACTTAATGACCCCATCCTAATGTCTTTGACTCTAACCCTCATGTCTTTGACATTTTCTCCCACCTTCATCTCTTGGAAAGAGAACATAAAATAAACCTTAATGACCCCATTAAGGTTTCTCTAATGTTCCCATGACATGTGGGTCCTACACTCTTAGAGATGGTCATCGGTGAGGTTCTGGATAGGAGGGAACATCTTAACAAACTTAATGACCATGGGTGGTCATGAATTGGGGTGGAGGTGGTGGGGAATATAAGAGTAACTTAATTACCATGGGTGAGAATGGGGATGGATGTGAAAAAATTGAATGACCCCATTATTTTTACTCTAATAAACCCCTCTGCCCACACCATGTCATGGGTACATTAGAGAAAAATTAATGAGCCATAACATGAGGGTGGTGGTGGAGGGGGCGACATGAGGGAAATTTTAATGAGGTCAATAAGTTTACTTTCATGTTTCCCCCACCCCCACCTAATAATTTTTCTTTCATGTCTCCTCCCTATCCCAACCCTCATTAATTTTTTTATGTTAGTTTTTCAATGAACCAAATGTAGGTTATATATCAACAATCCTATGTTATTAAATCTATGACATAAACATTATATTAATTGTAAGACTTAATGAAGAGAATTTCCCATATTTTTTGTCTTTAGGAACTACTACTACAAAAAGTGAAATAAATATGTGGACATTATTTCATTTTTTGGGGGGGAGGGGGTAGGAAGGGTTTTCCCAATAATATGTTTTTATGAGGGTTTATTTAATTGTATCATACAAGTAACTAGATATAACGGCAATTTGTATTATCCTAGTCTTCTATATAAATGAAGAATGACTAGAAGCCATCAAATGTAATTTGTAACTAAATGAGCACCATAAGTAGAGGTAGTGCCTACCATGTCTCAAAATATAATTTATTTTTTCAAGAGATTATATCCAAGAAGCCATGTATGATATCCACGATCGTGTGAATAAGTCATGTTATTTTTATTATAATTTAAAGGTAGCTTTTACGGTATAAATGTTTAAATATCCCACATTATATTTGTATGTACATTTGAATTTACATTGAAAATAATTGCATTTGTATTTTTTATTGTTTGTAACCATTTGCCTCACCATAGATTCACCACGAGGGATGATGAGAAACACCTATGCATTGTGAATGGACAAGTGACTTGCTATGTGAAACATATGGCTGTTATTCTGCTATATATGTTGCATCAGGCTATGTTTCCATGGAATTATTGGAGTGGATATGCTTGTGGAAAATCTCAAATAATTGAAGAAGTTGCTTACTTATGTACTTTAATCAGGTCTCTCCTATGGGTTTGTTGTAGATGCCACTCCTAACTATATTTTCTACTCAGCCTTGTATACATCCTTCATTGACTATCTATTTGCATTGCCTTTATTTGCTACCATAACCCTTATTGGTCGAGAGATAGAATGAGTCATTATGCAAGGAAATTGTAGAAGTTTCTGATTGCTTCAAAACAACAATAGAGAATGAAGATTCCCTCTACAACACAGAGTTTTAAAACTTAATTTGCAGAATGAACAGAAATAATTTAGGACAATTTTCTTAATTCATAAAAGAATAAAAGAAATACATAATCAGCAATCTGATTCTTCCTCCTTGAGAGGGATTCACAAAGTATTACAGTGGACTGTAAAAACAACAGTGCTCACACTAAACTTCTCTGTCCTCTATTCGCACATACAGTGCTTACAAACTTGTTGTGTAATCAGCCTGCGGGCTACAACAATTCTCTGTTTCTCAAACAACATCTTAATACATAAAAACGCGTTCACAACAAAAACTTTCATTATTTTAATTACATTAGCCTTCGGGATCATTTCCTTTTATAAGGCATGGTTAATAAAAACAATTAAACCGACCCATAAAACCGGATCTCAAAATATATATGAAATCCATTGAAAACATTCATCGCATTTGGAACTTAATCGACGATCGCAATTTCAGCAGACAAAAGGTTAACACCTTTGTGCTATGCGATTGCGATTGCGATGGTGATGGCGAGGGGCCTATATTGCATCGGTAGTCGACTTGCGATCTTGTGTTTGCGCAATTGCGGTCTTTTCGATTTGCGATTGCAATTGTGGTGGGACCACATCGCATCGGAGATTTTGCAGTTGTGCAACAGGAATGCAAAAAAATTTTGTGATCCCGCGATTGTGATTGAGGTGGGACCTCATCACATCGCTAAAACTCTTTGGTATGCACGTTCTAAGTTCTTTTGAAGGTTTTTCAATGCAATAGTGTTTAAAACTATCATCGCATCGCATCATTACTGTGTGATCCAGCGGACTTATGCCGCCTCCATCATTAAATCCGTCGATTTTGTTGGTAAGGCTTTAAAGCATGTTTCACTTTTGTAATCAAAGCTCTGCGCTGCTGGCGAGACTTTGAGTCTGAGTATTTACTCTGCTCTTAAGAAAACGGAAACCGCCTTAGATAAATATCAAGGGGCCGATTCTTATCTTCTCTACACTTCACTTGTGGAGGCTTTCTAATCCTTTTGCAATTTCTTCAAGAAAACGACAACTGCCTTTGCTAAGGCTTCAATGTGCTGCACTCTAGTCACTCTGCAATTACTGTTGATTGACATCAGTGGTTGGAATTAATTTCCAACACTCCCCTTTAATTTCAACTGCTGGGTTTTTCTGCATACCCACACATTCCCTGAAATGATCAAAGCTTTTTTGCACTAGTGGCTTTGTGAGGATATCTGTAAATTGATCCTATGTTCTGCAATGTTGCAAAACTATCTCACCATTGTTAACCAATTCACGTATGAAGTGAAACTTGGTGTCAATGTGCTTTGTCCTTTTATGAAAGACTGAATTTTTAGACAATGCTATTGCCAAGCTATTGTCGCAGTAAATGGTTGTGCCCTTTTCTTGTACATGACACAAATTTCTGAGAATGCTTCTTAGCCATACTACTTGGCATGCTACTGCTGTTGCTACAACATATTCTTCTTCTGCTGTAGATAAAGAAACTATCGGTTTCTTCTTGGAAGCCCATGAAACTACTACCGATCCTAAATGAAACACATATCCTGATGTGCTCTTCCGATCATCAACACTTCCAGCCCAATCACTGTCAGTGTACTCTGTCACTATGAAACTTTCAGAAGAGGAGTATAATATACCAAACCCCTTCGTTCCATTTACATACCTTAGAATTCTCTTGGCTACCTGTCAATGAGTTTCTTTCGGTCTTTCCATGAATCTAGAGATTAAGCTAATAGCGTGCGTAATGTCTGGCCTAGTTGTAGTTAAGTACATAAGGCTGCCAACTATGCTCTTATACAACTTTGGATCAAAATCCTTACTGTTATATTCTTTTCTTAATCTCAACCCCATTACTGTTGGAGTCACAACTGCCTTGCTTTTCTACATGTTGAATCTCTTTAATACTGCTTCTACATATTTATCTTGAGAAATGAAAACACCATTTTCACTTTCGTCTACTTCAATTCCAAGAAAATATCTCAAGAAGCCCAATTCAGTCATTTCAAACTCACTTTTCAAGATTGCTTTAAAATTAGCAATGAGAGAAACATCATTTCCAATAAAAATTAAATCATCTACATATAATACAACAATAAGAATATTACCATCATTCTCCTTTATGTAGAGTGTGGGTTCGCCATCACACTTCTCGAACCCATTCTCAATCAGGTAAGCATCTATCCTGTTGTACCATGCTCTTGGAGCTTGCTTCAGCCCATAAAGAGCCTTTTTCAGTTTGCATAATTTATGCTCTTGGCATTCAACTTCATAGCCTGGAGGTTTTTCAACATAAACCTCTTCTTTTAACACTCCATTCAGGAATGCAGATTTAACATCCATCTGATAAATCTTCCATTTGTGTTGTGCTACAATAGACAACACTGTTCTGACTGTTTCCATCCTTTCTACTGGTGCAAAGGTTTCATCATAGTCTCTGCCTTGTTGCTGTTTGTAACCTTTAACAACAAGTCTAGCCTTATTCCTTTCGATCTTGCCTTCAACATTTCTTTTGGTCTTATAGACCCACTTAAATCCAATGGCATCATTTCCTTCAGGGAGGTCCACTAACTCCCATATTTTACTTTTCTCAATTGCACCAATTTCTTCATTCATTGCTTCAATCCATTTATCATCATTTACAACATCCTCAAAATGAATTGGGTCATCAACATGACAATACAAAGTGAATAATGAATTCAAACTGGTATTGTTACTTACCTCTCCCTATTCATAAATCTCATTCAGATTTCTGAATCTTGGTCTTCTTGGTGTGCTTGAAGTTTCATTCAAACTTGAGGGCGTTCCAGATCCCTGCAATGTGCTTGGAGTAACACTTCCTTGATTTCTCAAGGATGTTTTATTTCCAACTTGTGGTGTGGTTTGTTGTGCTTGTGGTGGTGGAGGAGGAACTACCGAAGAACGGTTAACAGTTGTTGTTCCTTCTTCTTCTTCGTGAGACAGAGTTGTCCTCACGTTCATAGTCTTTTCTAGACTTCCATTCCAAGCTTCATCTTCAATGAAATGCACATATCTGCTTACTATCAAGTTCTTGGTGGATGGATTATAGAGTTTGTATGCTTTTGACTCATCACAGTAGCCAATAAAGACACACTTCTCCCCCTTTCTATCAAGCTTCTTTCTTAGCTAATCCGGTACATGTGCATATGCTACACGGCCGAATAGTCTCATGTGAGTGACAATTTCCTTTTGACCACTCCATGCTTCTTCTGGTATTTTATTCATGATAGCTTTAGTTGGGCATCTGTTTAAGATGTAAACTGTGCAAGTGACAGCTTCAGCCCAATACTCATGCGACAAGTGTTTTGCCTTCAGCATACTTCTGACCATATCAAGAATGGTCATATTCTTCCTTTCTGCAACACCATTTTGTTGAGGTATATACCTCGTGGTGAATTTCTTTTGTATGCCATTCTCTCTGCAAAAATGTAGAAAGTCCTTAGAGATGTACTCTCCACCTCTATCTGTTCTGAGCACTTTGATGTAATTCCCACACTGCTTCTCTACACGAGTTTTGAAGTGGTGGAATCTCTCAAACACTTCACTCTTTTGTTTTAACACATACACCCATGTCTTTTTGGTGTAATCATCAATGAAAGTTAAAATATATTTATTTCCAGCAAATGATGGTGTTTGCATCGGTCCACACACATGAGACTGAACAATTTTCAAGGGTTCTTTTTCCCTTATACTCTTTCCTGCTAGAAAGATTTTTCTGTGTTGTTTTCCCAAGATACAGTCTTCACAAAGGCTGTCCGGCTTCTCAATCAATGGAAACCATTTTACCATTCCCTTTCTGTGCAACAGATTCAAGCCTCCGAAATTGAGATGTCCAAATCTCAAGTGCCACAACCAATTTTCATCTTTCACTTCTTCTTGAAAGAATTCTTGTGTTACAGTTGCAATAGTTCTTCCTTCCTTCAAATCTGCCCTGAGTTTGAGAGGAAAAATTCTATTGCTGGTCATCTGCACCTCTGAAATGATCTTCTTACTTGGAGGTATGTCTCTGATTGTACACACATCATCTTTGAAGAACACATTGTAACCTTTGTCAATGATCTGGCCCATGCTCAAAAGATTACACTTCAGACCAGGCACATAGTATACATCTGGCACAATCATCTGTTCTCTATTTCTTGCTAGGATACTGACTCTTCCTTTACCCTTGACATATATATTACTATCAGTTCCTGTTGTTACCTCAGATTTCACATTTTCATTCAGATTGGCAAACATTGCAATGTTTCCAATCATGTGATTACTAAAACCTGAGTCTAAGAACCAAAAATATTCTTGTTTGTCTTGTGAGATGTTACATGTTAACAACAGAATCTTTGGGTTCTTATCTTCTTCATTTGCAAAATTAGCATTTTGCCTATTTTTCATTTCATTTTTCTTTTTCCTAAATTCATTGGCATAGTGCCCATATTTCTTACAATAATGACATTGGACTTGGGATTTGTCATACCTTTGTCCATGAGCTTGTTGTTTTCTTGAACCTTTATCTTGGTTCTGATTGCAGCTCCTTCCGCTTGTGCTAGCAGGATTATTTCTTCCTCTGTTTTGGCTTCTTCCACGACCTATGTTATTTGCTCTGCCTCGACCTCTACCTCGGTGAAATGACATCTGAGTATTGAATTCTTGCTCAAAATAGGAATCTATTCCTCTACTCAGTCTATGTTCATGAGACATAAGAGAGGGACTCAATTCATCTACTGTGAATTGTGAGAGATCCTTTGTTTACAATAGATTCAAACCTTGAGGGTAAACTTCTCAAGATCTTCTCTACGATCCTTCTTTCTTCAAGAGCTTCACCATGAGATCTTATCTGGGTTATCAACCCAATAACTTGAGTGAAGAACAAATCTATTGTATCAGATTCCTTCATGCTGAGTGTTTCAAAGTCTCTCCTCAACATCTGCAACTTTATAGTCTTCACCTTCTCCATGCCTTGATAGGCAGTTTTGAGAATATCCCATGCCTCTTTAGATTTTGTTGCTGCTGCTATCCATGGGAAAACACTCTCATGTACTGATTGAAAGAGGAAAAAGAGGGATTTGGAGTCCTTCTTCCTGTTTCCCTTCAATAGGTCTCTTTCTGCTACTGTCAAAGCAGCCAACGTTGCTACATCTGTAGTTTCAGGGTAGCCACTTTCAACTAGCTCCCATAATCCCTGAAAAGCAAAAAAAGCTCTCATAGTTATGGGCCAATAACTATGATTCTTCCCATTAAACTGTGGAATTTGGGAATTTGTCAAACCAGTTCCATCATCTTCCATCTTAAGTATATAAGAAGGATACTGACTGTATAATTAAAAACAAATGAGAACTTTCTCTGCTGGAGAAAATCTGCTCTAAACGCTTCTTACAACTCCTACAGTGAAAAAAAAACTTTGTTTTGTTTCACTGAGTGCCTAGACTAGATTTGATACCATGTAGAAGTTTCTGATTGCTTCAAAACAACAACAGAGAATGAAGATTCCCTCTACAACACACATTTTTAAAACTTAATTTGCAGAATGAATAGAAACAGTTTAGGACAATTTTCGTAATTCATAAAAGCATAAAAGAAATACATAATCAGCAATTTGATTCTTCCTCCTTGAGAGGGATTCACAAAGTATTACAGTGGATTGTAAAAACAATAGTGCTCACACTAAACTTCTCTATCCTCTATTCGCACATAGAGTGCTTACAAACTTGCTGTGTAATCAGCCTGCGGGCTACAGCAATTCTTTGTTTCTCAAACAACGTCTTAATACATAAAAACGCGTTCATAGCAAAAAATTTCAATATTTTCATTACATTAGCCTTCGGGCTCATTTCATTTTATAAAGCGTGGTTAATAAAAACAATTAAACTGACCCATAAAACCGGATCTCAAAATATATATGAAATCCATTGAAAACATTCATCGCATCCGGAACTTAATCGGAGATCGAAATTTTAGCGGACAAAAGGTTAACACCTTTGTGCTATGTGATTGTGATTGCAATTGCGATGGCACGGGGCCTATATCACATAGGCAGTTGGCTTGCGATCTTGTGTTTGTGCGATTGCGGTCTTTGCAATTTGCGATTACGATTGTGGTGGGACCACATTGCATCAGAGATTTTGCAGTTGTGCAACAGGCATGCAAACAACTTTTTTGATGCCACGATTGCGATTGAGGTGGGACCTCATCGCATCGCTAAAACTCTTTGGTATGCACGTTCTAAGTTATGTTTAAGGTTTTGCGATGCGATAGTGTTTAAAACTATCATCGCATCGCATCGCTGCCTTGTGATGCAGCGGACTTATGCCGCCTCAGTCATTAACTCCACTGATTTTGTTGGTAAGGCTTTAAAGCCTGTTTCACTTTTGTAATCAAAGCTCTGCGCTGCTGGCGAGACTTTGAGTCTGAGAATTTTCTTTGCTCTTAAGAAAATGGCAACCGCCTTAGATAAATATCAAGGGGCTGATTCTTATCTGCTTTGCACTTCACTTGTGCGGGCTTTCTAATCCTTTTGCAATTTCTTCAAGAAAATGGAAACTGCCTTTGCTAAGGCTTTAATGTGCCACACTCTAGTCACTCTGTAATTACTGCTGATTGAAATCAGTAGTTGGAATTAATTTCCAACAAAAATGGAACCAGATATGGAGGAGATGCTCCTCACTCTCGCTTTGGTGACTTGTTTGCACTTGGGGCATACCATGTGGTTGATGGCATGATTTCCTCAGTTAGTAATAACGATTCTCATCCGTACCCACCTGTAGGTAATGATTATGGTATAATGCTGGGCACCATTGTTGTATACCAATATCGATGTGTGAGAAGGCCGACATAAGGAGACGATTTAGGGTCGTTCGATCGATGGAGCGAGTTAAACGATTTCCAGAATTAGACACCAACTTACATAAATAATTTTCCAAGCTACCAATATGTATTGTTGCAGCAAAGGACAAAAGGGAAGTTAAGGATATTATTGCAAGAAAAACACATGTAGAGCACACAGGTCTTATATTAGTTATGTTGAAAATGACTGTGTAGGTCCTTGTTATGTGATTCACTTAGCTCGTCGTTTTTTAGGAACAAAATTATGTTAAGTATATTCTTCCATAGTTGCAATACAATAGCTTTGAAAATTAAGAAAAATCTTAGTAAATGAAGCCCAAACAGTTAAGATTTAAAGAAAATCCAATTTTTTTCACAGATATATGGTTCAACTTCTAGTTGTGATCAGCTTGGATGGGCACATCTCTTTCTGTCTACAACTGGAAATTGTCTAGAAAAACGATTCTAGCTCTAACTCGTAAATATTCTAGGTTCTATCAAATAAATATATTGTCAATGACCTAACCTTAAGGAAACAATTCTTCTAGTAGTATTGGTTGTTGTCAATGAATACTCTCACCTGTGGCTTTCTAAGGTTGGCAGGATGTAAAATGACTAGCAGTAAATTATCAAAAATGAAATCCTTCAGTTTATGATGGGCTAGGCCCTCATGTTTCTCTATCCTGGCTCTGATAAAGCTTGGATGACCACATCTCTTCCTGTCTCTGACAACATCTAAGGTAAGTGTGTAACCTTATTAACTCCTAAGTGCTCTAGTTTTGTAAATATGAGGCTTTCAATAAGGGTTTGTCTTATATAAAATCCCATGGCTAGCTGGCCTCCATGAATGAACCTCCCTGAGCATATCATAATCTCATTCAGTGTTTTTGGCCTGAAAGTGAAGTTATTCAAACTTGTTGGTAAAGGCTTAGACTTGAAAGGGCTATCATTCATAATTGCAATGAATAGTTGGTATCTGTATTGGCTATCTAGGGACTAATGTGGATGTCTCCCCCACAAACCAACACCCCCACTTCCTGAAGGGAGATGTGACGCCCGATGAATTTCCTACTCCCTCAACAGGTATGTGTATAAAGTCTTTTCCATTATTTTTTAAATAAGTGAATCCAAAAACTAGTGGTGCTAATCCAAATTTTCTTTCACCCATTATTTAATATTGTTCTCTAATGTTATTCCTGTTAAAATATATAATTACTTCCCACATGCAGAAGTTAGAAAAATAGTTAGGTGAATTAGTCGAGTTGAGTTATAGACAGATTTGGTGAGTGAGTTAGAGAGTGAGTTAAGCGAGTTGATCAAGTTCAGTTATGTAAGAGAGTGTGTGCATGTCATTTAGGTTAAATACCCATCACCGGGTTCATTGTATTTAGTTTTATGATTCAGAGTGATTTAGATTAATTGAAGAGCCGCAGCTCATTGTTTCGTGTGTGGAACATTTGTGTTATTTATGTGATTGAATTCTCTGGCTACCCAACAGAAAAGAGTCATGGAATGGGACTGTAGACACACAACATCTCTGCCAATGATTGTCTTATTGGTGACAGGGTTATACAATTTGTAAGCTTTTGATTACTCACTATAACTAGTAAATATGCATTTTTCAGTTTGATCATCTAATTTGCCTCTGATTTGCTTAGGCACATGTGCATATGCTACACATCCAAAAACTATGAAATGAGATACAGTACATGACATACATGCTTCTTCTGGAACTCTGTTCATCACGCTCTTTGTAGGAGATCTGTTTATCACATAAACAACAATTCCATAGGAATACATATATGAGTTCTATGGTTGTTCTATAAGATTAAAATTACATGTTTTGTTCATTTAGAATCGTAACCAAGTGCAGTCTCAGAAATTTGGACCATTGAATTTTTTTCATAGAATGTCTTTTGCCGCTAGGAAAATCATAACCATCTTGAGTATCTATGGTAGAGGAGTCTGAGGAATTATTCCTGCAAAAATCCTTCGGTTTCTGGAGGAAAAGTTTCATGTACTACTACTTTCCATGTATGCAGATTCTTTTGATATAGAAATTTCAATGTAGAAATCCAAAAAAAGTGCATGAGACTGAATATAAAATACATGAACAACCAGAGCATTATTACTCAGTATTTATTGAATCTACATAGAGTAGAATTAATAAATTACTAGATAATATTGATGCAGTAATTATATGGTCCAAAAGCCAGGATAACCGAATATTTTGATGTAATTGCAGGTACGAGCACTAGTGGTCTCATAGAGAAAGAGATGTAATCCCATCTACGTTGAACATCGAATTCACAGGTGTTCAGAATTCACATATGTTCAAGTAATCTGCATTGAACACAAAATTCACAGCCATTCAAGTCATGGGAGTTAGTTTATGATTCTACCTATCAGACTTAGCTCGACTGCAAGGAGAGGGAGAATCGTTGCCTTTCCCAGCTTCTTTGTCAATGACAACAGTGACAACGTACTTGCGTAGCTGTCGCAGGTGGAAAATAGTGGTGATAGGATTTCTAGTCAACAACGGTGCTGATGCATGCACAGTTGTTGCAGGTGGGAAAAGGTGGTGGCATGATTCTTGGTTACAAAAATGGTGGAAGGATTTTTGGTTATGAACAAACTTTGGATATAAATAATTCAACAATAGTGCCAAATCACTTGACCCCAACCAGACTTTGGATAAATTGATATTTCCTGAACCTTCTTTCATCCGGCAACATGACATATGTAACAAGAGTTGAAATGAAAAACTTTACTTAAAAATTCCATGAATGAAATGTTAGCATTAAAATTTGGTTAAAATCTAAGGAAGAAAAAAAAAATCAGTCACAAGATGAATTAATGTCGGTGAACGATCTAAGGATTGTTATAGTCCTACTCAAGGCATGGACTAAAAATGAATGTTGATTAAATGGTACATCATTTTATACAAGGAGAGAAGTATAAAAGAATTAGGGATATGATTCCATTGGAGGGGAAAAATAATAGAGATTAATTTTGTTATGGAAAGGAATTTATTGAAGGATTTGACCCAAATATCTGTAAAATTTAATTGTCTTTAAATTGTTAAATTAATAAATGTTTAAGTATTAAGGGGATTGGTGCCTGAGCATGCTATTCATGATTTGAATCAAACTTTGTGATCCAATTCATGAGAACATAATACTTGAATTCATTACCCCCCCGCCCCCCCCCGCCCCCCCCCACCGCCCCCGCTCCCCCACACACACATATATAATGATTCATTGAGTACAAAGATGTATGTAAACATAAATGGTGGGTGATAGGTTATGTATTTCGATATACATAATGACATGAATTATCATTATTACACATAATGAGTAGATCAAATAATGGATTTAATCTTACACCATTGTTCATCCTTCTTCATAACCTCTTGTTTTAATATCATGTTTTAGTAAATTGTAAATTTCTCCTTTAGATTTGTTGAAGTCATCTCTAACTTATCCATCATTTCCATTTACAAAACCGTAATCCCTTTTGTTGTGGTTTCTTTATCTACAATTTTAAATTTATAACAAATTGATTTTTTCCATGTCAATTACATCAAGCTTAGTGGTTGTGTAGATGGTTTGAGCATTATATTGTGTCTTCTTGTCATTCTTCATTTTTTTCATTTTTACAAGTAGAGTTTTATTATGGTTTATAAAACTTGAATTTCATTATCTTTGGATTATTGTTTTTTATTCACTTCTAATATTTATTTGGTGATTTATTTTATATTATTATTTTATTTTTGCAACTCATTTATTTGTTGTTGAAATTTACAAATTTCTAAATATTGTTTCTTGTAAGATTCTTAGTTGCACCAAATTCCAATGTATTGTCAAATTGATACTTGATTCTTTTCTTGTAAGTTGTAATTTATTTTTTCCAAAGCTTGCAGTTTTTTTTTGAGATATTCTATGCCTTTAGACTAATTTTATAATTATTCTAAAATTATTAGTTCAATTGGTTCACATGAATATTTTACTAAATAATTTAGTTCCTTGATTTGTGCCTTAAATTCTAGAATATGATTTTCAGGAAATAATCATCTTTCTTTAGTAAACCATTGGTATTTTTTTTCCATATCAAATCCAAGTTGTAATATTTTATTTAGTCAAAGTTGAATTTCTTTACATTTGTGTATATGAAAATCTATTTCGTTCATAAATTAAGATTTCTACCATTTTGACCATTTTGAGTGACACTTAACAAGAAATTTCTTATAAAATTTTAATTTTTAATTTTCTACCTTGTTCCAAATTTTTTACATTATTCAATTCCACTTGACTTTTTATATATTTGTGTTAACCTAATGACTTCTTACAATATTTAAAACTTTATTTATCATCCACATAAAACATATTTGTATTTACTTTTTCATTCCTCCATGCAAAAATTTGGCCCATTCATCATATTCTTATATTTAATTTTTTAATTCTTCACCCAAACAATTATCCACATAAAGATGAACATACTTGATAATTTTTTTTTTATACAATTAACTTTACTCATTGCAACTATAGGGATTTAGCATGCTAATGATGCCCCCAAAAGTGAAATTGGGGCCATGCTAAAGGCATGCTCGTAGGAACATGTGCATGTTTCGAGGAAGAGTTACCATATGCATGCATTCTTTTCTAGGAATCAGAGCTTAGCAAGCCCCAAACTACCAACCAAGAACCAACTATGGTGTCATGTGTTCCTCATGAAATTGATTTTTATGCACACTTTTTTGGATTATGATATCCACTTGTGGTTGTTATTGAGCCTAATATTACATCCCTAGTATACATAAAACACAACCTCAATATATTGGATCTTCTTTGAATTCCATGTAAAAGAACATATTGGCATTTTTTTTATATTTTTATATTTTTATATGTTTAACATGAAAAAAAAACCTAAATCACATTCTAGAAACAAGGACAACCGAATTTTAGGATACTTGGTTACGAGGGAGCATAATGAGAATATGAACCCACAATCAACAAACCAAAATTTAGAAAAACCAAACCCCAACCTAGAACAAATAAATCCTAATAATGAAATTAATGCATCCTTAGATACTTTGAGAGCACTCGTATAGTATCTCCAAAACAACAGAGACCTCTCATAATCACTAAATTAAATTGTATCATCCATTTATTATCCCGAAGAAATATTAATTAATATTTTAAATTACAAGGATAAAATGTATGAATACTATAGAAATAGTCTATATAAAGACTAAATTATAAAACTAAACATAAATAATAAGGTTTGTTTTCATTTTCATTGACCCAAAAACCAATCAACAAGAAACACATTTGTATGGATCAATGCATCTGCCAACCATATCTAGACCATTGGATGAATAGGTGGTCATGGTTTTTGATAAACTTGCTAGTGGTAATAAAGAGGCACCTCTATATTTATTAAGGAAATTATGGGTAGATTTAGGGCTAAGACTCTATGTCAAGTACTTTTACATGGGAGAATTCCACACGCCAGTTCATTGGTTTGCACAAGATGGACAAAATGTTAGGTGGAATGATCAGCAACTGAATTAGCATAAAACTTTTTTGCTAAAAATAAAGGTGCTCATAATCGCTCGAAACCTGAATGACCAGATAGGTCTTGTCGCATTGATTTCCGTGCACTTCGTTTGATCAAAAGTAGACTCTGTATGTGAAATTTAGAGCATGTTTTTCGTTTTCTCAAATAACTAAAATTTATGCAGAATGTACAGGAAGATGAATGGGTATCCTATTCATAAAAATGAATATTCCAAGGAATAGTCCTTGGAATATTCCCAGAATATTCCTCCAGTTAGTCAATCAGGTGCTGACAAGTATCCGCTGGTGTTTGCTTGAAACGCTGGTGATTTGTCAAAATTTTATTGGTTTGGGTCAGACCAATGAGATCACGGCATGTGTTTAGCCTCGAGTTCACCACGTGCCCCCTCCCAAAGGTCAAAATGGCATTGTTTGATCGAAATAAAACTTTATATGGTGGAAAATGTTTTATATGGCGAACGAGCAGAGGTCGAGCTCGACCTCGCGACCTCCCCCACACAAATCCAACGTCTTACCACCTCCACTTCGAGTTGTTTCTTAGAATACTATGGCACCAAATTGCATCTATGTTAACCAATGTGCAATGGCAAGGGTAAGCGAGGCCAGTGCCTTACCACAGGACCACACGCTCGTGACCTCAGGCGGAGGCCTATTGCTAATGGTAGAGTTAGCACCCAAAATTCAGTTTAACCCTCAACTAATCACACTTATCCATGTTGATTAACTTGGCAGAGTCTGCAAATTTTGGTGAGAACTCCAAATTTGGCAGAGTTAACTCAAGTTGCTCGAGTTTTAGAGGATTTTTCCTAGGAAAAATTGACTAAGCCATAACCTGAGAAAATTTCTACCAAATTGGCCTCAAAAAAAGTCTATCATAACATTTTTGTATATTCTGATCATATTGGTGTAGGTTTCAAATCCGTAGGAGAACTTTTGGAAGTGATTTTTCAAGTTTTAAGATTAAATATGCCTAGGGCCACCGGGAGAGGGGGCCATGTCTACTTCACCTAAAGACCATTTCAAGATCCAGAAGAGGCTACATAGGGTCTTTTTGGTCTTCTGAATCCATTGGAGCATGTTGGATAGCCATTGGGGCACTGTAGGTCAATTTAATCATATAATTGACAATTAATCCAAAGAGGACCAAGCCATTGAAGCAGGTCCAAGGAGACATAGCCCAAGAGGGGTGAACTCCTTTATTAGCTCTGTGTAATGTGTTTGTTGTGTATTATATTCTCTACAATTTACTTGTTGTTTATGTGTTTTTATAGCTAATTTACTTCATGAATTTCTCATAATAGACACACAAATTTGACACATAAACCCTCTCATGAACTTGATATTAAGACAATCCTTAAGCATGGTTATCTTTTATACTGATGAGGAAGCTAGCACAGCAAAACTATTTTTTCCATATGGTGATTGAGTTGGTATCAAAGCTCATTTTATCTCATTTTAGCCAATTTTATCTCACAGTTTGCCAAGATTAGCTAGAAAATTAGCTATTGTTTCTGTATTTGTGCAAGGAGAATTCAACTGTATGAAATTTTGTGTGTAAGTTGAAGAGAGGAGAAGGTAAAAATTGACGACCCAACTCTCAAATAACAACAAAGAAGCTTTTTATGCATTACAAGTGTGATGGCAACTTCATCAAGTGATGTTTCTAATCAATCCTCCTTAGCAAGACTCTTTGATGAAGAGATGTTGCATAAGATCTTCATCATAAGAGATATGGTGCAAGAGGTGTTTGAATATAAGGAGGTGAGCACTATAATTAATGAGTAGTTGATGGCCATGAAGGAGGAGAAGCAAGAGATTCTTGAAAAGATGCATAAAATGGAGACTTGGCTCCATATTGAAAATGAAACCCTAGCCAAGTATGTGCATGAAAATGAGGTATGAAAATCAATTTTATCTTATATTTCCTCTTAAGATGAATGTTTTGGTGTTTTTTAAAGACACACTAGAGGAACGGGGTCCAAATTTTTAAAAAAATGGGCTATGAAGGTAAAGGGTTAGGCAAACATGCATAAGGAATTATAAACCCTATTTTTGTTCAGGGAAGGTCTAGGTACATGGGTCTATGTTTTTGTGAGCAAGATGATGGAGAATGATCCAAATCCAAGGATGCAGATGAAGGTGTTCCAATAAATACTTTCATTACATGTTCATTACCTCATTCTTCTTAAGTTTGTGGTCATGAGGAATGAAATTTTTTTACACTCACTTTACAAAAAGATCCTCATAAGCATGAAACTAATGGAAATGGAAAACAAGTCAATGTTAAAAGCTCTAAAGCCATTAAAGACATTTTTGGTATTTCGAAGAGAGCCACTACCTCATCAAATTCACCTCCTCAACAAGGAGACAAAGGTGAATGTGTCAAGTGTAAATATTCCTTTATTCAAGTTGCTTTTAATTATGATAAACATGGAAAATATTCGATTAATATTTGGAGAAAATTTACATGTTCCTTTTGAGGTTTGAATAACCATATTGTTTTGAGGTGTTGGAAGAAGATAGCCATACACACGAAACTTTCAAAACAAAGGAGACATAAATCCAAAGGTCCAATAAACAATGAAAACCATTTTGAAAATAAGATGCGATTATTTTGCACTCATTTCCATAAGCAAGTTCATCTTGTGGACAAGTGTTGGACTTTGTATCAAACAATTCATCCATGACATTTGAACAAGGTGGAGAGAGATTTTAACAAGAATGGAAAATAGGATTCCATGATTGATGTGGGTCAGGATGATACATATGATGAAGTGCAACTGAAATAAGCGCCATTGAAGCTGCTTGGAAAGAGATGGTTAGATTTATTAACCAATTAAGGTATTGCATTTATTTTGATAATTGATGCAAATCTTGCCTTATTGATGCATTTCCTTGTTATCTAAATGCATTTATTATGTTGGAAAAGTAGAGTTATGTTGACTCACTTAGATGCAGCAAAAATGGAAATTTGTAGTTGCAATTTGCATGTGAATGCATTTATTTTTCTCTAGAATTCATGTTGCGTTGAAATCGAAGTATGTTGATTCACTTTGTTGAAATAAATTTGGTCATTTCAGCTCTTTAAGTACTCATACATACCAATGTGATTATTTTTCTTGTGATTGTACTTGTGAGAGAGTTGAGAATTGTATACATGCATGAGAGTTTTTGTGTGTGAACAATGGAATTTTTTATAGTTTCAATTTGCTTGAACACGCATAAGTGCTTGACTTTTGTTGGTTGATTGCTCTGTTAACATGTATGTTCTCAACTTGACAATGTTGATCATTTGCACCTGCATGAGTGATCGACTTGTGTTGGTTGATTGACGGTTACATGTATGTCTTATCAACTTGGAAGAGTTTATTTGGTCTCCAAGGATGAAAGGGATATTTTGACGAATTGTTTCATCAAATCTGAAATTCTTGTTGTTTTGGGAAAATAATTGTCATGTGTTGTACATGCTTTTGTTTGACTTAAGATTCAATTCTTTGAAGACCCATGTTTTGTCGAATTGTGTTTGGTTGATGGGTTTGTACACCAAGATGTAATAATGAATGGGTATGTTCATAAGATGTGACAATTTTTGCTTTGAAGGAACAAAAGGAAGAGGTCTTCAAGTTTTGTTTCTTGCATGATGTATTTCCCAAGTTAATGGTTTTTTCTTGTGACAAGATGTCTTGGGATTTTGTAAGTTCCACTCTTCAGTGAGAGGCTCATGATTAGCCTTCATTCTCAAATCATGGCATGAGCATCATGTCAATACTATATGATTATGGAATCAAAAAGAAGAAAGTGGACAAGATGCCAAAAGATTTTGCAGCAAAAAAAAAAAAAAAAAACCATTGTAGACCATTTGATGTGTTGACAAGGAAAGAGATGGAGAATGCATTCTTCCAGATGTGGAATTTTGAACCGTGGAGGTAAAAATAATGGTCATTTCTTTTCTTCCGATTACTAATATTGGAACTCATTGTTGTAGTTCACTCAAATGGGCTTACCTTGGAAAAGTGCTTTCCAAGGAGAAGCTTGCATCGAATGCAGGTGTGTACAAAGGAGGAACATGATTCTTAGTGGGAAGGTCATCTGTTAGATTTCCAAGCACAAAAGGATCACTTTGGTACAACAAGTTGTTTAATCAGTTAGCAAGAAACCATGACGTGTTGGATTGGGTAAGAAGCGAAAGGAGGACATTAGTTGAAGTTCCAAGCCATTTGTAATTCAAGGGATGTCAGTGAACCAAAGTGGTTTCCATGGAGAATTTTCCATGTAGAATCAAGTTGATAGAACTTGGAAAAGAGAATAGTATTAAAATATCATCAAATAACCGAATTTTGTGGGTCCAAAAGCCTTTTAGTCAAAGGAATGATCAGAAACGGAATTGGGGGCAAAAATTTTTCTAAAAAATGAAAGTTCTCATAATCATTCGAAACCTAAATTATTAGATAGGTCTCGTCACCATAATTCCGACACACTTAATTTCATCAAAAACCGACTCCATATGTGAAAGTTAGAGCGTGTTGTCCATTTTTTCAAACAACTAAAATTTGTACAGAATGGATAGGATGATGACTGGGAAGCCTAATCAGAAAAAAAAAATACGCATTGGAATAATCCAAGAATATTCATCTAGTAGGTTGAATCAGGAGCTGACAAGTGTCAGTTGGTGGTTGGTTCAAATTCTGGTGATTGTCGCACTTTGATTAGTGTGGATCAAACCAATGAGGTCATTGTTGGGAGCCAAACCTGTATATTTTTTCCTTCCATTTCTATCCACTTTAATTGCCCATTTGTATAATTAACATTCAAAGTTATGTTCTAAAGTGCACAATTAAATCCTTCTATATGTCTGCATAGACTAGGTAACTAAGTTTGTGGAAGCCAAAGCTGTTCTGAAAGAAATAGAACATGTTGCTTTAGTTTTCCTATTTGAAGAGTTTTTTTCTGGTTATGGTGCTCTGAGAGAGATTGTTTCAGATGGAGGAGCGCAATTCACATCACACATGATAGAGAGGATTATGTAGAAAATATGGAATAAAACATAGAGTGACATCTTTGTATCATCCCCAGGCGAATGGTCAAGTAGAAAGCACAAATAAGGTATTGGAAAATATCTTGACAAATATTATAGCAAGACATCATGGGGATTGGGAAAAAAAATTCCTGAAGCTCTCTGGGCATACAAAACAACATGGAAGAACACAACAGGGTTTTCAAAATTTGAGTTGGTTTATGGGAAATCCCCCTTGTTTCTGATAGAATTTTTGATTAGTACACTCAGAACAGCTTTGGAGGTAGGAATGGATTTTTCAGATGCCCAGAAACACCGACTATAACAGCTAAATGAATTAGATGAAATCCGTTTGATGGATGTCCAGAAGACTGCTGCAATTCAACAACAGAGAAGAAAATGGCACGATAAATTTATTAAAAAGAAGGTGTTTCACAGAGGATATTGGGCATTACTCTATGATTCCCGTTTCAAGGACTTCAAGGGAAAGCTTTTCTCTCGATGGATGGGACCTTATGAATTGGACACAGTTATTGATAATGGAATAGTAAGACTTGTCACAATTGATGATACTCATGCTTCTTTCATAGAAAATGGACATTGTCTATGACTATATCGTCGCCCAACTTCTAAGGATACCTTCATTAAACATCACTCTGAAAAAATGTTGTTTGAAGGTTTTTAGTGCAGAGAATTCCTCCTTTGCATCCTTGAATTAAAAATAAAAAATAAATCTATATATAGTAGTATGAATAAAAATTTGTTACTACTCAATTGTTTTTCTTTCTGCGGGAACTACTATAGAGGTGCAATTTTACGAAGATCAAAAACTTCCTAAGTACTCAATGATGTTACTCTGTAAATTTTTCTAAGTGTTGGATGTTGTTACTCTAGAAATTTTCGAAGTATCGGGTGCTGTTACTCCAGAAAATTTTTCTCAGTGCTAGATGTTGTTACTCCTCCAATGTTGTTACTCTGGAAATTTTGCTAAGCGTTGGATGTTGTTACTCCGTCGGTGTTGTGACTCCGTCACTACTGTTACTCTGTTAATGTTGTTACTCTGTTAATATTGTTACTTCATCAGTGTTGTTACTCCCTCACTACTTTTACTCCACTAGGTTGTCACTTCGCTGAGGAAAGTTGTCAGGTACGTCCCCGTCGAATTTTACAGATTTGATTAAATATTCCATTGAAAAGACATTTGATGTGCCCCTGCATGGTCAAGTATTAATTTGGGGGGGTGTTTCATAATCGAATAACAACATAATCAAATCAAAATGATTATTTTAACTACGAAATGGTCATAGATGAATTACTTACTTAACGCAGTTGAATCCCAAAAACGATATCTATTACAATGATGGTCTTCTGTCCTCACCATTAGAACCCGTGCCAATAGTACCTCCCACGATTTGTACCATTATTTTTCATGATTATTAAAATGCACTGGGACTCGAAGTAAGTATAGTATGACAATCTAATCAGTCCTTTCTAAATCTGGGGAAATAATTACCATTACCATTCATCATTATTAACATAATGTATCCTTGATTTTCCTCATTTTTTGAAATACTTGCCATTTTTATTTTTACCATTACCCCCATTCCATTTTCTACCATGCTACCCCCGCAAGAGACACTTCCATACCGCACCCCCCCGCCCCCCCCAACGGTCTACTGCTATTCCAAGGTGCTGCTACAGAGCTTCTGCGGGATGGGCAGACTGGCTGTGAGACATGAACTCGAAAATACAGTTCTAGTCCATAGTAATGTAGCTGCATGGCAGGTTTTTATAGACACAGGATGGGATGCCTTTTTTGACAGATTACAGGGGTTTGATGAGAACATTACGGCAAAATTTTCTATAAATATGGATGGAGATCATTCTAGAGTGTGAGTCTTAGAAATTATTGTCACAGAGGATGTCATTACAGTGGTCAATGGATTACCTCAATGATGCCGGGGTACCCACTCAAACCCACATTCTCTACTCTCTATGCATGTAAGAATGCATTCACCAATTATAGTCCTCAATACAATTCCAATCTGGGTAAATTCTTAAATAACTTCTAAAGCTTCTATATCTCAAATCAGAGATTTGAGATATTAGAATAAGTTCTCTTATGGTTATAAAACCACAATCTCCATTATGCATAAAATGCACATACTCAGTTTGTCTCCATTTGGTTTCTTTGAACTGGCAATTTAAATCAATACGGAAGCTTCTCTTAACCAAGGATTATAAACCCACAACCCAATATTCATATGTGGAGTGGTTCTCTTAATATACTTTTGGGATTAAAACCATAGAACTTTAATTAAACCATCCTCGACGCTAGACCTACGACCCCAGACTCTATAGATCGAAAGTCAAAAGGTTTATTTCTATGATTAAAATCAGACATTCAACTCCACTATCATATAAATGTTTGGTCATGCATAAACTTCACATAGTTCAAAGACCGACCCATGCATCGCACCCACAACTTGACATTCACATTTATTTCATATGAACTCCTACCCTTTCATGAAATTGGATCAAAGGCTCAAACTTTAAATTAACAACCGAACATAAAATTGATTCACCATTGATTCAACCACGACGCATATAAAATGCCTTCCAGAGTCTATGGACTTCGATTTTAAAGAAAAACCCAACAAAATTTGGTCCCTTCGGGTCCCACAGCTCATTTAACACTCACATTTGTATCACCGACCATGCAAATTCGTTTATCATTGGAAGGTCAATCTACTCTCACGTTCCAAGCATCAATTTCACGCTCATCTAACGATAATCGCGCTACCAAGATGCACGAAGGTTATTTCTCAAAAATTACGCGATAAAAGTAGTTTTTAAAAACCACTCCTTGCCATGTGCCATCCAACAAATGATATCGCATTTTTTTCACAAAAACAACTTACCACTTACAAACTACATGAAACCCACAGTTTTGGACTCAAAACTGCCTTTGCTATTATGATTACTTTGGCTTCATCCTTTTACCTCGTCTGTTGATTCTTTTTGATCCACGATTACTGTGATTCCATCTTATACAGCTCCTCCACACTTAAAAAACCATCGCCACACCATTCATTCCTAGTCATCGCTCACAGTTCTACTGGCTCCACTTCACATGGCCTTGCTTAACATTAACCTAGATTCATTACTTCTCTTCTATCTGTTCTATTCCACAGTATCTTCAAACTATCTATGCAATTAACAAGACCATCAATTGTACATAAAATCTCCCTCAACCATGGAATAAACCTGGTTCACTCCACATGTTTCCTACAGTGTATATATTCACAGTTTTCCTACTACCTCTCATTATGAACCATCACTCATAAATTACCCTGCATGCATACATTACAAAAGAAGTCTTCTCCTTGCTTCGATTCTATTAGATTGAATGTCAAATTCAAAGAAATTGACTCATGCTGTGAACAATGATCAACCTTTGTTAAGGACGATCCACACAGGATTCGATCCATAAATTTGTGCACATTCGACCCCAAATTACAACATCGACATGAATGTCGATTTCCTTAATGATACACATAGTACATTTAAAACCCCAATTATAGAGATTATACCCGCATTATTCATACAATTGTTTATTGAAATACAAAGAAATCCACGCAGAGTTTCAATCAACAATACTCATACAATACCATAACCATATAGCTCAAAAATGGAAATTAACTCAGAAATCAAGTTCTTTTATTAGTCATGCAAACCTTACATGGAGATCCTCCTTCTTGGCCTGGTTTTCAATTCGATGGCCTTCTACTCTCATTACTCTGCAGCCCTAGGTCCCCATCTCTTGGTGCCTTTGGCTTACATTTATACAAAACCCACTAATGAATCGATTCAGCTTCTTTGACAGCTCAACAAAACTTTTGGAATTCTCAATGTCCTAAATTTAGCCTAAATCCCTAGATAAATTGAAACTGACTCTTCACACTCCTAACTAATCGACTTCTCTCATGTTCTCCAATAATTTGGAGACATTTACAATTTTCTCTCTATATTTAATTTAAAATCACTCAAATTATTTAAGGATTACATAGGAAATTAAAAGCATAAGACCCCCCTATGACTATAAAATTACAAAGTATTTTTCAGAACCTAATGCCCCTGCATTAGACTCCCAAGGTTAAAATTTATCATGATCTCCTGATCATGTGCTTTCAGTCCTTGTCTTCCTGGATCCTACACTTTGTTCTGTAGCTAATCATCTGTTGCAATACTCTTCTTCTACAATTCTTTAGGCTTCCATACTTTATTCTCCATCTTTCTGCTTGCTAAGCTTTCACAGTATGTGACTGTCTTTCTCTTGCTACTGCTGCTTCCTTGTTTTCTTGCTACTGTCTTTTTCTGAGACACCTTCTCCATCATTTTTCTTATCAATTCAATTTCCTGATCTAATTTATCTTCTGACTGCTAGATACTACTCCATCTTGATTTCTAAACTTCTACTCCTGCTCCTGCTTGCTGAGTTCTTATTTGCTAAACTCTTTCTTCCTCTGTCCTTACTATTTCTTTTACTCCGACTCTTGCTCTTAATTGTTGAGCCTTAGTTGTAGATTTTACTTTCCGATCTCTCACGCTTACTGCCACCCAATCATCCATACCCTCTTGTTCTCTGCAATAGTACAACTCTTCCTGATTTTCATCCATGACAATTTCTTCATTCTCTAACTTTAGCAATTTCTTGGACTAGTATTTAAATTGCCAGTCTCTGTCATCATCTCTTTTCATATCTTGGACCAAACATTCTTTAGTCCTACCATCATTACCTGCAATCATAAAACAAACACCAAAGTCATAAAATATTTGTGTCTCTTCTTCCTCTGACAACACTTCAATTTGCTTCTCTGACATTTCTTCCAGTAACACTTCAATCTGTTGCTCTGTCATATCTTCCAACAACTCTTCAATATGTTGTTCTCTCATCAAAACATCATTATGATGATTCCAATCCTTCAAATAATTCTCGAGACTGTCATCTAGTCTCTCTTCTGCATCCTCCTTCTCAAGGATGTTTCCTTGCACTGGTTCATAAAAATGAACTTTCTCATTCTCATTCAGCTCTGCCTTTACAATCGGAACACTTTTTCTCTGTGTTTCTAGTCTCTGCTCTAGAACACTTAACTCATGCCACAAATCTATCATCTCATCTAAGAAAACATTTACACAATCTTCACTACCTTCACAAGTCAAGTTTCCTACTGTCACTACTTCTTCAACTTTCATCAGAATAGAATTATGATTTCCCATCTCTACAATAATTCTAGTTATCTGTCCATCTCTTTTCACTTGGCCATTTAAAAAAATCAATTTTTCATTATCATCATCATCATCAGACATAACTGTCATGTCCCCATTGAAATAATCTCTTTCATTAAACAAGGAATTTATGAATTCCTTCTGCTACAGTAATTTAGTTTGATCTTCCTTTGAAAGATAATCATCATCATACTTCGCTTGGAAACAGTCAGCTTCACTCATTACAGTTTCATCATATGAACTGGTTTCTTCAATTCTTACATTCACACAGAACTTTTCAGTTTCAAAACCATAAGACCCCATGGTCTCATTTGATGATTCAATCATCAAATCCTCCTGCTATTCCAAGTCTTCTATACAATTCATAAATTCTTCAATGCTCTCCTCTTCAGTCTCTTCAAGCTGTCCATTTGACTGCTCAATTTCTAGCTTCTATCCATCATCATAATTAGACTTCCTCTGCTTCCAATATGTTGGAAAGCAAAACCTTTCTCCAACTGTGTATGGACATTTTCAAAATATCTGGCTATTCCATTCTCTTATTTTGTGACAACATCAGTAGATTTTCCTTCTCCACATGTTCTTCCTACAAATATACAAAATTTGTTAGATGTAAGGTCATTTGACCCCTTGGTCTCACTTGAAGCTTCAGTCTTCAAGTCCTTCTCCAAATACTTAATCATCCTGAGTAATCTCTCTTTCCACTGAGCATGTATCATCTACTCTTTCTTCATCTGTATCCTATGCCACTTTACCTTCTTCTTCATGACCCACCCAACCCTATAGCTTTCCTTTATCATCATTTCCAATTTTTTTAACTACTCTCTGATCTCAGCTACCTCTTTCTCATACTCTTCTTTATTTAACTGTCTCTGCATGCCACCTGTCTTGGCATCCTCTTTATTCACTTTGATTATGTTGCTGTCTCTCTCAAAACCTCTCCAATCTCTGCTATGACTATCAGTAGTCATCCTTTCCTTCATTATTTCTCACTCATAAGCTGCACTAAGCCTCTGCAATAGCAATCTCTCCTGCTGCCACTTACCTCACCAATCCTTTCCTTCAGATCTAGGCTTTTGGCAAGTACTGGTTCCCCTTCTGTTGGAACCCTATGAGCACTCTCTTCTACTCTCTCTAGGCTTCACTCTACAACTTTCTCAAGAACACATCTATTCTCTTTTCATCCAACCTTTGTTGGGAATTCTCAAGGTTTTGCCACACTTTCCTTTTCTCTTTAGAAACCTTCACAGGCTTCCTTCGTCATTGATTTTAAAAGCTATGATATTCTTGTTGAGATGCTCCTCACTTGTCTACAATCTGAATTATACAAACAATATCTTCAAAAAGAATAAAAAATACTTGACCTTCGGAGTTTGTTCAACATCCACTTGTAATTGCTTCTACAATTTCTCCCGATGCTTTGCTGCACTACACGCTGTCCTGTCAGATTCAAATCTGATCTCTTAGTCATCACCATCAAACCTGTGTTCACATCTTCATAACATATCTTGGAAATATTCAAAACACTTTGTCTTCAAGTTCAGATTCTGCAAATCTGAATACCTTCACTACACACCTACTCAATCTACAATTTCTGTTAAACAGATTTAAAACTTCATTTTTTTCTTCACTGCTTCAGTACATATGCATTTCAAAAATTAATTTTCAAATGAGCTATTCTAGCTCTGATACCACATGCTGCCAGGGTACGCGCTCAAACCCACATTCTCTACTCTCTATGCATGTAAGAATGCATTGACCAATTTTAGTCCTCAATACAATTCCAATCTGGGTAAATTCTTAAATAACTTCTGAAGCTTCTATATCTCAAATCAGATATTTGAGATATTAGAATAAGTTCTCTTATGGTTATAAAACCACAATCTCCACTATGCATAAAATTCACATACTCAGTTTGTCTCCATTTTGGTTTCTTTGAACTAGCAATTTAAATCAATACGGGAGCTTCTCTTAACCAAGGATTATAAACCCACAACCCAATATTCATATTTGGAGTGGTTCTCTTAATATAATTTTGGGATTAAAACCATAGACCTTTAATTAAACCATCCTCGGTGCTAGACCTACGACCCCAAACTCTATATATCGAAATTCAAAAGGTTTATTTCTATGTTTAAAATCATACATTCAACTCCACTATCATATAAATGTTTGGTCATGCATAAACTTCGCATAGTTCAAAGACCGACCCATGCATCAGACCCACAACACGACAGTCACATTTATTTCATATGAACTCCTACCCTTTCATGAAATTGGATCAAAGGTTCAAACTTTAAATTAACAACCAAACATAAAATTGATTCACCATTGACTCAACCGCGACGTATATAAAATTCCTTCCAGACTCTATGGACTTCGATTTTAAAGAAAAACCCAACAACATTTGGTCTATTCGGGTCCCACAGCTCATTTAACACTCACCTTTGTATCACCGACGATGCAAATTTGTTTATCATCTGATGATCAATCTACTCTCGCGTTCCAAGCCTCAATTTCACGCTCATTCGACGATAATCGTGCTACAAAGATGTGAGAAGGTTATTTCTCAAAAATTATGTGATAAAAGTGGTTTTTAAAAACCACTCCTTGCCACATGCCCTCCAATGAACGATATTGCGTTTTTTTTACAAAAACAGCTTACCACTTATAAACTATGTGAAACCCACAGTTTTGGACTCAAAACCACCTTTGTTGTTCTGATTACTTTGGTTTCATCCTTTTACCTCGTCTGTTGATTCTTTTTGATCCATGGTTACCGTGCTTCCATCTTATACAGGTCCTCCACACTTAACAAACCATCGCCACACCATTCATTCACGGTCATCGCTCACAGTTCTATTGGCTCCACTTCACATGGCCCTGCTTAACGTTAACCTAGATTCATTACTTCTCTGCTGTCGGTTCTATTCCACGGTATCTTCAAACTATCTCTGCAATTAATGAGACCATTAATTGTACATACAATCACCCTCAACCATGGAATAAACCTGGTTCACTCAACACGTTTCCTGCAGTGTATATATTCACAGTTTTCCTACTAACTCTGGTTATGAACCATCACTCATAAATTACCCTGCATGCATACATTACAAAAGAAGTCTTCTCCTTGCTTCAATTCTATTAGATTGAATGTCAAATTAAAATACATATCTCTTCAAAGGAATTGACTCATGCCGTGATCAATGATCAACCTTTGATAAGGACGATCCACACAGGATTCAATCCATAAATTTTTGCACATTCGACCCCAAATTACAACATCGACATGAATGTCGATTTCCTTAATGATACACAGAGTACATTTAAAACCCCAATTATAGAGATTATACCCGCATTATTCATACAATTGTTTATTGAAATACAAAGCCATCCACGCAGAGTTTCAATCAACAATACTCATACAATACCATAACCATATAGCTGAAAAATGGAAATTAGCTCAAAAATCAAGTTCTTCTATTAGTCATGAAAACCTTACATGGAGATCCTCCTTCTCGACCTGGTTTTCAATTCGATGGCCTTCTACTCTCATTACTCTACAGCCCCAGGTCCCCAGCTCTTGGTGCCTTTGGCTTACATTTATACAAAACCCACTAATGAATTGATTCATCTTCTTTGACAGCTCAACAAAACTTTTGGAATTCTCAATGTCCTAAATTTAGCCTAAATCCCTAGATAAACTGAAACTGACTCTTCACACTCCTAACTAATCGACTTCTCTCATGTTCTCCAATCATTTGGAGACATTTACAATTTTCTCTCTATATTTAATTTAAAATCACTCAAATTATTTAAGGATTACATAGGAAATTAAAAGCATAAGAGCCCCCTTATGTCTATAAAATTAAAAAGTATTTTTTGGAACCTGTTGAAGCCTAGAAAATCTCTGCTTCAAACATCGGGGAAAACGACCCGGTCGGGACCTTAAGACAGCTCCTTTTCCGTTTGGTATGGTGGCTCCGAATGGATTTAAAGGACCAGTTTCCTTATAACTAAATGGATTGGTTTGGATGGGTGGAAATGGGACTAAATTAACTGAAATAAAACTATCTAATTTAAACTAAATACTTATAAAGAAATTCTAACACCAACCCGGGTAATTATATGTGAATACAACTTAAGATTGTTCCAATTTAACAATAACCATGAAAATGTATTATTATTTAAATTGAAATATGCAGAAACAAATAAAGATAACTCTGTTTAAGAAATTAAACAGAGTTGTATTAACATATTGCATTCATCATTGTATACCATCTATATATATACTTATGAAAGATAACGTTTCAATTATACTCAGAAATGATATATAAAAGGAAGCATTGTGAAAAAAAATATATATAAATGATAGCAATTTTAAAGCGAATATCATAAGACAAAAGAAATCAACAGTGAAAGGATAGAAATACCTCATTCATCTCGAAGACTTTCAAATGCAATGTGATATTCTAATCTAGTAACTCTGATGCAAAATCAAATTCCAAGGTACAGAAATGCAACACTTCAAAGATAATTCCGCATGAAAATCACCAGATGTGATCCTTTTTAAAAAATATATAAGACAATGGAGTACAGAAATGCAATCTCCAAGTCCAAAAATATTAAGATCCAGGACCCTTCTCTAAATGCATGAGAAGGGTTTAAATACTACTTATCTAAATCTAAAAATAGTCTTATTACAAAAATTAAGGATTCGGTTCAATGACCGTCCTTTTCCTAAGCTAAAATACAGTAAAATTAAAACTAAATCTAACTATCTATGAACTTGATCTTTAAACTTGCAGGCATCTAGCATAGTTTTGAGAGGATGCGGTTGGCCGACTTCAGAATTCAACTGTCCTGAAAAGACAGAGTCGGCAAGCATAGGCGCAATCTTCTCTGTAGCATTGATGATACAATTAAGTGCGCTGTGCTGACTGTGTGGCTTCACTAAGTACACCCAGTATGAGTCCCAATTTAATCTTGTCAGCCCTTGAATTGATTTTGCTCTTTCTTCTGCCTTTTGCCTCCATTCTGTTTGCAATTGATGTGCCTGTGGGAGATATCCTAGAACAGTTTCTGGAATCAAGTTAGCTTTGTGTAAATTATCATTTACACAATCAGTAAGAATGTTTGCCACTGTAGCTACCTCCTCTGCTGCCTTTTCTGCCCTTCTGATTTGTGCATCCCAGTTTTTGAACAGTATTTCTTTATGGTTTTCATTAACAATGGGTGCACCAGATTTTCTGCCTTCTTTTGTCTTTTGCCATGCCAGATAATCATTGATATTTTCATTAATCAAATCATAATAATTTCATAAATCTACGACATGATTTGTGATTTTATCGTTCTCTTGGCACAAAGAATTCCATTGCAATATTTTTTGGCAGAAAACTTCCTCTTGTTGCAGTAGTTGATTGTTCAAAGAGATAGTTTCTGAAATGAATTCTGGAAGCTTAGGATCATCTTTATGCTGATCTTGGATAATCTGTATTTTTTTGTCTTTATCAGCCAAGCTTTTTTGATGTCCTATTTTCATTTCTTGAAGTTGTTGTTGTAACTCTTCAAGTTTCAAATGTGCTTCCTTATCGGCCAGTACCTGTTGCAATTGCTGTTGTAGAACTTTTACCTGTTCTTATTTTTCATTCAACAAAGGTTGTATCTCAAATGCTTTGTCAATTGTTGCAGAAGCATAAGCTCCTATCATTTGAGATAACTTAGCGAGATTATGAGTAGGTTCTGTGGCAGGATCTTTCCACAAAACATCTACTTGTTCTGCTTCAGTAGCAATCGCACCTTCTAACTTTCTCTTTTTCCTCTGTCTCTTCACTACTGCTTTGTATTTTGGGTTGTAGAATACATCCAGAGGAGGAACGTCTTCTACATTAAGTACAATTTCAGAGGATGGTGTGATTGGTATGTGCTCTGTTACTGCGACTGTGCTGCTTGTTCCTGTGTTCAAAACTTTGGTTGTCTGGACAGGGGTCTGTACATTCTGTCCTTCTACATTAATCAATTGGTTGAAGGTTTCCCATTCTTTTTCTAATTCAATAATGACTGGCTGTTGCTGTACATTGGTTGGAGGAGGATTTGTCTGTTGAGAAGTCAAAATTTTCTGTTGAGCAAGTTCTTTTGATTGTGCAGAATCCTTAATGGATTCTTCCATTTTATCTTCCTTTTCATTAAACTTATTGGAATGTTCAGAATCTCTGTCAGATTTTGATTTAGATTTATCTGTACTTGAACTGCTGTTAAGACTAACACTAGGAGTTTTTTCCCTTGCGGGCTCTAAGCGTAGATTATCCAAAGGAATAGGAGTTAGTCTTCTTTCTCTGTAAAGCTTGAATTCCTGAAATTGCTCCGGAGATAACTACGCTTGAGCTGAATTCAAAACTTCTTTGAATGAGTTTCTTGCTTGGAACATATCATCCAAAGGATCCTGTTCCCCGGAAAATTCCCTTACCCTGATTACATTGGTAAAATTCTTAATAATATCATTTGGGTCGAATAATCTTCTCGAAAATTTGAACAACTGTAGGCATGTAATGTTGCCTATCTCTTGAAATGCATGACCAATATCGAACAGTGAAAATGTTCCACATTTTACGGGAAATTGTGGCCAAATGCCTTTTTCCTTCTCTTTTAAATCTTTTGTTATACCTCCCTGGCCACAGGTCTGATAAGCAATTTCCCGAGCTACAAGTCTATCTGGAACATATAGGGGTAAAACATGGGGAGAAGCATAACTTCCAAAAACCCTAATATAAGTGAAAAATTCTTCTCCAAACCATCCCGCGACGGGGATAATATCAACCTCTGTTTCTGGGGATAACCTTGGTGCATCCTTATTATACAATGTTCTGTACAATGGCAGCATTATTCCATGACAAATTTGGTAAAAATGGGGGACAAATTTAGACTCCCATAGTTCTTTATGGTACACATGAATAGGAAAAGGATCGTGGATAGTCCATTGCCAACCCATCATAGGGAATTTAGAGATATAAAAAATAGCGTCCATGACATAAGCAGATAAATAAAAAGGCGGATAAACCCGCTGAGAAACATTTCGTTTGGACCGGTAGTGAAAAATAGCAGTGGTCAAATTATCAGATAGGATTTTGGCCCAGTCTACAATTCTAGAATTAACGGCCACATTCAACAAAGGAAGCCATTCGGGTAAGATCATATTTATGTCAGGCTTTCCAAAAAGCCTACATAACATGGCAGCAGTGAAACAATAAGGAGAGGTAAGTGAACCCGTGCTGTACATACCTTGTTTGTTTTTCTTCAACGATTCACTTCTTTTGGTCCACTCCTTTGTGCATTCTGCCAAATTTGCATGTTCTCTGGCAAAATCTTCCATAAATTGTTTGTTGTAAGTCGCCTGAGGTTCTGGAAACTTATACATTAATCTCAGATCTTCTGTGGTGAATGACCCGATTAGCTCTTCAGATGGAGTTCTGAATTGTCTGTCTGAAATATCGGTGCTGTCCAGCACCCATTTCACCATGTCCGTATACGGGAGAATCCTTGGCCTTGCCGCTATCCTATGCAGAAATGAACAAGCCAGTTCTTTGAGGGTTGCTTCAGACGTATTACTAGAACCTGCTGTAGCCACAACTTTCATCACCACAGGATTTTCTTCCTCTAACAGATTATACATTCCTTCCCAAGTGGATATACCGGCATCCTTATTACAGGCGGTGTCTGCATACAGCGCAGCCATTTCTTTGTTTTCATAATTCGAGCTCTTCTCCTTCTTACCCATATTGTTTAGTGAAATCTTTGTATAGACGTTTGCTCCTTCGTGCCTGCGTTTTACGAGTAAATGAGAGTAATGGCATAAGAAATGTGATGAGACTGTTTTAAATGTGAAAGCGGATGAAATATAATATTTTAATCGTGAAACGACTTTCAATCCAAACACAATCTCATTTACCATTAATTGTCAATCCAATCATTTAATTTAATCATTAAAGCGCATAACAGATTTGATATATGGGAAGATTGCCTTTGGACAATGCGCCTACATGAATCTGCGACATTGCGATCTGCGTTTTGCTGCACAATATCGCAATATCGCAATGTCGCAATATCACAATATCGCAAAATGAAGCCATCGCAGTTATGTAAAATAGCGTAAAAGTGAAAATTGCGCAATAGCGCAAAAGCGCACATCGCAAATCTCGCAAAAGCGCAAAATTGAAAATAACACAAAAGGTATTCATTAATCACTTTTGTTTTCTGTGCTATGCGATCTGTGACCAATACGTTTATTGTATAGGCTTTTGGGGTCGCATTATCACAAAAGTGCAAAATCGCATTTTCAGTTTTATAAAAGATATATATCATTTTGCTATGGATGTGCTATTTTGTTTAAAGAGCAATTTTATTGTAATTTATCATAAACTTAAGTGTTTCTTAATGTTCTTTCTGAGGGATTTCTATAAGTTTATGATAGAAAATTTTATTTGAAAAGGAAAACAAATCCTAATTGATTTTTTGGATTTTTTAACCAAGGGTCCCCATTTATTTAGTATTATTACTAATATTAAATAAAAAGGGGGGTTGTTGCTGGTCACAACAATTGGCGATTCACTGAAAGAAACAGTTATCTCTGAAAAAATAAAATGAACACTATATCTTTAGTAAGTAAAGATTTTTAAAGATAATGAAAACTATCTTAGGATAATTCAAATAAAATGTAACTATGAAAAAGATAAAAATCATTTCATAATTTATTTCTAATTCCTTAAGAATAAAAACATTTTGGGTTATTTCAAGCTTTGATTGGTGTTAATAATGAAGTAAGTGGTTCTCTCCAAGTTTTGGTTTTATAATATACTCTATTGCCATAGGTATTGCCTCTGCTGCCAGCAAACGTTCATAGTCTTGACATGGTTACCTTTAAACCATTAACCATTCATTGTCCCAACCAACTAAAATTATGACTTTTTAAAAGATAAATTCATAAGACCTATTATCTCATGTTTTTGTCTTTTATTTATTTTTTATTTTAAGAGCCATTGTTCTGGTTTGGTAGCCAGTTAATAACAATGCTATTCACTAGTTATAATTAAACTGAACAAGCCGGCTCGTGATGAGACCCCTTGTCTTATATTTATAAGCCATTACCCTATTTTGGTATGCAGTATTGGTAATGTCAGTTTCATTACTCCTTATGAACATGGTAAGTCGGCTCATAATGAGACCTCTTATCTCTTTAAATTTTCAAATTTCTTAGAATTACATTCTAAAAAATCACAACTTAAATGGATGGGGTGAAATAGTTTTATCCTTAAGAATCAATGGATGACAATTTTCAGAGTTTTTTGAGTTCCAAAACTTTGAAAAAATCTTTACTTTGATAGATAACCTTTCTCTGCTTAATAAAATTATGATGATTTACATTTTTCTCAAGTTTTTAAAAGATCATGCAAATGATTGAAATAATCTTTCAAAGTTTAACATCTTATTTTAAACTATTCAAAAACTGTGATTATTACTTTAAAAATTCTTATTTACACAAAATAAATATTTATAATATTCTTCCGAAGAAATTTTCTTAAATAGTAAACAGTCAATCAGAGACTCATTAACAACCTTTATTTGCAAAAACAAAAACAATCAAAATTCTACAGAAAGGAATATGTACAGTTAAGAAGGGGTTACCTCCTTATGAAAATAATTTCTTCAAGATAAGCCCATTTACAGGAAGAGATTCTCTCTTACCTATTAGATCTTGGAGTATGAATGTATTTGAGCTTATCTTCTCAACGATCTGAAATGGTCCAAGCCACATTTTCTGAAATTTGGTATGTTTACCTTTTTCTTCGTGTGCTTTATCCCATTTCAGAACAAGATCACCAATTGAAAAAAATTTTGAGCCGATAGAACTTGCATCAAAAGAAGATTTTACAAGCTGTTGATGTTTTTAATGAGAGGATGCGGTTGGCCGACTTCAGAATTCAACTGTCCTGAAAAGACAGAGTCAGCAAGCATAGGCGCAGTCTTCTCTGTAGCATTGATGATACAATTAAGCGCACTGTGCTGACTGTGTGGCTTCACCAAGTATATCCAGTATGAGTCCCAATTCAATCTTGTCAGCCCTTGGATAGATTTTTCTCTTTCTTCTGCCTTTTGCCTCCATTCTGTTTGCAGTTGATTTGCCTGTGGGAGATATCCTGGAATAGTTTCTGGAATCAAGTTAGCTTTGTGTAAATTATCATTTACACAATCAATGAGAGTGTTTGCCGCTATAGCTGCTTCCTCTGCTGCCTTTTCTACTTTTCTGATTTGTGCATCCTAGTTATTGAACGGTATTTCTTTATGGTTTTCATTAAAAATGGGTGCACTAGCTTTTCTGCCTTCTTCTGTCTTTTGCCATGCTAGATAATCATTGATCTTTTCATTAATCAAATCATAATCATTTCGTAAATCTACGACATGATTTGTGATTTTATCGCTCTCTTGGCACAAAGAATTCCATTGCAAGATTTTTTGGCAGAAAACTTCCTCTTGTTGCAGTAGTCTATTGTTCAAAGAGATAGTTTCTGAAATGAATTCTGGAAGCTTAGGATCATATTTATGCTGATCTTGGATAATCTGTATTTGTTTGTCTTTATCAGCCAAGATTTTTTGATGTCCTATTTGCATTTCTTGAAGTTGTTGTTGTAACTCTTCAAGTTTCAAATGTGCTTCCTTATCGGCCTGTACCTGTTGCAATTGCTGTTGTAGAACTTTTACCTGTTCTTCTTTTTCATTCAACAAAAGTTGTATCTCAAATGCTTTGTCAATTGTTGCAGAAGCATAAGCTCCTGTCATTTGAGATAACTTAGTGAGATTATGAGTAGGTTCTGTGGCAGGATCCTTCCACAAAACATCTACTTGTTCTGCTTCAGTAGCAATTGCACTTTCTAACTTTCTCTTTTTCCTCTGTCTCTTCACTACTGCTTTGTATTTTGGGCTGTAGAATACATCTAGAGGAGGAATGTCCTCCACATTAAGTACAATTTCAGAGGAGGGTGTGATTGGTATGTGCTCTGTCACTGTGACTGTGCCGCTTGTTCCTGTGTTCAAAACTTTGGTTGTCTGGACAGGGGTCTGTACATTCTGTCCTTCTACATTAATCAATTGGTTGAAGGTTTCCCATTCTTTGTCTAATTCAATAATGACTGGATGTTGCTGTACATTGGTTGGAGGAGGATCTGTCTATTGAGAAGTCAAAATTTGTTGTTGAGTAGTTTCTTTTGATTGCGCAGAATCTTTCATGGATTCTTCCATTGTGTCTTCCTTTTCATTAGACTTATTGGAATGTTCAGAAGTGTCTTTGTCAGATTTTGATTTAGATTTATCTGTACTTGAACTGTCGTTAAGACTAACACTAGGAGTTTGCTCCCTCGCGGGCTCTAAGCATAGATTTTCCAAAGGAATAGGAGTTATTCTTCTTTCTCTGTAAAGTTTGAATTCCTGGAATTCTTCCGGAGATAACTGCATTTGAGCTAAATTCAAAACTTCTTTGAATGAATTTCTTGCTTGGAACATATCATCAAAAGGATCCTGTTCCCCGGAAAATTCCCTTACTCTGATTGCATTGGTAAAATTCTTAACAATATCATTTGGGTCGAATAACCTTCTCGAAAATTTGAATAGCTGTAGGCATGTAATGTTGCCTATCTCTTGGAATGCATGACCAATATCGAACAATGAAAATGTTCCACATTTTACGGGAAATTGTGGCCAAATGCCTTTTTTCTTCTCTTTTAAATCTTTTGTTATACCTCCCTGGCCACAGGTCTGATAAGCAATTTCCCGAGCTACAAGTCTATCTGGAACATATATGGGTAAAACATGGGGAGAAGCATAACTTCAAAAAACCCTAATATAAGTGAACAATTCTTCTCCAAACCATCTCGCGATGGGGAGAATATCAACCTCAGTTTCTGGGGATAACCTTGGGGCATCCTTATTATGCAATGTTCTGTACAATGGCAACATTATTCCATGACAAATTTGGTAAAAATGGGGGACAAACTTAGACTCCCATAGTTCTTTATGGTACACATGAATAGGCAAAGGATCGTGGATAGTCCATTTCCAACCCATCACAGGGAATTTAGAGATATAACAAATAGCGTCCATGACATAAGCAGATAAATAAAAAGGCGGATAAACCCGTTGAGAAACATTTCATTTGGACCGGTAGTGAAAAATAGCAGTGGTAAAATTATCAGATAGGATTTTGGCCCAGTCTACAATTGTAGAATTAACAGCCGCATTCAACAAAGGAAGCCATTCGGGTAAGATCATATTTATGTCAGGCTTTCCAAAAAGCCTGCATAACATGGCAGCAGTGAAACAATAAGGAGAGGTAAGTGAACCCGTGCTATACATACCTTGTTTGTTTTTCTTCAATGATTCACTTCTTTTGGTCCACTCCTTTGTGCATTCTGCCAAATTTGCATGTTCTCTGGCAAAATCTTCCATAAATTGTTTTTTGTAAGTCGCATGAGGTTCTGGCAACTTATACATTAATCTCAGATCTTCTGTGGTGAATGACCCGATTAGCTCTTCAGATGGAGTTCTGAATTGTCTGTCTGAAATATCGGTGCTGTCCATCACCCATTTCACCATGTCCGTATATGGGAGAATCCTTGGCCTTGCCGCTATCCTATGCAGAAATGAACAAGCCAGTTCTTTGAGGGTTGCTTCAGACGTATTACTAGAACCTGCTGTAGCCACAAATTTCATCACCACAGGATTTTCATCCTCTAACAGATTATACATTCCTTCCCAAGTGGATATACCAGCATCCTTATTACAAGCAGTGTCTGCATACAGCGCAGCCATTTCTTTGTTTTCAGAACTCGAGCTCTTCTCCTTCTTACCCATAGTGTTTAGTGAAAGCTTTGTATAGACGTTTGCTCCTTCGTGCCTGCGTTTTACGAGTAAATGAGAGTAATGGCATAAGAAAGGTGATGAGGCTGTTTTAAATGTGAAAGCGGATGAAATATAATATTTTAATCGTGAAACGACTTTCAATTCAAACACAATCTCATTTACCATTAATTTTCAATCCAATCATTTAATTTAATCATTAAAGCGCATAACAGATTTGATATATGGGAAGATTGCCTTGGGATAGCACGCCTGCATGAATCTGCGACATTGCGATCTGCGATTTGCGTTGCAATATCGCAATATCACAATGTCGCAATATCGCAATATCGCAAAATGAAGTCATCGCAGTTTTGTAAATAGCGCAAAAGCGGAAATTGCGCAATAGCGCAAAAGTGCATATCGCAAAATCGCAAAAGCGCATATCGCAAAATCGCAAAATTCAAAATAGCGCAAAAGATATTCATTAATCATTTCTGTTTTCTGCGCTATGCGATCTGCGACCAATGCGTTTGTTGTATAGGCTTTTAGGGTCGCATTATCGCAAAAGCGCAAAATCACATTTTCAGTTTTATAAAAGATATATACCATTTTGCTATGGATGCGCTATTTTGTTTAAAGAGCAATTTTATTATAATCTATCATAAACTTAAGTGTTTTTTAATGTTCTTTCTAGGGGATTTCTCTAAGTTTATGATAGAAAGTTTTATTTGAAAAGGAAAACAAATCCTAATTGATTTTTTGGATTTTTTAACTAAGGGTCCCCATTTATTTAGTATTATTACTAATATTAAATAAAAAGGGGGGTTGTTGCTGGTCACAATAGAACCTAATGCCCCTGCATCACACAACGAGGGCAGAAATGGTTTTCATGGAAAACTCCCCTGCCAGAATTTCCAGAATTGTTTCTGCAAGCTAGAGAGAGGGAAGTCTTAAAAGGGAGAGGATACGATCAGAATTCTTTGCCACATTGATGGGGAGAGGTGCGAAACGTTATTATGCGGTATATAACATGCGAGGGGCAGTTTACCACCCTGTTCAAGTATCATTTTAATCTCCTAGCTCACCTCTGATATCGGCAGGCACAGGTTCACTCTGTGGACATGACTTTCTTTCTTTTCAAAAATCTCCAGCTTATGGCACAATATGTCTGGAGCTCGTGGTAGGTATTGGTAGTTCTTACAAACCATGCACTTGTTCGTCTACTTGTAATGCATGCATTGGCCCATTTTCATGTCCCCTGCGCATAATTTATCGAGCTTAGAGAGGAATAAATAGAAGTTTTGATAGTTGCGAGGGAGGAAGGTGACCCAGAAGAAATAGAGGAAGAAGAATCAACATCCCCTGCTAGATCATTTGGGGAAGAGGATCCAGAAGAGATGGAAGTAGAAGAATCAGCATCTCCTGTTGGTTTAGTACAGGAATATGATGCAGAAGAGATGTAGGAATAACAACCAACATCTCCTATTGTTTCAGTAGAGGAAGAAGAACCAGAGGAAATGGAAGAGAAGGAGGGCACAATGGATGTTGTTACTCAAGAACCAACATCTCCTTCTGGCACATTATAGAAAGATGAACCAGAGGAAATGGAAGAAGAGGAGGCCACAATTGATGCTGCCACACAAGAACCAACATCTCTTGCTGGTCCATTATAGGAAGAAGAACCAGAGGAAATGGAGGAAGAAGAGGCCACAATTGATGCTACTACACAAGAACCAACATCTACTGTTGGTCCATTAGAGAAAGAGGAAACAGGAATAATTGGCATGGAAGATGGTGCAATTGATTCTATGACACAAGAACCAACATCGAATGTTGGCACAACATAAATAAAAACAGTGGATATGGAAAGTGGTACAATCGAGGCTATTACATAAGAACCAACCATGCCTATGGGACCAATGGATGCAGTAATTTTGGAAACAAATGGTAGATTCAATGATGTTTCTCAGGAACCAACATCCACTATGGAGGCACAAAAAGAATTAACACCAGTTGAAGAGATGGCAAGTGATGATGTTACACAATAACCAACACCACTTACACAAGAAAATTTGGACCTTGAAACAGGTAGTGGTGTTACACAAGAACCATGACTAATTCAAAAAATCCAAGAAAGTATGGAAAAGATAAGTCCTATATTTGACATTGTTCCGTAGGAACCAGTGTCGACTGTAGGACAAAAAGGTGATGAAAAAGAAGGCTTGGTCCAAACAGAAAAGGAAGTTGGTGAAGAAAAGGAGCCTGAGGTGGCAGACATAACCAGAGCAGACATGGAGGAGGATGTCCCTAATTATCCATTTCTTTCCACTCGACCAAAAGGTGCAAAGAAGTTTCATTCTCCTCGGCGCCTTATAGAAGAATTACTTGTTCCTCCGGTCATACAATTTGTCGGGAGAAAGTCTAACGCAGTTGTTGATACAACCATTTGTGAACCAGCACTTGTTGATTCACACTCAAAGCGGCTTGATGAGTTCAACATGGAAACAAAAGTACCCATGTTGACAAAAGGACAGGAGATCGATGATGCCACTCCATCTGTGGAAATACCCAGTTTGAAGCTGATCTATAGGGGTCAAAATCAATGCTTGAGCCTATAGAAGAAAACCTCACAACAGAAAAAGAACAGAGAATGGATGTTGAAGGCATCGCCCAAGTGACTATAGAAATTGCTGAGGACCACTCATACAAATAATCCTTTATAAAGTTACCTAAAGCTTGTGGATTTCATAATATAAATGTTGATTCCCAAGTTTTATTTTTCTTTCTGTTACATTTTCCCTTTTTTATTTAAACTATCAAAGCGGAAATGCTACTAGTTGGCTTGGCCCCACAAACCTAACAAGTTTCCTTTATGTATTATTAGCCTTTTAATGCATAGATATATGTGAAATTAACATAGATATATCAATTTGTATATATGTTTTGAATATCACTTGTGTTTGCTTCACAAATTCAAATTTTCAAGATTCATGGTGAAATTGTTTGAATGATAAGATTGAATGTATGCATAACAATATCAGGGTGTATATGGTATAAAACATATATCGTATCCAAAGTATAGATATCATTTTCGTACCTTGGATTGTTTTTATATGAATAACCTGGTTTCTGAAGAATGGTGGTAACTTGCGGAGGATTTATTACAGACATTATGTTGTGATTTAACACAATGAGGTGATTTTGGCCAACAGAGGACTAAGAAGCCTTTAATCTATAGTATGATGTATGTAGCTTTAATTAATTTCAATTTATAGTTATTTCATAATAATATAAGGGAAAACTCCATGAAAATATATGTATTTAATTTTTATTTACATTCCTCTATTTCTTAAAAAACACTTTATTGAGTATACAAACATGGTACATGGCATTATATAACTTATTTAAATCTAACTCTTGTATACATGTTTCAGATAAGGTTATTGTTCATAATATTTGTGGGCATGTACTCGAGGGTGAAAATTTATATGGTTTCTTATATTAAGCAAGGTTTCAGACCTAAGCTATGAATATAATTTATTCTCTATTTCTACTCTTTTGAAAAACAATATTTGTAAGATATTTTGATAGTCTATGAATGGATTTTTGCTTGATGGTTGAAGTAGGTTTTTGGTATAAACTATGCATATGTTATTCTATTTATTTTAAAAATTTATTATTAATGAGTTGCTGATAATGATATGATCGTTGGGGAAGCTTATAACCAATCAACTCTTCCTTTTAGAAGTGAGTGACTACTAGTGTTTCTTAGTTAACTAGGAGCTTCTTGATCAAGCCTAGGTTTATTTTCCTATAATGTATAAAATCCACATTGAGCCCCAAGTTCTTTATCCACTAGATTCAAGAGGACAATACATCAATTGGCCTAGAAGGATCCAACACTAGCGGCCTACTGGTCCTTCAGTATAAGCCTATGATTTTTTTGAATAGAGGGTTGTCACTAAAGGTACTCTGATCATTTGCAATCCAAGAGTTGAATCTCTAATGGAGATAAAAGTGATACATTCCTTGTTGTTACCTTGTGTGAAACTCCCTTGGGAAGATAGATATATCCTTAGCTTAGTAGGTTTCTCTGGTTCACATCTCCACACATATTATGTAGTGGTTCTAAGTATATGATCCCGGATTAACAAAGTGAATGTTAAGTAAGCATTTTTATCAATTATATCACCCAATGTTTTTGCATTTTTTCCAACAAGGCATTACAACGATATAACCTTTGTCACATGAGTTTTTTATCCCCAACATTTAAGGCTCATAGGATGAGTGTGGGTAACATGTGGGGTAAGAAACTATGCTACCACCTTAGGTGTGCCCCATAATCCCTTGTTGTGTTTATCACACAATGTGGATCGATAAAAGAAAACATAGTTATGCTGATAATACTAAGTCATAATTGTTAGGAGACAATGTCATGGTTTGCATATTTTACTTTTCCTGCAACTGAATTTCTTTTATTTTAAAGTCTGGTTGATTACTATCAACAAATGTAGTTTTGTTGACAATACTGAGTCAAAATCATCAGGACTTAACAGGTTAGTTTTATTCTTTAGTTTTTTATTTATGAAATACTTATTTTTTTAAATATGTATGACTAGGGGAAAGGGTACCAAACATAAAACTAGGGGTAAAGATAAATCTGATGACTTTAAGGTCCCTTTCTCTAATGTTGGGTAGGTAAATTGTTCGAGGAGACATGGACAAAAGAGGCTATCAAATTTCACTTGGATTATGAAGAGAGAGGTTTTGTAGCATCTTAGCCTATAAGATATAAGTATAAAATTCCTACTTATATTTATTCTCCTTCTACAGCTGAGATTTTAGGGAGGATATGTCCAAACGTAGGAATTTATCAGCTTTGATTAGCACTCATAGAGACTGAATATATTATGTTTGGAAACAAAAATATGGAATAAGAGGAGGATGTAAGTTAAGAATAGAAATCATGAAGGTTAGGGAGAGAATAATGGATAAGATTTAATCATTTTTGGGTTCCCTATTGTGGACCCTGATTCTATAGTGTAGAATAAGAAAATTCCTCCATCAATTCTTCCACACTTTTATGGCAAGAATTATGACTAACCTAATGCATTTTTCTTTGAGTTTAATATTTTATGCAGGATCTATGATTTCGCATATATTTCCTAGAACATCAATTCAATTTCTTCCACCCTTAAGGATAAAACCTTATGTTGGTTCATGGGGTTGGGAGGAAATACCATACAAACATGGGATGGGATGAGTAGAGTATTCCTTAACATTAACCAAGAATATTATAAGGCCCGTGATAAATAAATAAATCTTCAAAATTTCAAAAATAGAGGACGAGATTCTCTAGGACTATATTGATATTTTTTTGTAGGATATTCAGTGGTCCAAAAAACATAAAATAGATCCTAAAACTATCTAAAATATCTTTTCAAGGGATGTTTTGGTTGAACCCATTAATGTACTAAATATTTTAGGAAATGGAGATTTTTCTCAACTGCATTTTGACCAAATTTGTAACTTGTGTAGGATGTACTCTTGAAGCCAAGAAAGGTCTAGTAGAGGAGTTAGGGATATCCTCTCTAGGAATTCCAAAATTGTGACTAGTGGTGTGACTAAAAATGAGCTAGGACATTGATTAGAAATATTGAAAAGTGTTTTAATTGAAAATTTGAAATTTCAATTAGATGTATTGAAATTTAAAAACAAGTAGGAGGAATAATTTTCAATTCTTTCTAATTTTTTTCCTAGATGTAGAAAAAAACACCCTTCGCGAGAGTGTCATGTGGATTTCAATAATGTATTTGTCATTTGTGGAGGGAATCATTCAAAGAAATAATTATCCATCACTACCTTTCTTTAAGGAAATCTACGAAAAGGTAAATCAAGGATATGAACAACTACATGTGATAGGAACAAGGAAACCTTGGTAACTAGGAAGCATAGGTATACAATCTAATTGTGCATAACAAATTCCTAATTTTCCTGGTCAATAGAGTTATTTTCTGTATTAGAGTCAATCCATGCCATGATAGGTATACCCTCAACATAATGGATATAACCACTCTTGGTATCAAGGTTGAAGAGGGCCTCCATATGGAAATATGATAGCTTTTCCTTATGAAATTCCACCATAATAGCCAAGCCATGTACCTTACCCATTTTATCCTCAAAATCATCCACCCAAACATGTTTCCTTTCCTCAATAAATGTATCCTCTGCCACCTTAATTTACACTTTCTCAGCACCCTAGACCTACACAACTTGCTTTCCAACCCTATCAATAAATCAACTTATAAAAATTTTAATGTTGAGTTGCAACCATTCCCTACATATCAAATCAGACTAGTTGACATGTAATATCTCCAATGAAGAATGAAAGGGTTTTGGAAAAGAAAAAAAATCACCCTCTCACAATTGAGAATAAAACGGAAGATGAAACTCTTAATCCTTCATGCAATGATTTTGTAATAATACTTACTTCCAAAGATACAGAGCCCTTGTCAACTTTAAGCTCACCTACCTATCCTGAGAGGTTAGCTATGGAAAAATATTACCTATGACATGAATATGACATGGTTGTTTAACTCAGGAACATTTGTATTAAATTTCACTTGTTGGAGGCCATAAAAGAGATTCATGTTTATACCAAAACCATTGATGAACTCTATATAAAGAAACAGGGGAGGAAAATAACAAAACCATGAACAATTCATTTTGTTGGAAATTTAATTAACTTAATGACATGATGAGAATTAGTAGAGAAGCGTACAAATCATGTAAATTCAGTTGTCTCTATACATATTAATGGTATTCTTATCCCTAATTCCCTAATTCATCTTAGG